>JANBVN010000054.1:0-170381 GCA_030052785.1 Coniochaeta hoffmannii | reverse complement strand
AGCTGGCGTCTGTGAGGGAAAAGACGGATGCTGCTGGTACGACGGTGGAACGGCTGGAGAGCGCGTAGGAGAGAAAAAACGTCTCGGTGTACCATTTCGACGTTGTGGTCATTCGTTGTCCCTGTGCTGGTTCCCACTGGTTTCCTGGGGTCTTGGCTATCCGGGTGGTGCTGTTGTATTCTGGTTCCTGGTATTCTGGTTTCTGCTCAATGTTGATATCAAATGGCTTAGCCGACCTTTGTGCAACAACACTTGCCTACTAATACTTCAAGCATATCAAGTATCATGTTACTACAACGAAATCAAAATTCCATTGTCGGAACCAGATCCTGGAGGATACCGAACTCTCCGCCAAGTAAAACTTCCTCAAATCCAAACGACTCTGCCCAGTTCGACGCAGCTACCCAAGGATGGCATGTCGTGAAGTCTGAGAAATGACCAGGAACCTCTTCTGGATCCTCTCGTTGCAGTTCTGCCTTCCCAACTAAAGAGTCTTGGTCAGTTACGGGACTCACGATAGATAATGTGAAGGTGTGCGTTCTCACTTTTCTCCTGTGCCAGGCGACCGTTGAGTACCTCCAGCATCGACAGACAAGCCTGGTTCGAGCGGCAGTTACCCGAGTAAGATTGCATTAGGTCCATACAAGCCTGCCAGTGGGAATGTTCCGAGACTCGGGCTTGCAGGGCAGGTATGATGTGGGCCGAGAAGATGACGAGGGCCGCGTTGAAGATACAATTGGTATTGTACCATGCCGCACCGACAAGGCGCCGCTGCAACCCTGTGTCCATCCGAATATGGTCGATCAGGCGTTTGGATGTGTCGACACAGGCTTCGGCGGCGCAGAGGGCGAAACTGTGATCCAGGAGGGTTAGGTCATCGAGGTTTGCACCCAGACCACTCCCCGCTGCGAGTGCCACGGCCGCAAGACTTGGCCGAGTTAGGAGAATGCGCACAGTTAGATACCTCGTGTAAATCATATGGCTTGGCACGCTGGTATGGCTGCTGGCTGATGGCTGTGTTGATTTGTCTTCCTCTTTCTTCATCCGCAGTATGGTAGGCAGTCGCGCTAGCCATGCCGAGAGCTGCTGGTCCAGATCACCATTTCCCTCACTCGGAGTTGGCCAGTCTCCTCGATACGCTTAGTAGGTTCATAGAGAGTCGTCAAAATGCTGTGGAGGATAACGCACAGCTTAACTCGTTGGATAAAGAGCAAGAGGCTTGGAGGCCTCGCACTGTCACACTGTTCAACCCCGAGAGAGATGCCCGTGGTAGCAATCTGTCCGTCGTGCACTGGCTCTGGCAGGTCTATACTGTGGTAGACCTCGGGAGGGATCATGGTTGGGCGACCAAATGTCATAGCTAGCATTGTATCCATGACGAGACACCCACACCAGCATCGCTTGCGCGTCTCCCTCTTCACAACGCTAAACTTGTTGTTGATGTCGCTTAGTTGCAGCCCCAGGCCTTGTGTCATCCGGATGGCCAGGCCAAAAATGTGCCAGCACCGGGTTACCCGCTTGACGTGGAGGTAGTGGCCCATGAGCAACAGTGCCTGGATCATGGCCAGAGAGCCCTCATCTAGCTTGTCAAGGTCGCAGAGCTCCTTGGCCTGGACAAAGAAGGTTTCTGCAAGCGACTCGCTTTCTTCGGCCGGCAGACGATCTGAAAAAAGGGCCCAAGAGCAAACACGGCATGGACGAGGCACAGCCGGAGTAGTTCCGGCTCCATGGACGCGGGTCGCCACAGACGTTCGTATTCTTCGCGGAACGTCGGCTCTGGAGCACGGTGAAGGTGATGCATACGTGCGAGAAGTAAGTGTCGACCAAGTGATCTGCTGTCCAGCGAGGCGGCAAGAACCGTGACTTGACGCCCATAGACGGGCATGATTTGTTATTATAAGTAGTAGTTGCCCTGCTGGGAGGAGTAGCAGCAGTAGCAGCTGTGTGCTTCTCACCAGGCCGTGGCCCTCCACGCCTCCGTATCCTGGCATAGTGGCGGTTGCCGTTGCTCGACGCTGCCATAGCTTGCACCACGTCCAGGAATGCAGGCGTTGACGACGCTCCGAAATAGCTGCCCCCGGAAGCAGGAGGAGGCGATCCAGCGCATACGATGGTGTCCGTCACGGACTTTGCAATGGATAGCGTGTCCTCCAGCCTAGCAACTTCATGAGGAGTCGCATCTACCGTACTCGTGAGCCGTACTCTCGTACCGTGCTGTGTCGAGATCACGGACGGAGAAATGTCCAGACCATTCTGCGTTGGACCGCATGTGCTCGGGCTCATGATGCTGACTGCGGACTCCGATCCATCGCCAGCTGCATGTTGGTCTCCATATCCGTCATACGCAGGGTCATGGCTTGTCCCTTCTGGATGCTGGCTGACCAAGGGACCCTTTGTCCTCTTGAGGTCATGTACCTGTCTGATGAGAGACTGCAGATAGTCATACGGCACTTGAACTCTCTGTGGCCCCTTGTGACAGACACAGGTAAGCCCGTGCTGTCCGCAAAAGGAGCACAGGGGCTGGGCGCCGTCGCAGCATATTTTCCTTCGCCTGCGTTCGTCACAAGCGACAGCAACCCGGCGTCGCTTCCGGGCCGGCTGTCTTTCCTCGTCCTCCTGCATGCTGTTTCGGACGTTATGCTGTTACTCGCCAACCGCGGAATATGGCAAGGATCCTGTGGATATTGTCGTTCACATCTGATGCGACCCTTTTAAAGGACTGACAGCACGGCACTCGCTCTCGCTCGAGTGTATGTACTGTACATGCCTTAGTCCCCCCCGCAAAATACCCCGGATAGGATCCGGCATTTCCCCGCAGTATACTAACTACGGAGGTGCATAGCTCTCACTGGTTCATAACCCCCAAATCCCACTTTCCTAAGTCGTACATAGACAAAACGTGATTTAAGGTTACACCTCCCCTTAATAAACGAGGCTACCCTACTAGCCCATTTTCGAAATTAGAAAAATATACTATAAAACCGTAGCAAGTTTTTTTTCTTCCTATAGTAACTATAATACTATAGTAGATTCGAATCTACTACTATAAGTACTATATTAGGTTAGGTTAGGTTAGATAGTATTAATAGTTATAAGATAAGTAAATAGGAAGAGTAGTTTTGGAATACTTTCGACGATTTTATTTTAGTTTTATCGATATCGCTAAAACAAGTAGCTTTTACTAGCTACCCTCTCGGGTATACTTACCTCGCCTAGTACGTATACGACTTAGGAAAGTGGGATTTGGGGGTTATGAACTAGTGAGAGCTATGCACCTCCGTAGCTAACCCCGCAAATGCCCGATTGCTGGATTCCTCACGGGAAGTGCTTCCCGCGATTACCGGGTAGACTTGCCGTGTGCAGATGCTGACCTCAGACAGGCGGTGGTATTTCTGGGTTAACACGCACAGGCACGGAAGGCATCTCATAAAGTGCGACTCCAAGAACGCCAAGCAGCATGCAAACCAAGGGGCTGGAGAACCAGTCCTGCATCTCTCGCATCAATGGCTACAGAGTTGCCAACCATCCCAGACTCGCTCCCTTCCCACAAGGACCTGTTCTACGACGACCAATGGCATCCTCCATCCAACAAGCAATACCGAGAGACTTACAGCCCCGGCAATGGGCAAGTCATTGACCTCATCGCCGACGCTGGAGCCGAAGATGTCGACCGTGCCGTCCAAGCAGCGAGGCTAGCTTTTGAGAGCTGGCGCTCGACGCCGGCTTCGCAGCGTGCCGACGGGAAAGGCCATCTCGAGAGCGGCGGCCGACACGCTCAAGCCCACGCTGATCAGCAAGGCGGGCCGAGAGCGGCGCTGGGAGGGAGGAGTGTCTTGACGAGCTGCTGTCTTTTACACAGACGAAGAGTATTAACGTGAACCTGTCGTAGACAAACATTGTAATCAATTGTCAGAAGAGAGGATGAGAGAATCCATCGATACTCTATAGGCGAATATGTGATAGGCTAAACTTAATATAATACTTCCAGCTTCAATACTTTTATATTAGAGAGCCGAGACTGTATCCAGCTCAATGCGGCCTTGAGCTTATGTCAAGTCGGCGTCGAGTCAAAGGCCCCAGTAACAGTAACAGTGGGCGCTAACCCTATTGAACATTGCTGGTGATAAGTCGGTGAGTCTAGACTGTCGCACTTCCAGGGAACAGATATGCTGGCGTGACCACGGAGCTGTGCACTGTTTGGCGTAAGTATATGCCACTGTTCACTAGATGGAGAAGATATTCACAAGCTGTTGGTGTCTGAGTTGCCTTGCACCTTGCATTGCCAAGTCTGATTGATACCCAACATGTGGGTGTCCCAGTCGAGATGAACCCAGGTCGCCGGAAGGAAAGGAGCATCCTCAGGATTGATGCCACAGTAGATCCAGTCCTGAGCTGCAGGGTTACTCAACGTGTAAGCGAAAGAACAGCCCTCGTCAAAGTTGTTGATGAGGTTTCTCAGTCTGAAGCCAACTTTGTAGACCGGGACGTTGGGTATCCAGGGAGTAGGCGGGCAGGTGAAGCATGGCCGGTCAATGCCGAAGGCTTTGACTTCCCACGCAGGAGTCGAAGCATCGGAGGTGCAGTTGGTAAAGCGATTTGGAGGAACAAGGGCAAAGTCCCCCTGAAGGCGATATGAGCTGTAGTACGTTCTCGTCCACGTCTGTACATTCGTACCGCCGCGGGGGGGTTCAGGACGGGAATCACCGTTCGTTACGAAATAGTTGCTTGTCGAGACGCCTTTAATGAGAACCGTGCTGCTATACCACCGTATCAGCACACTGGTGCTCCGATTGTGCCATCAATAGAGAGTAAGACATACATATCTTGGAGATCCAGCCCGCACAGGGACATTTCCCTTAGTGTAAGTGTGTCCCAGGTACCCGGTTCATATCGAAATGATGTCGTGTATCTTGAGGCAATATCCGCGTCTTCAGTCGTGCAACTCTTCCACCTGCTATCAGATGACCCGGTATAATTGACCAAGATATCTGATCCGGTCGTCTCGCAATGGAACAGCTGGTTGCTGAATGCGCCTACTACGTCGAACTCTATGCGCCCTGTTGTAACAAGACTGCCACTCGGTTGTATTTCAGAATAGACAACATAGAGGAAGCTTGATAAATCCCAACCAGGGACTGAGGAGCTAGGCCCTGATGGTGCCGCGGTGGGACAAGTCGCGGCGGCAATGGCTTGGGGCCCCTGCGCGACGGCAATGGATGCATAAAGCAGGAGACATAGCACTTGATATCGCATTGTAAGAATCTGTGCTTGGAGCTCAAGCCGTGCTACTCATGATAGAGCAGCTCGGTTAAGTAGGTAGTGTAGTCAAATGGAGCTCTCGGGTTTATATAAACGACTGCTGACTCCGTGTAGATTAACCTAATTAACCGTTGTCGTCAGTCCTCTTCGTCATCCTACCACTCGATATAGGTTACGCTCCAAATGCGTGAAGTAACGTTAATACTTTGCCAAAGCCGGTCGTTAGCCTAGTCGGTTGCTGTGATAAGTGATCTGCCTTTCGAAGGAGGTTTTAGTATCTGTTTTGCCATAACGTTAGTCAGTGTAGCTAATGTCTTAAAATCTGAGAAGTGAGGCTGCGTCGAGGCGCTGGGCTGTCCGAGTTATCGGAGAAGTAGACTCGCTGCCTTGGATATTGCGACCGAATCCAGCAGTCTACATCGACGCAGTCACCGACCTATTTAGCCAAAGTCGTCCTTGACATCACTGCATTGTACACGTCTCAGATGCTTAGACTGGTGAGGTTTTCCGGTCGCGAACAGCAATGTATGACATTTACAGAGTTAATGTTACCCGCTACGTGGCTCCCGTCGGTTGTTGCCAGTCAAACCGTGGTCGGCGGTTGGGCGCAGCCACATACAAAAAGCAAAATTCATGTCAAGCGTTGTTTATTGCAAATACACAGTCTTGCTTCCCTCGCACCCATGTTCGTCACGACCTGTTATCGCCCGGCGTGGAACTCTCCTTCTCGGCCGCCTCCTTGGACCACTCACGCCTCTCAATCTTCAACTGCCGATGGACATACCAGAATGTACACAGCGTCCACACGCCCGCCCAGACGAACGGCGCCGCCCATCCGATAACATAGCCCGCCTCGGCATCGATAGTGAAGATGAGGATCGTGCACACGGTGGCACAGGCTACGCCTCCCACGGTCCAAAAGACGCCGAGGCGCCGCAGCATGGTGCGGAAGATGTGGCTGGCCGCGTAGCGTGTGTCGAGGGCGGTGCGGAACTCGGTCCCTCCAGAGCCGTCGACGGCGCAGATGTCTTCTATCAGGCTGTAGATGCCGGGCCGGAGCTGGGCACCCTTGGGAACGGAGGATATGCGAACCGGGGCGGGGACGTGGAAGAGGCGGAGGATGTCCACGATGAGTGACTCGATTGCGAGGACGTACAGCATCGTGGGCACGGGCATGGCCAGGAGGCGGATTGGGGGGTTGTCGGGAACGGTGCCGCTGAGAAAGAAGGATTGTCAGTAACGACGTCGTGGAAGGTGGGGGACGGGCGTCACGGTGGCTTACACAATGAGTTCGATCATTACAACGATCCAGCCGAGCGAATAGTTCCAGTGGAAAGCGTCCAAGTACCACCGTCTTGCGCCGATGACCCGACACGTGCTGTTCTTCCTCCACAGGCGACGCAGGCGGATGAAGTACTCGACAATGCTGGCTCCCCCCACGGCGGCGGTGACGATGGAGAAGACGGCATTGGCCGACAGCTTCTGCTTCTTCTCGGTCGGCGTGTTGGTGGCCGGTCCAACTCCGTACCAGAGGCCGAAGTAGAGGGCGATGGGCAGCACCACCGAGTCGAAGACGATGAGGGACCAGAAGATGGCGATGGACAGCTTTCTTGTGCGCAGTGTATAGTTCAGCGACGGGGGCTCCGGTAGGAACTGCGGTCGCCCCGAGTCGAGTATGCCCTGTCCCGGCGCACCCGGCGTTTCTTGCTTCTCGAGGTCGGGTGGCCGTTGTTGTGGAGAGGCCACTCCTCCAGCTGTTGCCGCTGCCGGTGTCGAACTCATCCGCCTTGTCATGACCAGGCTGGGCCGCCCGAAAGGCCCATCGAACCGTCGGTCGAATTCTTCGCTCTGCCGTACTGCTCCTCTCTTCGCCTGATAGCTCTTCCTCCCCTGTATGCCCGGCGATGTCGGCGACGTGGGCGACGTGGGCGACGTGGGCGATGTTGGCTCGTGTCGGTTGCCATTGATGTCTCTTGCCGCTGGAGGCAGGCTCTGCGTGTCTCTGCTTGTCGCGTCCGACGGGCCGGATGTCTGCGGGTTGCTTCCTGTCCGCGCCGGCGCTCGGTCTCGGCCGCGACCCGGCTCCCAGGGCTCTGAAGGTTTTTCGGACGGCATGGTTGCGTTCCGGAGTGGCCGGATGTCAGTGTCGTGGAGGTGGTGAAGGTACGGTAGGGGATACGTCAGGTTTCCCGTTCCAATGCGGCTGCTCGTTAACACCGAAGTTGTATCACCAAATGGCTATCGCTGCACAGGTGCAGCGTCGGGGTTTTATCGCATAGGTCTGGTCAAACGCTGTGCGAAGTACGTGCGACCTGGCGCCGAAAGTTAGTTGTCGCCAAGAGGTTATCGTCCGTTATTCGCCAAGGCCAGACGCGTGGTGTGACCTGTGACGCCTGTTATAACCGATTGCACCGAAAAGTGCTGTTGAGTCTGGATAATAATCGCGAAATGTCGTCTCGACCGTGTGGTGGAAGGGTGATGGTTGAGATATCGAGGTGTTGCTTCGAAGCAGATGATGTCCGGTACGAGTTTCAATCAATTACGACAACAAGAGTTGGCAGCGTCGGGTTCTTACTGTGTACTGTTCCAGGTTGCCAGCGATGTGACCGCCGCCCAGAGGATGCGGCAGTACCACCAGTGATGATTGGCCATGATGTCATGCCATCGGATCACGGCGCTGGGCGCTCGTCAGTGCCAAGTCACAGCGCCCCATTCTCCCGGCAGTGTTAACGCAAAGACCCAGACTCTTCTGTCAATCACTCTTTCGTAAACTGCAGCTTCGGGGGGCAGAGGTCCGCTGCATCCGTCCATCGTGGCTGAGTGACCACCAGGAGCTCCACGGGTCTTGGCTTGGTCCGTCGCGACCGAAATGACTCTACGATATTCCTCGAATTAACCCAATGCAGAAATAAGTAAGGCCGTGCCTGGTCTTCCTGAGCTTGCACGAGTGAGGAATAGCCAGCGTCTGAAAACAAGTTGTTTCGGTTTCATAGCTAATGCTTTACAGACACCACTCACTAGCACAGACGCAAGGGAGTACTTCGATTGGATTGAGCAAAAGCAAGATGGAATGTTCACGTCAACAGAGATTCGGAAAATGAAAAAAGCATTCATAGTAAGTTCATGTTGCGACAAAAGCCCCCAGGGAGGCTCGAACTCCCAATCTTCAGATTAGAAGTCTGACGCCTTAGCCATTAGGCCATGGGGGCCGCTGACATTTATCCGATTTTTCTCTTATTGCATTCAATAGAATAAGCATAACGGTTGTCTCGCGCCGTCGGATGTGCACCAATCAGGCCAGCAGGTCCTTGCTCCTCCAGTCACCCGCCGTGCTTCTATCCTGAACAATCTTTACAACGAGGAGGCAAGCGACAAGTTTGCAGAGTATACTTTTGCTAAGATCTTACTTGTATTGAGAATCATCCTGGAAAATTGTCCATCCCTTTGCTCGGAGATGTTCTAGCATGCTAAGACACAGGTTCGGTTAAGACAGCTGTCATTATCCCAAGAGTTGCCAGCGATGGGATCCCTACCCACTGGCAGGAATGTTCCAAAGAAGGACCGTCCCTTTATCCTCTTTCTCTGTCACCCTCTCACCGGACATCTCACTCCATCTATCAAGGTCGCTGGCGCCCTTCACTCCCGGGGCTGGACCGTATTCTTCCTCGGCTCGACAGCTCACAAAGCGCGCATCACAGCCTGCGGCGCCGTATTCTTTCCCCTGCAGGGCTCGGCTGATTACGATGATTTACTATACTACTCCCAAAGCAACCCCGACCCACCAGTGCCAGACTATTGGAGTCGCTCATGGGCCGGGCGCGCTCTGGTCGATGTCGAGAAGCAGTGGCTTGATCCGGTACCAGACCAATGGACCAGCGTCAAGGCTGCCCTCAACGAGCTGCACACACGCGATCCGCAGAGGGAAGTCATCGTCATTGCCGAAGCCATCTTCCACGGGCTTTTGCCGCTCTTCTATGGCGCGCCCCTACCACCAGGTGTGAAGCGGCCGTGTGCCACGCTTGCCCTGTCGGTGACAGTCCCGCTCATGCGTAGCGCTCATCTGCCGCCGTTCGGCTTCTCCGCCCTATATGACCCAGACCTGACACGTTCAGCCCAGATCGTGAAGCCATGGATCTTCTGGGCCAGAAAAAGCAGGCCATTTAGGAACCTGCTGAACAGAAAGCTCGTCGAGTCCGGAGCGACCGCAGGCCCGGAGGGCGTGTTCGCGGACGGCGAGATGTACCGTAACTATGGCGCCTTTCTGCAGCTCGCGGTGCCGAGCTTCTTCTTCCCGCGGACCGACTGGCCTGGCAACTTCCGCTTCGTGGGGATCATCCCTGCCGCCAAACCGGAGTATGGCCGGGGACAGCTACCAGGATGGTGGGACGAGATTGCTACGGAGACGCGACGGGATGGGGTGAAGGTTGTCGTCGTTGCGCAGGGCACCGTTGAGACGGATCCTTGGGAGCTCATCTTGCCCACCATCTTTGCGTTGTCGGAACGGGAAGATGTCTTGGCTGTTGCTATCTTGGGCCGGAAGGGAGCAAGTCTGCCACCGCAGCACGGCAAGCCGCTCCCTTCCAACGCCAGAGTCACCGACTATCTACATTACGATGCGGTTCTCCCTCATGCGCACACATGGGTGCACAATGGAGGATATGGAGCTGTTCAGCACGGCATCGCCAATGGCGTGCCCATGGTTGTTGGTGGCGAGGGCCAGGATAAGACCGAGAACGCAAAGAGAATTGCTTATTCCGGCATTGGAGTCAACCTTGGAACCGCGAAGCCGGAAGTTGAAGACGTGAGGAGAGCCGTCGAGGCTGTGCTGGATGACCCCAGCTACCGGGAGCAGGTCGAGTTGCTGAAGGAAGAGGCAGAGGAGTTGGACTGCTTCAGTGCCGTCGAGAGGGCTGTAATGGAGGCTTGCCGTTGGGAATAATCCTCCTGAACGCCACGCCTACGCGCACAAATCTCCACAGCATTCATTGCGAGTCGATGTTGCAAAAAACCCGACCACATCCGTCTCGCCAGCATCACGCGATACAGACGCATACATCAGCGGCTAAACTCCACCTCGAGCCTTGCGATGCGGTCCAGCCTTGCCTGGGACACCTTCTTCGCCTCGTCTTCTTTTCCGTTCCTGATCAGCAAGCCCTCGAGCTTTGACAACATCTGATTCGCCCAGCTCTCGTCTTTGAACTGCGGATTGATGTCGATGTGCTCGGTTGCCTCCCGGTAAAACGACTCGGCCGCCAGGAAGTCTTCGCTGGCCAAGGCAGCTTCGGCCCGTGCTTGCAGGCCGTGAGCACCGTCCCAGTCGCCGTAGTCCCGGAGAATATCCATGGAAACTGCCGCATCAGCATATCGTTTCTGCTGCAGTGCCAGATCCTTGACTGCCGTGGCATGTCTCAATACCAGGAGGCTGACTTGGAAATTCTTAACCCTTCTCGCCTGTATCCTCTCCACCTCGCGGCGCATGCTCCGCTCCTGGGTCTCAAGGTCCCTCTTGATCAGGATGCAGTCGCAGTAGTCGTTGTATACGGCGATCTCCAGGTGGTCCGAACGCTGCTTCTGCTGGCGCAGCTGGTTGAGCAGTAATAGGAATAGCCGCTCCATTATCTCGACGTGTTCGTCGGCGTATATGGTCTGGAGTTGCTGCCATATCCGCGTGTGAGGGTGTTCGCGACCCAGGATCACTTCGGACAGGCCAACTATCTGTTTGAGGAACATAGTGACGAGATCGCTCCGGCCCCTGTCGTACAGTGACTCGAAGGCCGACAGCATGAATGGGATCGACCGAGGGTACAGGTCCTGCACCACGTTGACCATGTACGCGAAGGCCGGGTCGAGTAGCTTGACGAGATCGAGCCTCTCTACCTTGCCGATCAGCTGCGACGCCATGTCCACTCGGTTCCAGAGATCCTTGAAGTTGACCTGGTACAGATCCGGGTCTCCGGTCAAGCTCCGCATCGCCCCATCCATGCCTATAAACCAGGTCCTAGATGCAAAGGAGCCGTCAACGTACACGAATATGGAGCGATACAGGTCCTCTGCGGGGCCGAGGGGCCCGCCGGGCGTGGGCGAGCGCAGGTCCGGGCTGGGCGATGGTGTGCGGCAGATGAGCTCTCGCTCGACGTCGTCCGAGGCCTTCTTCTCCTCGATGAGCATCCGCTCCAGTCGGCCGCGGTTGCGGTTTCGCCGGACATAATTCTTAATCCTATCCATGTCGACCTTCTCGCCGCGCAGCACCACCTGGGACGACTTGCCGGCTGCCAGGCGCTCCTCCATGGCCTTGATTATGGCGACCGCCTCGGTGGCGCGGATGTACTTGGATAGACCCCATTCTCGGAGTTTGGTCTTGTACATTCTCTGACTAGGTAGATAGATATATCCATATCAGCATGCAGATTGCGGGCTTGCGGGATCCCGACCGGACAACTTGTCTCACGTTGCGAAGAATTGATGCTCATTCTCCATGATGGAAATGACCTCCTTCAGCGGCTTCAGCTCATCTTTGTACAGCTCCTTGATGAGTGGCTTCACTTTTTCCCAGTCTTCGGGCTTTGCCCATTGCTTTCGCGCTGGCGGCGTCGACATGCCGAAATCGCTGGAAGTCTGATAACTAGCGTGGACGTGGACGGCAGTTGGGCGCAGGGAACTTGTGATGCAAGGGTTTGCTGACGAACAGCTCGAAGGTGGAGGGGGCTCATGGCACTCTTAAACGGTCCGACCCCCTGGTGTACCACCTCCTCCTACTAACGCTGGTAATCTCTGTGCAGAGAAGGGGGCATCATTCATCAGGTGGGAATTGGACCAAGCCAGTGAGCAAAATTAACCAGGGCCAAGAGGGCCAAGCACCGCTGTGGGTGTGGAAGCTGAATCCTTGTAGCGTTGAGGGCGTGGTCTGGGCCTCTGATCAGCGGCTGCTGCCTTCCAAACCGAATATATCTGGAGGCACATATGCATGGCACTTCGGTTACACCACGTCGAAGCGCTGAAGACACGCAATAACTGCTGCTGCTATTTTCACGCATGCAGCACACCTCCATAAGGTGACCTGCCAATACCTTATTACGTTTATAGCTGCCTGCTATTTTACGTCGGACTTCGAGGCCGCTGACAGATGCCGCGACACGGCTGGCACTCCTAAGGTCCAAACTGAAAGTCATCCTGGATACCTTGGCTTGTCTGTGGCGATTTGAAAGCAAGGACGACGCACGGGATCCGTCAACGTCTCAAATGCTGTCCTGTCAACGCAGTATCGCGCACTTGACTTGACATAAGCAGAAAACGAAGTCCTCCAGTGCCATCCACTATCAAAACACTTCGAGGCAGTGGGACCCGACAGACCGAGGCCTTACCTTATCCTTATATCGTACTGACGGGCCCTGTCCTCCATGGCCCGACAAGAGGAAATCGGAAAGTCCATGGGGCCATTTGGTCCGCAAGATCCGCAATCGCGGGGGTGGGTCCTTCCGACAATGGTGGGCGGGCAGCGGGCAGCGGGCTCGGCTCCGAGCAGCTGAGTAATCTGTCAGCTTGACGACCCGACGGTCGTTGTGCCCTCGATCCTTCAATCGGTTGACAAATCCGCGGCCAAACACTTCTCAGACTCCTTCTTTTCCGCTCTGATCCTACTCCGTCTAGAGCTATGGGGTGCCATAGTGATTTATCGTCCCTCTTGCTAGCGTCAACGACCTTCTCTTGACGGGATTCGGTGCCACCAATGCCACAGCCGCCTTGGGCGAGTCAAGCAATCCACCTAATAAAAAGCTGCAGCGAAGACGAAGAAACGCCGCTGAATAATAACCGACGCTCTCGATACGTCACCGCGAAGACATCGGATCGCTTGACGCAGGGTCGCACCGTTGCGGTCCCGCTCGCCACGCGAGAACCCCAGACGAGAGAGGTGTTGGCGCGTAGGACCCGAACTCCCCAGCTCATCCGATCCGGTTCAGCCCCTTGTTGGCGCACAATACGATGACGAGCGAGGCCAACCCAAATGCCGCCGCCTCGGGTCCCATGGACTCCACCGAACCGAGCCCCAACGCCGAATCGCCCCCCTCGACCTTCCCCAGCGCCAGCTCGCAGGCCGGATCTGCTGCGCTCGATGGTCACAACTTTGCGAACATACAAGCGCCGGCGGGTGCGACTGTGTTCCCGCCTGGTGCGCCCCCATCTGCTGCCACGAACCCCCGCAGCTGTGTTACGTGCCGCCGGAGGAAGGTCAGATGCGACAAGCACATGCCGTGCGGCAACTGCCGCCGCGCCCAGATATCGTGCATATTCCCGGCCCCGGGACGGGCACCACGTCGCCCACGGCCAAAGGATCCCAATGCGCCGCCGAAGCAGCAGGCGAGCGAGCGCGAGATAGAGCTGGTCAAGCGCCTGCGCAAGCTCGAGGGCATCGTGGAGGAGCTGAGCAGCCAGATAGAGCTCGAGGCCGTGCGTCACTCGTCGAGCGACGGCCATTCTCCAGAGGCAACCCCCGATGGCGACCGTCACACGTCCGTGCGGACGGATGTCTCGGGTGGTCGTGGCAGAGGTTCTCTCGCCACCAGTCCCGAAAGCAGGAAAGAGAGCTCTAGTACCTTTGCACAACCCGGACCCGGACACGAGACTTCTCCATTTGGCGGACTGGTGAGGTCGCCTACGGAGCTGAACAAGAACTTCGGCCGCCTGGTCCTCAACGACAGGGGCACCAGCAGGTATGTCAGCAGCGGGTTCTGGTCCAAGCTCAACGACGAGGTGAGTCGAGAAGCGCCAAAATTATCTCTAAAGCTCGGGACTGGCAGCGAGGTCAGAACTGACATGCAAGCTTTAGCTCAACGATTTGCGAGGCGCCACGGCAAACCTAGCCGACGAGAGTTCCGACGATGATTCGGACAACGAGAGCACCCCTCAGTCAGTGGAGGAGGAAGGGGCCTACGATCATCAGTCGTTCATCATGGGATACCGGTCTGCAGACGTGGACTTGCGGCCTCTCCATCCTCTGCCGTCCCAGATACCCTTTCTGTGGCAGATATATCAGGAAAATGTCGACCCCGTCCTCAAGATCCTGCACGTCCCCAGCATCGAACAGCTGATGCGCGAGAGGCGCGGCTGTCTCGGCAGCATCTCGCCCTCGACCGAGGCCCTGATGTTCTCCATCTACTATGCGGCAGTGACATCCATGGATGCGCAAGAGGTCCAACGATCCCTCGGCACGGACAAGTCGTCCCTGCTGAACCAGTACCGCTTCGCCGTCGAGCAGGCTCTGGCCAAAGCCAACTTCATCACCGACCCGGACCTCACCGTCTGCCAGGCCTTCGTCATGTTCCTCACGCTCGTCCGCCGCCACGACAAGGCGCGGTTCAGCTGGACACTGACCGGTCTCGCCGTGCGCATATGTCAGGCCATCGGCATACACCGCGACGGCACAAACTTCCCCCACCTCAAGCCCTTTGAGATCGAGATGAGGCGTCGGCTGTTCTGGTCGCTCCTCATGCTGGACCTGCGCGCCGCCGAGGAGCAGGGGACCGAGTGCATCATCTCGGACAACAGCTTCGACACGCTGTTCCCGCTTAACATCAACGACGCCGACATCGGCCCGGACAGCAACGAGTTCCCCCAGTCTCGCCAGGGCTCGGCCGACATCACCCTGTGCCTGATCCGCTTCGAGATCTGCAACGTCGCGCGGAAGATGCACCTCGCTTCCACGACTGTCTCTCCGGACATGACGACGCAGGAGACGTTGACGATGCTGCAGGAACGGGAGAATATGCTGCTCAAGTACTGGAAGGATCTCGAAGCCAAGTACCTGAGGGACAGCTCGGCCGAAGAGAATCCGATGTACTGGGTGGCCGGGAACATCGCCCGCGTCATCGTAGCCAAGATGATCACCGTCATCTACCAGCCCGTGCTCTTCGCCCTGCCCGTCGACACCCTCTCGCGCCGTCTCCGCGAGCGTCTCTTCATCGCCGCCGTGGAGATATTCGAGTACAACCACGTCCTCAACACGGACCCGCGGTGCAAGCAGTGGCACTGGCTGTTCCGGACCTA
Source organism: Coniochaeta hoffmannii (assembly GCA_030052785.1). Taxonomy (NCBI): domain Eukaryota; kingdom Fungi; phylum Ascomycota; class Sordariomycetes; order Coniochaetales; family Coniochaetaceae; genus Coniochaeta; species Coniochaeta hoffmannii. The sequence continues at coordinate 155,081 of JANBVN010000054.1, read as the reverse complement.
CACGCAGTGGCACGCCGTCGCCTACCTCCTGCTCGAGCTCTGCAACCGGGACTGGAGCGCGACCTCGGAACGCGCCTGGGCCGCCATCAACGCCTGCTTCTCGGGCTCGCACAGCCTCGCCCTGGAGAAGATGTCGGTACATACAGCCGTCTGGCTGCCCTTCAAGAAGCTCTATCACCGGGCCAAGAAGCACCGCGACGCCGAACTCGCCAGGTTACGGTCCGACCCCGCCGAGGCAGAGCGAATCGACCGCATAAATCACGCCAGGGACCCTCCCTCCAGCTTCGGCGCCCTCTCAAACTCAGTCAAATGCTTCATCGCCCAGGACCGATGGCGGAAACTGGTCAACCTCCCTCCGAGAAGCACACAAACCCCCGGACCACCGCCCTTGCCCAGCATAGAGGCACCACCCGCGTCCGACCCCCACGAAGAGATCAACACCGTGCTGCAGCCCCATCCTATCACCACAACAACCCGCGAGCAGCGAGACATGCCCTTCTCCTCCCACCCCCACCTCGACGACATCGTCGGCGCGGCCATCGCCAACCCTCAGTTTGAAGCCACCCAGATTATGCCACTAGCTTTCTCCAACCGGCAAGACACAAGCTACGACCCGATGGCGCTGGCGAGGGGCTTGGTCTTCGGTTTCTCGTCCGCGGACATCCCGGCGCCCGACCACGGAATCACCGCGCCCGCCACCCAGCAGGTCTTGGGGGTCTCTCACCAAGACGACGACAACCCGCCCGTCTGGCTGTGGAATAACAGTAACAACAAGGTTAACCAAGGCCAGGCGCCGGTGCTGGGGGAGGATGTCAACATGGAAGAGGGGCTGGAGGGGTTCGACTGGCAGAACTGGCAGGAGAGCGCGAGGGGGTTCGAGATCGAAACGAATGGCTCGGGCGCGCACTGGTTTGGGGGGATGTATGGAATTTGACTGGGGATGTTTTGGATACCTGGATTCGGGATGGGTGACGGATGATGACGGTAATGAGGGCTACGAAACCTTGTTGATGCGGAACAATGGCTGTTGATGGAAGTTAAGATACCCCATTTCTTGCGCGGATATGTAGTATTAGCGGTTTAGTTACAAGAAATCCATACCTCTGCTCACTTCGATGCGACCGAGGCGTGTGACGGCAGTCCAAGGTAATGACGATGACTTACGATTGCGTCGATTACACAAGGCACTTGACAACGCTGAACATGCGGAATTGGCCCTCCTGAATGACACGTACTGACTTACATACCTACACAGTGCATTTTTGAACTCTACACCTCAAAGAAAACCCGGCACGGTCATAGCATGCATGTGCACCGTGCTCTCGAGCTCAAATCGAGTATGAATCAACCAAGCGTAGGCCATCGGATCTACCCTCGACGGATGGGGCATCTGGCAAAACGCGGGACAGGATACAGATGCAATATCTGATATCGTGCTGTTAAGAAGCGTCGGAAGGGCCCTGCCTAGTGGGGGGGTCCCGTCTATGTAGTAAGATGTCCAACAGTTCTCACATCAGCGTGGATTGCATGAGGTTGTCTCCAATCGTTCACATGTACAGTACTGGTGCTTGAGTGGATGTGCATAGCTGATCTGGTGAAGAGGTGAAAAATGGTTGCCAGTATATTATAGCAAGATGCAGGCATGTTTGGCCCCAAAAGTCGCTGATTGCCCGTAAAATCCTCCGATTGAACCAGATATTTGCATGATATCCCCTTAGACCTCGTGGACATTGACAACATCGCCGTACTGGTCGACAGCAATGGCCTTCTTCTGGAGGGACGCCCGGACGGGGTTCTTGGCGGCAAAGATCTCGTCGAGTTCCTCGAGCTGGGAGGCAAGATGTCAGTTACTTTCGTGGAGCGGGGGGGTTTTGCAGGAGAGCTTACAGTACGCCCCTTGGTCTCCGGAATAAAGAAGTAGACGACAGTAGCCTGGATGGCATCCCAGATGGTGAAGATAATGTACGTCCTCCAGCCAATGTTGCGCATCGACACGGGCCAGGCGAACTGGTTGAGCAGGCCGGCGGCGTTGACGGCGAGGGCCGAGAAGGCCATGCCTTTGGCGCGCATCTCGAAGGAGAGCACCTCAACGGGGTACAGTGCCTGCAGGGGTGTGATGCCGATGGAGTAGACGGCGCCGAAGATGAAAACCATGGCCAGCGCGGCCTTGGAGGCGTTCAGGTTCGTGCCGAGGGTCACGCTGCCGTCCGGGTGCAGGCCGCCGCCCGACTTGGCGAACTCGGCCGAGGCGATGGTCATGCCCAGCCAGATGACGCAGCAGCCGGTGAAGGAGAAGAGGAGCAGGGGGCGACGGCCAAATTTGTCGACCAGGAAAGCACCGACGATGGCGCAGAGGAACTGCTGGCACGAGTTGATGAGGGTGATGTTGGCCTGGGCGATGGGGCTGCTGTAGCCGCACGTCTCGAGCACGGCGCCGAGGAAGTAGGACAGCACGGCGTTGCCGGCCCACTGGCCGAAGATGCTGATGCAGATGTTGCATCCCAGGCGGTAGCCGGCGGAGCGGTTGCGGAACAGCGCCCGGTAGTCCCACCAGCGCTTGTCGGCGCCGTTCAAGTCCAGGAACTCCTCGTACTCGTTCATCTGGAGCTTGACCCAGGCCGACTCCGGGTTGCCGAGGCCGTGGTACTTGGTGAGCATGGCTTTGGCGGCTTCCTTCTTGTTGTTGACGTAGAGCCAGCGGGGAGACTCTGGCAGCCACATGCAAAAGATGATGATCAGGCCGCTGAACAGAGCCTGCAGCCAGGTGATGAGCCGCCACGAAGCATCGCTGTGCATGTCCAGAGCGCCACGAGCGGCGCCCGAGGCGACAATGGCTCCGGAGAACCAAAGAGTGTTATACATGGCACCGACACTGCCACGGTAAGCCGGGTGGTTGATCTCGATGACATACATGGGACCCGCCGAAGCCGCGATCGAGACACCAAAACCAAGAAGGAAGCGGCCGCCCATGAATTGACCGACACCGTGAGACGTGCCCTGAATGGCGGTACCGACAACGATGCAGATGGCGCCAATGAGCATGCCGACTCTGCGGCCCCAGGTGTCCAGAGCAGGGCCGACGAAGGGAAGCGCTACTACGCCACCGATCTGGTAGATAGACCTGCAAAAGGGCGGTCGAAGTTAGTCACAGGCCAGACGATCCGTGGGCTGCGGCATGGGAACCTTACGAGACGATGCCAGCCCAGATACCCGAGCTCTCAACATTGTAGGCGGCCTTGAAGTACGGGTTCTGTAGCAGGTTGTTGATCAAGGAACCATCGTAGCCGTTCATGGTCGAGCAGAAGAAGCCGATGATGGAGAAAGCGTAGATCATGATCTGAGGACCAGTCCAGGCACTTGGAGGCTCCTTGAGCATGGCCTCGTTGAAGGCCTCATTGCCTTTGACCACCCTGGTCTCAACGACTTTCTGCAACGCTCATGTCAGCCATTGAGCAGGTGTAGGAAACTACACAGAACAGAGGGGTTTACCTTGCTTTCATCATCCTGATGAGAGGTGCTGTGGATAGGGTCGTGCTTCTCGTCCATCTTGCACGACTGTTATGACAGACCGGCGTATGGATGGATGACTTGAATGGACTGATGTAAACACAATGCCCGGGCTGGCAGTGAGGAGATGCAATGAACCGAGTGAGCAGGTTGGTAGGCTTGAAGGCATACCGAAGGAGCGGGAGCCTCATGATATAGGACCACGGAGCAGCCGATCTCTGCTGGCTCCTTGGTGAATGTACAAAGGTACTGTACAGGGAGTGGTTGTGGGAGGGGGTCAGGGCGTGTGTTACACTGTCCGGGACGCTTGATCCTACACGTGTAGAGGCGGAAGCACCCCTGCTGAGGGGAAAGGATTGGGGAGATCTCTAGTGGTCAGCAGCAGGTTACCTTAACGAATGGCAGGGGTTTAGCAATCCACATCCCCGGGTGGGGATTCCTAGCGCGTGGAGAGTGTTAATTCCAGGGCATGCTCATGGCTTCAACAAGATGATTTCGATAGCATTGATCCCACTCGGTTCTTGCTGAGACATGAGAAATTGGGACCTCGAGAAAGGGCACATCCCGCCTCCGAATGCGGCCTGAGTAACTCCGAGACGCTCTTCAGAATCGAACGTGGCGCGAGAACTTCCGCGTTGGATATGCTTGGCCAATGCAACCGCCGCGTTCAATTGAATGTCTAGACATGCCTCGGCCTATCAACATGAGCTACCTCTACGCATAGACGAGAGCTGAGAACTGCAGGTTGGAAGACGATGTGGCGCCCACGACCAGTGAAGGATACCGGTACATGGTTGTTGGTACCCCCAGTATGCACGCACTGGACTGCCCTGCTCGACTGGACGGGAAGACGGCCCAGCTTCCTGAGTCCTGGGGACGGGGCATTTCTCCAACAAGTCTGTGTTGCTGGTTAGCTGTTTGTGTTGAGTCGATCTAGACTTGTTTGTGTCCGGGCCTGGGGCTAATTCCGATCCACATCCTGGTGGATGTCGAAGACTTCTCATCACGGGTTGTCGTTGGCTTCTTGAGAAGTTCTCCGCGTCTGAACCCCAAATCTGCACGCGAGGGAGCTGCACAGGCTGACAGGGGGGTTTAAACGAACATGCAGTGACCCATTTCGGTACGGCAACGGTGAGGGTCCTCGGGAGTGCTGACAGGGGGTGGCCGCCAATCATCCGAAGCCGGACCCCATGCCTGGCGGCGTGGCACTTGAGACGAGATCACCGCTAATCCCTATTCAGCCGACGGAGAGCCCTCTCCCGCGGTAAAATCGAGCCCAATTCGGAAACGACACCAAACCATGCCGACAGTCATGGTTTTTGCATGCAGTCCAGCCGCGATGTGGCAGGCACATCGGCTCGTCAGTAACCTTAGGATGGTCTGATATCAGATGCCATTGGAGGATGAAGCAGGAGTCACGGCGTCCTGCTCCCAAAGACCGGACAGACAACTTGTTTTACTGGTGGACAAACATGCGCAGACCACGAGGAGAAGGGCCGAGGTGCCAGGAGACCTTTTTGCAGGTTGGCGAGACACTTGCCATGCTGTCGACGGAAGCCAATTGCAGGTAGCTAACAATAGCACCTCCAGGACGTTGTCAACCGTGATACGTATAGGAGGAAGTCGGCGCGGTTCGTAACTATGGGCTAACCAGCAAAGAGGCTAATGGCTCCTTTAAAAAGGGCCGGTGTCGAGTATCTGTTTCCCAATGTGTTCCGAGTGCTCTCCGTCTCTGAAGGCATCTAAGTCCCACAACCAGCTGTTGCGTGATCTTGCGGCTGGGTGCAATCTCCTCACTGCACGGTTATTATTACCATTGCCAGACAAGGACATCTTCAGCCCGAAGGGCTGAGCAGGGCAGCAGACGGGAGCACTCAACGGAGCAGCGAGGATACTAGAGCTTTATCAAGTACTAGAAGTGGTTGAAGCCGGTGTTGCAAAGGTGCATCTAGTACGCTTCGTTAAAGACACAGTGCGGTGCGGGCCAACGTCAGCCGAGTTGACATTTTGATATTGAAAGTTTGCCCAGTCCAGATTCACCACTCCCTCCATTAATCAACGTTTGAGATTGAAGCCTTCAGGGCTATTTCTAGCGACCGCAATGCCAAGTCGTTCCAGCCTAGCGCTGTATCTCTCATTTCCGTGGGTGAGGATCTTGATCATCACCAAAGCCCTGACAATGGGTCTTCACGCACCAGCGTCCCGAGCTACCGGCACCAGCGAGCCCTGCGTCTCCTGTGGTTGGTCCACATGTGAGGCGTCAAGCCACTGCATCGGCCGCCTGAGAAACTATCCTTGGCGTACATATCCAGGGCATGAGTGGCATACCAATCCCGCTCCTGAGCACCTAGCGACCCAAGGCCGCGGTACGTGACTCGTCGAAGCTCCCTTGACAGCGCTACCCACAGTCTCCCGGTCACGTCTCCAGCGCTGCGCGGCTGCTAGATGGAATATCCTCCCGTCATTCCGGCTTCGGCCGCAGTGGCAGCTAACATCCCACATGGTGGCTTAACTTAGTAGGTCCTCGCGGGCCTTGACCTCGCAGATCATGGGTTTGTTATTGTGCTATCGATTTTCCTTTCTCAAGACTTCACTGCTAGACTAGAGAGGTGTATGATGACCTTAGTGGCGTGATTGCTCATGGTCTCTGTGCCATCGACCCGACTGCCCAATGCTTGATCCAAGCTGATATGCACCAGAGCTATCTCTGTACACTCGACATTGAGCGCCGCCTCGAACGACGCAGGTTTTCAAGACTCTCTCCGGTATCAGTTCGTCGCTTGGGCGTCGGTCCTTGATACCGTGTCTGGCACATTGGCTACGCAAAGTGGCAATTGCAGCGGCCGGGGACTCCATAGCTACAGAACCGCTCAGCCCATATCTCGAGAGATGTTCAGTGGCCGAGAGCCCAGTCAGGACGTGGTCTCCCCAGGGGCAGAGGCGAGCCCCGGGACACGCAAGGCCCCACGAACTAACCCTCGATAAACAGCTCAGGGTTAGGATACTCTCGGAGCAATTTGACAATGGGCAGAAAGAGTTCGTCCGGTTGGCATGCCATGATGCGCTTTATGTCGTCCCATGACAAGAATTCCCAAGCATAGCATTTCTCAGGCTCCAAAAGCTAACCAGGGCGTCAACAGGCCAGAACGGTCAGGCGAGGATGCCCCTTGGGACTGTCATGGTTTTCAGGACAACCACTGCTCACTCACCTGCGGCTGCGCATCGGGGTCTACTTGCGTACATTGAACGAAGATGGTGATATAGTGCTGCTCGGAGTCAAAGACGCTGTTGGTGATAGCAAGGACCCGCGTTGGCTTCACCCTTAGCCCGGTCTCCTCGAGAGTCTCACGCTCAGCGCACTCGTAGTGGGATTCTCCAAATTCTTGGTGGCCACCGGGGAAGCCGTATTGCCCTGCGACGCATCTATCGTCAGATCTGGCTTTGAGTGTTTTTGTTCCCGAGGTGACTCACCATCTCCGTTACTTCCCTTTCTCCTGCCGAGAATCACTCTTCCATCAGCGCCGGTTATAACAGCGGCTACGCCAACTCTCACTTGTCGTGTTGGAATCACGTTTGGGGGCGCCATTGGTATGTGTACCACCAGCACGGAAGATGGCAGTCTCCTGCTGCCGCGATGAGCGATCGGAAATCGTGCCCAGCCATTTGGAATCAACATCGGCCTCGAACGTTACTAGCGCTCATTGCCCCTTGGAGACGTGGGGTACCTATCTGCCATGTGGCGCTGCTTAGCCCAGACCCCTGGATTTGTCAAACGCTGAAAGTGTCGACGTCACCAAGGATCATCTCAGCCCTATATATCCGCCCTTCGATCTTCTAGACTTAGAGCTTGCGTCGCAGCTCTTGCTATATCAGACCCTTCATCGTTGATACCGTCCATCGTCCAGCGCCGTTTACCACATCGGTTCCCGCTACGTAATCGAACCCCACCACGAGCGCACTATCGCCATCCGCCCCGCGATTGCGCCTTTCTTTTCCTGCTGCGGTACAAATGTCCTTCTCAGGACCATCCTTCCTATCGCGGCTCCTGCGGCCCTTCACCACGTCGACGACAATGGGCGTTTCAGCGGGCGGATCGGCGGCAGCGGCGGGCCTCCCCGAGGGGGCCGAGAAGGCCACCGTCGCGGCCGGCTGCTTCTGGGGCGTCGAGCACATGTACCGCAAGCACTTCGGCGGCAAGGGGCTGTATGATGCGCGCGTGGGCTACATCGGCGGCGACACGAGCAACCCGTCTTATCGGGCTGTCTGCTCGGGCACCACGGGGCGTGAGTAGCTTCCTCTTCCCGCCCTTCTTCCCCTTCCTGCGAAGCGAGAGAAAGCATATGGCTGACAAGTAACTTTGATTACGAAACAGACGCCGAAGCAACCCAGCTGGTCTACGACCCGACCAAGATAACCTACGGCCAGATCCTCGAGTTCTTCTACCGGATGCACGACCCGACGACGCTCAACAGCCAGGGGCCCGACCGGGGCAGCCAGTACCGCAGCGGCATCTTCTACCATGACGCCGAGCAGGAGCGGGTCGCGAGGGAGGTCACCAGGAAGGTCAACGAGCAGTGGTGGGGAGGGCGCGTCGTCACCGAGATACTGCCCGCGGGACAGTGGTGGGACGCCGAGGACTACCACCAGCTGTATCTCGACAAGAACCCGAGTGGCTACGAGTGTCCCAGTCATTATCTGAGGAAGTTCCCCGAGCTAAAATGACGCGAGGGGAAGATGGAGGGGGATGACGGGATGCGAGGGAAGTTGTGAGCACGGAGTGGTCCATCACGGAGAGCAGTAGATACCTGTGTAACTGATAATGCTTATATCTTTGTTTTTGCGTGTGGAATTTGCACATGTGAGTGTCTTGAAAGCCAATGAAAGCTAAAGCCAACTTTAGCAACAAGTCTTTCTGGCAGTCCAAACTGTCAAGAGAGGAGATCATCTATCCTAGCCGACCTATAGGCACGCGTTGTCGCAGGAAAGTGAATACCACCGTCCCCTTCCTCCCGTTTCCTCACCAACCAATGGTATCAAATCATTAACGCCTCCCTACTCCGTATCGGTACACCCTTCCCTCGACTTAATGACCCCGTTTACTTCCTCTTGTTCTGCTGCATCATAAGGATCTGCAGCATCCGGATAAAGATGTTCAAGAAGTCCAACTCCAGGCTGATGCTCTCGTTGACGGGATCCTTCTTGATGACCCCCCGCTCGGCGAGGCGGGCGTGGTAGAGCACCTTCTGGACGTCGTAGAGGGTGAAGCCACCGAAGAGGGCGAGACCGCCGTAGAGCCAGATGTTCTCGGTGAAGGCCAGGGTGCGGACGGCGGTGGCGGGGAGGAGAAGGGGCGCGAAGCCCGAGGCGGCGACGATGGCGGCGCCGGCGAGCAGAGGGCCGCCGATGTAGAGGTACTTCTCCTGCTTGGCCGTGGCACCCACAAAGGCGATGGAGCCCATCATGGCCACCGTGTAGAGGCCGGCGCGGGCGATGAGCGCGCCGGGGGCGAAGGCGATCAGCGGAGCGACGAAGGCAGCTTGGGTGGCGTTGAAGGCGGTCCAGAGGGCGTACTTGGGGATGTAGCTGTTGAAGACACACACACACACACACACGTCAGCCACTGTCTTTTCCCTTCTTGTCCGTTCTCGTCGGCAAAAAGCAGGAGAGGAGGGGGCGAGGGTTGGACTTACTTGTCAGGATCGATGGCCCGAGTTCCCAGCATGGTACCAAACGACAGAGCCAGGCCACCGATGGCAAACACCCACGGGTTGGTGACCATGATGCGGTAGACGAAGCCGCTCTGCACCATCTGGTAGGCGGTCAGGCCAATGATGCCGACGCCGAGACCCGTGTGGGCGAACGTGCTGTTGAGGTACTTGCGCTCGAAGAGGGGCATGCCGCCGTCCTCGCGGGTCTCGCGGTTGAAGACGACGTTGACGGCCACCAGCGTGCCGCCGAAGATGGCGCCGCCCACGAGCAGCTTGCGCAGGAGCGTGCCCTGGTCAGCCGCGGGGGGAGCGCCGGCCTGTTGGTAATACGTCCGGCCGCTGCCCGCCAGCCGCGACACTAGGTTCTGTCGCGCCGCTTGCGACGTCAGCAGCGAGCTGGGTCTGGATGTGAAGAAGCTGTTCTTGGGCGCGGATCGGTGGAAGGCCCGGACCGAGGCCATCGAGCTCGTCTTGGACGGTTGCTGGAAGGCTGCTTTGGTGAGCTGTGGGAGTCGCGTCGCCATGCGGGCAGGGCCCTGGCGGACGGTGATCGTAAACGACATGGCTATGGATGCAGTCGGCAGTGTTTTCTGAAGAGTGCGAAGACAAATGAAAAGAGTCGAACAAGATCACGGCGACGAGGCAAGTTGCTTTATGGAAGAGCAAGGTAAAGGCAAACTCGGGATGACGTTTCGTCGACGATAGCGCAAGTGGAGTTAAGACCGGCGAAGAAGAATGGTTGAGCTAATGTCGACGGAATCGGTCCAAGCTCCATTTGGCCCTGGAAGCTTCGACATTTCTAGTCCACCACGTGACCAGTGGCATTCGGCACCAGATGACCAATCAAATAATCCCCGTTTTGCGACCACTCGAGTGCCGTTCCATGTCCTTCTGTCTGCAGGTTTTCTACGGGCTTGATGCTCGCCGGCTCCGAGCCCCGGACACCGGGACTGGATCTAGAAAGCAATACGGCCCAGCCGGTAAGGCATATATCGCAGGGGTGATCCCAAAGATCCGTCAGCCCAGGGACGGATGTCTCTGCTCACGGTTCCCAGTCCGGGCCAGATTGCATCTCATTACTTTGCACGGCTCCGGTCTCTGGCATCGAAAACCACAATCAATGCTCACGCGCTATGCAGTGCCGCATGCTTCCCCGGATCATCTGGCGCCTGTTGGAGTGCCGTCGATACGACGCTCCCCCCCATGTCTCCGTGGCAGATGCGGTAAGATCCCAGTCGTCGATGGGAGACACTCCGCTGACCCAAGGTCCGCTCGGAGAGTATTCTGTACCTGTTCTCCTTGCACTTCCCGCGTCCAGGAGTGTGTCATGTCATCTTCCAGTGCCGCCAGCAATGCACAAGGTAAAACCTCCTTGGGGAGCATCCGATGCGTTGGGTTTCAGAGAAAGACCAACCGTCGCTCCTTGGCGTCTATTTCTGCTAAATCAGGCGGATTCTGCCAGTGTATGCTATGCCAATTAAGACGGCTGCGCTTAAATGGCCACTGTTGGCCCATTGCAATATATCAGGACCATTCACGGACCATGATCGATACTACCTTTCAGTTTTGCCGGAGCTGCAAATGGATCGCCATCCCGTGGACCACGGATATTTTAGCAGCACCAGACACAGGCGCTACCACAAGAGCCGGCATGTTATGCCTGTATATATCTCGTAGTGTTGACTTGGCCTTCTGAGCCTCTGCGTCCTCCGAGTCGGCTTAACTTTTGTCAAGACTGGAGTCCTGCACCTGTGCATAGAGGCCATTACAAACTCCCCTCTTGCTGAACCCATCATCTAATCCGTCCGAACTACAACACTTGGCGAGAAGTAACGTCGGGGACTCGTCGAAGTAGACTTCGCTGGGTAAACTCTCAACTTTTACATAGAAGCGGAATAAGCCGGTCATACTCCTCGACTACGACTCGAGGTGTATAGATCAAAAGGACTGTCGCCCACTGCACACGCCACGTCGGAGTTGGCCCTCATCTCGAACTCTTCACCACTCCCGACCATGAAGCTACTCGCCACCTATCTCCTCCTGGCCGTCCTGGCATCTTCGTCTCTCGCAGTTCCAGTGCGGGAGCAGCAAGTCCCGTTGGGACGATCACTGGATCAACCAAGAACACAAGCGCCGCCACATCAAAGATCATCCCTCGTTCCTTACCCTGGTGTGGTCACTTCCGCCAACCCGGAACACTCCGAGGCTATTGGGCCCACGAGCGACAGAGTGCCCTCACCGTCATGGAGCACAGCATCAGCATGGGACTGGCTCTCAAGTGCGTTCAAGAAGGGAGCGGAAGGCGCACCGCACTCGTGCTTTTGCGCCGGTGTCTCGGTTTGCTGTCATAGTAGTTACGGGCTGAGCTGTAACTATGGGGTTTGTGGTATCTGAACCCAGGACGTCGAGAGCTTTCGGGTTGACATCAAGCCGGAGGAAGACGTCGGAACTAGGCTGGCCGTCGAAATGGGACTGTCACTGCCTCAGCGCCAACTATCAAGTCTTGACAGTCCTGGGGCCATCGCATAGTGACCAAAACACGAGGCGGACGTCGCGGATGAACAGACAAATTCCCGGTTCTTGCGGATCCTCCAGATGCCTTGTCGGCAACCGACCATCTGGTGCGAGAAGGGGAGAAAGAATGCTGGAAATCTTCTGAGGAGGCGGCGCCAGGGCAGCGGCCCGGCACAGAGAAGGATAATGAACTGCTGGCAAATCAGAATGAACATACTGGTCCTCATTGCAGTGCAGTCCTGCCGAGGTCTGAGGAAGGCGATGGGACATACGTGCAGATTCGCGGCGCTCCGAAAGCGTCCTGGGCTTGCCGCGTTGGGAGACCAACTCAGTGTATCATACTGATATTAAATGCGCTGTGATGAGTAGTTAGACCATTTGCATAGATAGAAATTATGGCAGTGTCTTCTGCAACTGAGCGATGACTGGCTCCGTAGCATAGCAGTGGAATAAAGGTTCGAAGCATGACACTCCGGTCTGTATTTTCTGCTGGAGCTAGGCACAGTGAACTGCTTCAATGTCGAGGGATCGTCCCGATAAGCGCCTCATGCAGAGTGCTCGTGGCAGAGACATGCACGGCATAAGCCACCTCCGGATATCACCGCGAGAACCCTGGTCACTGTCAATGACGAAATTGCAAAGAAAACACTTTGCAACTATACGTCTAGCTCGAATCTTCTGAAAATTTCCCGCCATGTACAAGCGTGGCAAGGGCAGAGATCAACAGATGTCCCTCAGGAAGGAAAAGTCGTGATATCTTTGCCCCCGGTGCTGTGACGAGTGCCGAGCGGCCCCCGGGCAGGAGGAGGACAGCTGTGCACTCACTGCCGGAAGCGCTAGAATTGTTCTCGAAGGTGCCCTAAAGCGATCCGGCAGCAGGGCCGTTGCGAAACTTGAGCGGGGCTTCCGGGGTAGTGACAGGGTCCCGCACACCGTCAGTACGAATTGGCACTTGTTGGGCTAATTCGGTCGCAAGGCACAGCCTACGTGTACCTGAGGGACTTCACGAATCGAAAAGATAAATAATGACGGTGTTCTTGGAGGCACAGCCGATCTCGTCTGAGCAGTGGACCGACTTCAGGTTGAGCTCAGGCTCGGGGAGTGGAGGAAGACGCGCTCGGTCCGTTCCATACGCCTGAAATGATCCAAGCGAATCCGACAGATGTCAGGCGCATTCCATGCCTTCAGTCTTTTAAGAGACAAGATTCAGAGGACTTGCTTGTTTAGCTTGTTCGGACATGGCTCTGACGTCGCTGCCAATATTTCCAGGTAGGGGGTTCCCGTATACAGGTGCTGTTTGCCATCAGCCTTCATACTAGGGGACTAGGGGATAGACAAATACTCGGGAGATGGTCGGCAGGAGGTGTGTTGTCCGTCTTGCACACCAGTTGTCTCAAAAAGTACCTTAACACTCCGACGATTGCTCCTCTTGCGGTGCATATCCGTTGTGGAATTGGCAATGCTGCAAGTGTCCGCATTTTCTGGGTCCCTGGCCCCAATCTTCATCGGCTGGATCCATAAGGTAACCCTCCTATCCGTCAGTCGGTGACCTCACTGGCAGAGAAAGCCCTTTCCTTCGCTTCCTTTGCTTCAACTTCCCTTGGACACTATTCACATATCCAGTCACCTGGCGTCGTTGCGGGAACCTCCGGATACATCATCATTACCCCTCCGGTACGCATTTTCTATTCCATTGCAGCTGTTGGTTGGCCTAACTAAAAAGGAGGGCAAGCTTCCGACGCGACCATCCGGAGGAGCTCTCCACCTTGACAGCAGCAGCTGTCCGGTTAATCAACATTGTTTCACTCCAGCATCAATTTCCTCTAACTGTTTGCCGTCTGATTCGAAACAGCTGCATGCTCTCTGGCATCCTATCCTGTCCGTGCTTTGCTGAGCGGGAATGGTCAGTAGCAGTCGCCTCAAGTCCAGCCCATCCGTCTATTTGGTGCTGTCATCGAGCGAGCTTCTTTGGACTTTACCCCACAATCTGCCACTCTGGACATACAATATTGGTGAGCGCTTGTCCGTACTATTGCTTGTGGTATCTCCAAATACGGTCTTTCCGTTCTTCACCCTCTGTCTGTTTCAACAGTTCTTGTGTCCTGTCGAGCTGCAAGTAAATCGAGAGGCATTGACGACTGACCAAGTTTTGTCCATATTGTAGAGCTACTACTGTTCCGAACCCCTTAACCTCGAAGCTGTCCGCGAATCACACGAAGTACACTTCGCACCGCCCGAAAGCTTGTCACATGTGCCACAACCACGCCGATGCTTGTTGAAGACTTGACGGCAATATCTCGCATTGTCGCAAGCGTCAAACGGCGGAAACGTCTCTACCCGACCTCAGTGCCGTAAGGCCTCGTCAACCTACGACAACGAGCTCGTCATCTGACACCTACCATCCACGCATTGCTCTGCCCCGTCCTGCTTCTCCAACGGCTTGCGCCTGTCGGATCGACTATCTCGGTCTTCCTCCACGAACAAACCACACGCGCGATACGTCCTGCAGCACTCCGGCGGGTAATATACCAAGCTTTCTCCAACAATATCCCGTCAAAGACGTTCCTCGCGCGGGGGAGCCGTCGCCGTCGGTTGCGATCTAGCATGAACTACCCCCGCCTAATCTCCATCTGACCGCTCCGTTCCGTACTATATGGTATACCAGACACGCGCGGCACAGCACACACGTCATTCTATAGCTTGAAATAACCCGGAAGCACGCTTTCCACATATTACCCCAGGCACAGTGTGCGTGTCCATCGTGACACTCCAAACCTGGGGAAGCCCGACTCGGCCACAACCGAGACACGATGCGACGGAACAGACCCCCGTCATCGCCGACTACGCCTTACAGGGCCCTTGCGCACCATCTGGCCCATCATGGTTCGAGTACTGGTCCAGGGGGTCAGCAGCAGAAGGAAGCCGGTTCGGTCTCGTCTGTCATCAGGTCTTTCAATGTCGAGACCAACCCGACCCGGCCTATGCGCCCCTCACCATTGACGGCTTCGACCATACCTGACATGCCCCTTGACCTCGTCGACCGCATCCGATCTTTCCCCCTCTTCATGTCGGCCCCCGAAGATTTTCTCAACGCCATCGTCGCCCGCCTTAAGCCACAAGTCCACCTTGCGCACGAAACAATCCTGGCAGAGGGCGACGAAGCGAGAGCGATGTATTGGCTCGTCCGCGGTGTGGTTGCCGTCACTAGCCGTGATGGCGAGGCTGTCTACGCCGAGCTGAAGCCGGGCGCTTTCTTCGGCGAGATCGGTGTGCTCATGGACGTCCCCAGGACGGCTACAATCATCGCGAGGACAAAGTGTATGCTGGTCGTGTTGAAGAAGGAGGACCTCCAGACCGAGTTGCCGAAATACCCCGATATGGAAAAGGCGATTCGTCAGGAGGCTCAGGAGAGGCTCGCCATCCTCAAGAAAAAGCGTCAAGAAGGCGGCCAGACTGCCAAGATTCCGGACAGCAATGGCGCCATATCGGCCAGGGAACCCGTTCCTGGCGAGGTCAGCACGGGTGAGGTTGGGGCGATCCAGGGAGGCGCCGTCGTCAAGAGCAAGAAGCGAAAGTCGCCCAGCCCCGGCGCGATAGAAGACCCCACCATCAGTGGAAGTGCCCTCGGCAGCGGTTATGTTAACGTTCGCAAGACGTTGAAGGAGCTGCCCCTATTTTCCACACTACCTCCCGACATCCTCCACTTCCTCGGGCTGAGCGCTGAGCCGAAGTCGTACCCGCCCTTCACAGACATCATACGCCAAGGGGCACCTGGGAATGAGATATACTTCATCGTGCGAGGCGAGGCCGAAGTCATTCACGAGACATCGGACGACGACAGCAACGTAAAGCGGCTTACCAGGTCATCATATATCCGGCCCCGCTTGAGGCAGGGGCAGTACTTCGGAGAGGTGGCAAGTCTAGGTCTTTCGGAGGGACGAACAGCAACCGTCAGGTCCATCACTTCGGTTGAATGTCTCATCATCGGAGGCAAGGCTCTGGAGGAGCTCTGGAGAAGATGTCCACCGGAAATCAAACACCAAGTCGAGGAGACAGCAAGGGAGAGGTATCACAAGCCAGACGAAGACGTCGAGATGGTGGATGTCCCAGTTAAGATGACCTTGGAAGACATGGAGGAGCCCACAACCCCGACAGAGGAATCGCTGCCACTCGTAACGTTTACTACACCATCAAAACCTGCGTCGCCGACGAAAGACGAGCGTGGCATGTCCCAGCCAATTGACCCCGATCCCTACCTGAGCGTCGACATGGAGAACTTGCGTAACCGTCGGCGCAATTCTCTGGCGCCGCCGACACCCATATCACTGACGGACAATACCCCGTCTCAGATCGCTCCCACCAGGAATGGGACTAAACCTCTACTGGCCGAAGGAAGCCCCTTGAGGCTACAACTGCCATCAGTAACGAGTGCTCCGGCAGATGACGCGCCTATCCCATGGAAGCGTGCCCGGACGTTCGCCGAGCGGCCGCCAAGCAGCGCCGAAGAGCCCGAGCCACTACTGCCTGACGATATCCTGGTGGTCGTGTTTCAGCATCTCGACATTGTCGAACTCATCCGTCTACGGCTCGTTTGCACACGGTGGCGCCGCATTCTAACAGAGAGCCCAAAGCTCTGCACCCATGTCGACCTCAGCCCGTTCAACCGGAAGGTGAACGATTGGTCCATCGCAAACATAGTGGCCCCATTCGTTGGTAATCGGCCGGTGGAGGTAGACATCAGCAACTGCTTCCACGTCACGGACGAGGGATTCCAGGCTCTTTGGCGCACGTGCGGCAAGAACGTAAAGTGCTGGAAGATGCGGAGTGTGTGGGACGTGTCGGCGACGCAGATCCTGGAGATGAGCGACAATGCCAAGGGCCTGGAGGAAGTGGACTGGAGCAACTGCCGCAAAGTCGGAGACAACCTGCTCGCGCGAGTCGTTGGCTGGGTCGTCCCGGAACCGGCTCCGCCCCGCGAAAGCTCCAGAAACGTCGTGATAGCGAGCTCCAACGTGCGGACCCGAGCGCAGCGGCACCAGAAGACCGAACAGCCGGCAGCGCAACAAAACGGCAACCCGCAGAACCCGAGCCTCCCACCCCCCGGCACCGTCATCGGCTGCCCCTCCCTCCGCCGGCTGAACCTCTCCTACTGCAAGCACATCACCGACCGGTCTATGGCGCACATGGCCGCCCACGCCTCTAACCGCCTCGAGTACCTCTCCCTCACGCGCTGCACCTCCATCACCGACGCCGGGTTCCAGTCCTGGTCCCCCTACCGCTTCTCCTCCCTCACCCACCTCTACCTGGCCGACTGCACCTACCTCTCGGACAACAGCATCATCGCGCTCTGCAACGCGGCCAAGAACCTGACGCACCTCGACCTCTCCTTCTGCTGCGCCCTGTCGGACACCGCCACCGAGGTCGTGGCCCTCGGCCTCCCGCTCCTCCGCGAGCTGCGCCTCGCCTTCTGCGGCTCCGCTGTCTCCGACGCCAGCCTGGGCTGCATCGCGCTGCACCTCAACGAGCTGCGCGGCCTCAGCGTGAGGGGTTGCGTCCGCGTGACTGGCGTCGGCGTCGAGAACGTCCTCGAAGGGTGCGGCCGCCTCGAGTGGCTGGACGTGAGCCAGTGCAAGAACCTGGGCGGGTGGGTCGCGGGCGGCGGCGTGTCGCGGTGGGGGTTCGACGATTCCGCGGCCCCGCGGCCGCCTTCCTCTTCCGCCGCCGACGACGGTGCGAAGCAGCGCGGCCCGGGGACCGCCCGGGGCGGCAAGATTGGGGCTGGCGGGGTGGGCGGCGGTACGTTCGGGGCCGGGGCATTCGCTGCGGCGCCACACGGCAAGACTGTGGGCGGCGCGAAGCCTGTCGGTGGAAACTTAAAAGCGTTGGGTCCCGGTCCGATGATGAAGCCCATAATTCCGCCGAGGGGGGTGATCACCCGTCGGACGAGGAAGCCGGTTCGGTTTATTGTGCAGAAGGGGGCTGATGGGCTGCGGTGACGAGGCCGCTTTCTGCTACGACCTTCTGACATGATCTAACACACACGATGTACCACGACACATATCTTACGATGTTATGCTTGTGCCTGCATTCTTTGTTTGGGCATACCTCTTGTTCTCCTCTTGTACAATATCATAGGCTCTCGGCGTTGGAGTTACTTTGCTTAGACTTGCATTATACCTGAGCTTAGAGGCGCCGTCTACAGACGTGCGGGCGCGGACGGCTGGACATAAGGGGGCAAGCCATTTTGGGGGCATGGATTAAATATGTGAATAGCTACTTGCTCAAATGAAGATACCCCTTGCTCGCTGATCTCACACACACACACGGGTGTCGAGTAGTCGAGCCTTCGTGAGGATGTCGTAGCCAGGGCGCGTTACGGTTGACCATTTTCTTCAACTCCGCCAGACGGGACTCGATCTCTTCTGGTAACTTGACAAAATGAAGAGTGGAGGACCGGAGAGTTGAATAGAGGTGTCTGAACTTGTTTGTACAGTACCTGAAGCGGTCACTACGGAAGGGAAATCTTACTCACCTGTCGGCAGATCTTTGAACTTACATCAAAAGCCACAGAGTGAAAAAGAACGGGAACGGTTCTGATGCCGATTAGCAAGGTGTACACCAACGCAGAAGCAAGCGTACATTGGCAGATGGTTGGGCCGTCGACGCTGACGTTATGAACGGATTTTACATATATCAGTCGTCGGGGCGTCGAAAGTAATACGGCAACGATGCCGAGTGCCAGTAAAACTAGGAAGTCAAGAGGGGGAAAAAAGGAGATAGTAAGCAATGGAACGGCCCTAGACTGCCGGTATTGGTTGTCGTAGTATCAGTATGGTGAAGGTGCATAAACCTTCGCTCGTGGTTGATCTCTGGAACACATGATTAGCCGCATCGACACAACGGTCACAGAGACCAAGACTATTGCACTAGCGATAGCAAGCAGGACATCACCAGGAATTAGAATCACGACAGCTCAGTCATGGAACGGAACAAGACATTACACACGCAGGCAGGAGGTATGCACAGCCCGAGAGGACATATGTACAATAGGGGGTATCGACAGCACCCGTCCATCGCCAAAACACCAAGAGCAACATCGTGACAACAACCCCACCACACCGTCCACCACCACAATCGCTAGCACTCCTCCATCCTCCGCCTCCCCCTGTGCCTCGAACCGACATGATCAGGTAACGACTTCTGGATCCGCGTCGACGGCTCTCCGGGGTCTCTCCTCCTCCCTCGACCGGGACTGTGGTCTCTCCGCCGTGTTCGTGCCGAGCCGGCGGCAGACTTCGCGTGCTCGTCGCTCGGCAGGCCGTGGACCTGGGCTAGGGGGTGGGGTCGCGACGGCGAGAAGCTGCAGCCCCGGCGGACGACGGGCGACGGCCTCGTGTCGAAGAAGGGAATCGCCTGTGGTTGGGGTTTGGGTGTGGGTGTGGCAGTTTCAGACTCGGTAGTCTCGACGGAAAGCTGTGACTGGGCTGTCGTAGAGGCGTCGGCGTCGGCGTCGTGTTGAGGAGCGAGCTTGGTAGGGGCCTCCTTATCCACCATGTCGAACGCTGCAGGTTCGGAGAATGGCTCCGAGTACTCTGAGATGGGCGACTCGGGCTGAGACGACTCATCGTGGAGATGCTCGGAATGGAAGCGCTCCGACTCTGACTCTGAGAAGGACAAGGTCCTCGCGGGAGTGAGGTTGTGGAGGATGTAGGTGTGATGGTGTTGGTGTTGTTGATGAAGATGAAGATTAAGATGAAGAGGGTTGTCGACAGATGAATCGGAGCACATGGTCATAGAACGCGGGGAAGGAGGGAGATGCGACTGGAGGTTGCTCATCATCGAAAACGGTTCGTCGGTAACGTCAGCGTCGTCGAAGAAAGAGGGGGCCTCATCTGTGTCGTGGGTATGAATCTTGGACTTCACGTCGTTGCTGTTGGATCCGGAGTAAAGAGGAGGACCGCTGTCGGACCGGGCAGCTTCATGCCACGGATGGTCGTCGGGGAGATACGAGGAAAAGTAGCGGACCAGAGAGTCCAGCGACTTGGTGCGGAAGAGCTGCAGAGCGAACTGCCAGCGGTCGGTGCCGATAAGGCTGGGGTTGGCGATGATCTCGAGCGACGCCGACTCGAGAGACGTGTTCAGCTCGCGAAGACGCTGTTCCTTGCGCGTGGCCAGCAGTCGATGGAACTCTTCCGTGGTGCCAGCTTCCTGAGAGATCTCCCAGACATCGTGGTGGAAAGCCTCCGGGTCCTGGATCGACGAGGGGAACGTGTTGTATTGGTCGTGCAGCTTCGTGAACAGGTCGTCCTTCTTCAGGCCGAACTTCCAGAACGGCCAAGCCAGGTCGGGATCCAAGTCCATCAAGGGCGACGAGTGGTGCTGAATCGAGATAGAGATGGGTAGCGTGATAGTGAACCGAGGGTATCGTTAAGAGCCGAAAAGGAAATGGGGTATCAATGAGTATCGAAAGGGAAACCGGAGACCAAAATCGAGAACCGTTTAGTAGTGGTGCTTTTGCTGGAGAACCAGTGAATCTTTGGGGTCTTGCGAGCCTGCCCAAGCCATCTAAACACCTCATATGCCAATCATCGCGCCACCTGGAATTTTTCGAAATGTCTGCTGTGAATAGGGAGGCACTGAAGCCGCGGCGGACGGGTTGGATTGTCGAGTTCGACGAGGTTGCTGTGAGGCAAGAACGGGGCAAGACCGGTGGTGGAAGAGACGAGGAGCGGCGAGTTGCCAGGAAAGGGTGACGGGTGTTTTCGTCTCACTCATGGCATGTTGGGGGCCGTCAGATCCCTGAGCAAAGGGCAAGCCTGACCCGAGCGAAAACTGGTCTCAGCCGAATGCGTCCTTGCCTGATAACGAAGGCATTAACCGAGCGGAAAGCCAATCGGACTTCGTAGGGCTGCCACGCTAATGCACAAGTGAGCTGCATTGCCACATTGTCTGCAGCCTGCTTGCCAATCAAACCGTGTCATTTGAGTAGTGCGCCTCCTTGGATCCGCCGTGACCCACAGCCCGACACGACAAAGATTGAGGGGTGTGTGCCAGGGCTGATGGTGTCTGTCCATGATTCCTACCCTTGTCGTCTCGCCGTCTGCGTGTCGTCATCTCAACGCTGCACCGGGCGACGGACTTCAAACGCTTGTGGCTCAACCGACATTCTTCCTACATGTGTAGATAGGAAGCTGAAGTAAGAGGACGGAACGAAGTGGTACATGAGATATGTATAGTAACAGCAACAAGCATTCCACATCGTAGAGTCATTTATCTATCGTTTATGCGATGATGTTTCCTGGAGTTGGTGGGCAGAATGTGCGAATGACCACAACCGGACCCTCGTGGCCCTGTGATGACCGGGAGGCAGCCGTTGCAGACACGGCGCACCGTAAGCGGAACGAGGATGTGCCCGGCTTAGATAAGGTCGTCGCCAGCTGGTATGCGGCTCTTCCCGCCCGGAGTTAGCCTTGGGCAACATCTCTCGTCCTTTGTCTGCAGAATCTACTCTAATAATTGCGGCATGCGTGGCTTTTTATATTCATAATACCTTGGTTCGATATTGCCAGTCTCGCAATGTCATTTGCAGCTTGCACCTGAACGTGAACTTCCAAGTTCTCCGTTCAGTCTTGCTCACCGTGACCCCGTGTTCCAAGACAGGTATCCACCTGGTGCCAACTGTCAGCAAGCGCTAGCGTTAAGGGGCTCAAGTACCTGGCCCGCAGATTGAGGCCTGAAGGTACAGCGCCCCTCGGTCATGCTGGGCGGTTCGCATTCGATTAGGCAGCCCAGAATTCCTCGGGATGCCTCGATGACTCTCCATCGGTGAGGCTGGGCTCACAAGAGCCCGTCATTTCTCGATCGCGCCGTTCTTCTGATCTGCTTCTTGTGAGCGTATTCACCTGGAATTACCTGCCTCCTACCCTGTCACTTGCCTGCTATTCTCGCTATTCTTGTTGTTGCCATGGCTCACGGGCACTAAACGGGCAAGGCTTTTCGCCTTTTCGTCGCCCTTCTGTTGTCTTCTGTTCTGCTCTGGAGACGCTGGTTTTGAACACCGCTGCTGCCCTGAAGAACCCCAGCACAGCCGCTGCAAACTCCCCATCATCCTGATTGCCTTTTCTCTCTGCCTAGGTCGTCAAGATCCCTACTCTGGCTGCCTCTTCCTCTGCCCCATCTACTCATAGTACGGGCTTCTTGCATCTCGGGCCCGCTTACCGTCGTGCTCGCCGCTCAAAAGTACTTTACTTCTTTTCGTAACTTTCTGCACATATCAGTGACTGTGCTACCGGTGTGTGTGTGCGCGCCTGGTCTTTGCGTCTGTGTGTGCGCTTTTGAGGGATTGTTGCTGCCCACTCGACCACGTCCAGCTCCGCAGGCTTTCTTATGCTATATATCCCACTATACTCTGCGACACGCCGCTCCGCCAGCCATGGTTGAACCGGTGGTTGGCCCCTCACCTTCTGAGTATGTGGAGGAGAAGACTGAGCCCTTCTCCCAGTCCGAGATCGAGGCACGGCGCCTCCAAAAGAGCGTGCGTCTCGAGGAGATAAATGCCGGACTCAATACCTCTGTCCCGTTGGACACGCTGGTCGTACCGCCAGACAGAGACATCCGCATCCTGGTCCGGCCGTTGACTAGGAGTCGTTCAGTCAGTCCAGGGAGCCAGGACAACTGCGAGTGGCTCGCTCTCCATGCCGAGGTCGCCGAGAAGGACGAACCGCAACACAAGGTCTTGGCTGTCACTCAGACGTCAAGAGACATCAAATTCTCGGTTAGAGTGCCTACCGATCGCTCCGGCGAAGGTGCGAGTACTCCGCGCCCGCCGCTGTGGTGTGAGCTCTACTACGACCCGGCCAGTGACAATCAGATACTGGTTAACCGCTCGGATATCCCCCTGAACTTGTCCAGGGTGTCTCAGCAGCCCACCTCTCCCGGCCCCGGCTTAGAGTATGTGGTCAATCCCGGATCCCCCAGGGCCCTCTCGCCGGGCACCTGGCGGATCAACGTCAACGACGTCGACGTCTTGGATTTTAGGATACTAGAAAAGCGTCAAGTTGCTTATCGAGTCCCTTCGACGTCATCATCCGAAGGTTCCACCCTGAGTGACATGGTGAACTCTTCTGGAAAAAGGTCGTTTGTTGGTGACGAAGAGGAAGGGCGAGATCGGAAACTGAGGATCACGGACGCCGCTGGTGGGAAGGACGATGGAGTCATCATGTTCCTCCGCCCCAAGACAGATCCGCTCGTGTTCCCGCTCCCCACAGCCTCGGCCTCGAACAACAACAGGAAGGAAGTAGCGCCGTTTGCAGGCCATCCTCTGCTCGAAATGCAGAAGGACGAGACAGTGGAAATACCGGATGGTTGCGAAATGGAGAGCTACACAATCACTAAAGGCGAGCCAATCGCGTCGACTTCGCTGTCAAGCGTCTTCAAGGCCAACCACTCGAGCGTCCCCGAAGAAACCATCGTGGTGAAAGTGCTGAAGACCCGCCCGCCAGCAAGCTCCAACGTCGTGACAAAGCCCCAGGAGGCGGAACGGAACGTCATCCGACAGGCCGACATCTGGCTCCGCGAGTTCCAACAGCACAGCAAGCTCGAGCACGGCCAGATCGCGCGGCTGTACGGCGGCGACGCGCGCTACCTGTCGCTCTACATGGAGCACGTGCCGTCGAGGGACTTGACCTCCTGGGTGGACCCGGCCACCGACCACTTCCGCGGCGACCGGAATGACGCCATACGCATTCTCCACGACATGGCTGGCGCATTACATTACATCCACGGCCGCAACCTCGTCCACAACGACATCAAGCCGGCCAACATCCTGTACAGCCGCGAACGCGGGGCCGTGCTCTGCGACATGGGGATGTCGACCCATGCGAGTAACCCGGCCACCAGCGGCGGCACTCCGTACTACGTTCCGCCGGAGTTTATCGGGCTCAAGCTGCGGGGTGCCGCCGGTGACGTGTACGCCCTAGGCGTGACTATGCTGTTCGTCCTGAGGAAAATCAGCTTTCCGGACGCTCGAGGGAGGAGAGATCACCCGCGGCGTCTATATTGGGTGATCGCCGAGCTGAACCGGCCTCCGAGGTACCACAGGGATGGCGTGTCGTCGGCGGTTACTCAGATGCAGCAGTGGCTGAGCGAGGTGAATGAAGCGAGGTTCAAGCTGAACAGGAAGGACAAACTCGACCGGATCGTCTTCGACATGCTGGCGCCTCAGCCGAGCCAACGGGTCACGATGCGCCAGGTAATGAGGGAGTTTACAGCCAAACAAGCCGAGAATTGAACGGACGGCAGGGATGTTGCTATATGTCACATATGGATGGCGTTTGTTTATGGGAATGTGATATTGATACCCGGATAGCGGTGGACTTAGCAGGCTTTGGTATTAGGCTGGTTTCACTGCTATCAGCTTTAACTCTGTGCGCAAGCAATGCTGCTGATTATGTGAGTTCACTTTCATGATGTTCTCCTGTGCCACCAAGTGTCAATGCACGCAAGGGATGTTGTATGAGCCAGGCTCGTATGGCTGAATCAAATCCGTCCTGCTAACCCAATGCAGCTTAAGCATGTGCGATCACGCGGCGAAAGTCGCCGTCATCCCTCCACCAAAGACACTCGTCGACGTCTCATACACTCAACGCAAACACGAACGCCAGCGCAAGACCGACAACGGAGCCCAGCGCAGCTCTGCTGACACCCATCGCACCGGCAGCATTCGTCCCTGAAGATCCGCCCGTAGTTGAGTTGGAGCCATTGCCACTGCTGCCAGTGCTTCCACCATTGTCAGACGTGGACCCGTTCACCTCCTGGCTAACAGCAAAGAACGAGACGCCGTCGCTAGTCGCGCACTCAGAGCTGTTCAGCGGCGCCGCCGACGCCCGGAAGGTGATGTCGGCGCACTACATCCAACCCCGGATATCAGTATTCCCGCCTTCTTTTTCGATACACACCTCTTGGGGGTATTCGAACTCACGTTATACAAGGCATTCCCCTTGTCGCCTAGCGTCACCACCTGCAGGCTGGCTTTCGTCCCGTCCGTCACGGTCAGACCGACGGGCAGCGGCAGGTTCGGGACGCAGAGGGTTCCGTTGCCAGTCTCATTCCAGAAGTTTTGGGTGAGGGTGTAGTTGAAGTTTGTCACGTTCTCGCCGAGGCCGAGGTTGACGAAGACTGAGGAAACGGAATGCAATGTTAGCAAACGGCGGGTTTACTCCGGGCCAGGGAAACCCGACAATGGCGGCAAGGTGACTGGAGGGCAAAAACGTACCGTATGACCAGGCGTGGTGGAGTTCCAGCTTCAGACTGCCGCCCGTCAGGGGCCAGTCCGTCCTGTTGCCCGAGTTGCCCGGCACACCGGCGCATGGCCACACGTATTGGTTGTAGCTGTCGTTGTTGAGGGAGTCTCCCCGCCAGTCTGGGTATTCGATGCCGAAATGTGCGGTAGCGAGCTGTGCTGTGAGGAGGAGGGCTAGCGTTGACAACGCCATTGCGACGACTAGTATTTGTGCTGGGTTGGATGTGAAATGCGGATACGACTGTCGGTGCTTTGCCTGGTCGAGTGGTGCGAGGCTGATGGAGCTTCTCCTGCTGTTGTCTAGAAGGGGAAAAGAGCTTGTGAAGAAGAAGCGAGGTGGAGGTGACCCGTCACATCACAGACAGGCTCGTCGAAGTATATATAGAAGGTCCATCTACCTCTCATCCCATCTACGAATATCCTTGGCTTGCTCATTTCCCCAACCTCCAACTTCCCAATCCGTGGCGCCATCCTCTCGGGGCCGACCAGTGCATATCTCGCTGGGGAACCGGGTAGCTCTCAAGCTCTCCGACGAATGGGAAGCGGCAGAAGCTTCCCAGCTGAGCAAGTTTACCGTCTGCTCATGGAGCTTTGTTCAGACGGCGCCGCCCATTTGGGAGAGGTTCGAGTACCTGCCAAGCCCGACGCCGGTCCAGACCTCCGGGAAGAGCTCGGACCCTGCATGCTTGGCGCCCGCGAAACTTCTCAAACTTGCTCAAAATGCTCTGGGATAGGCTTGTTGGCTGCGAAGCTGCGGTGAAGAAAGGATCAATTGAGGCAGCGTCTCCTGGGTTGCAAGAGCTGCGCTTATTTTCCTCGCAGCCGATGCAAGCGCTGCAGTGAAACAAACCTCACGCAGCCGAACCTCACGCTCGGTTCCCTTACTCATCAGTGTCCAGCAATGTCATGTGAAAGACCGAATAAAGGTCTCGACTTGGCATTGTCAAAGAGAGGCCACAGTACGCCAGCCAACATAGATCTACTCCTTATCACAGGTAAACAGAATCGACAACACATCACCAATAACCCCCCTAAAGCAGCTTCTCCATCTCCTCCCAGACCCTGATGATATTCCCCCTCTCACCTGCCCACATCCCCCCATCTCCCTCATCAAGGCCCAGATCCTGACCCCCAGCAGCCTTATACAGCACCTCCCTCCCGGGAAAAGCAAGATTGACCGTCTCGTCCACAACCCTCATCCCCAGTCCCCCGCCCAGCACCACCTTCAGCGCAGCAGCGCACTTGTCCCCCCCGTGACCCCCGTAGCTCACCACCATGGCCGGCTTCCCCTTCCACTCGTGGAACAGGTAGTCGATGGCGTTCTTGAGCCCCGCGGGGATGCCCCAGTTGTACTGCGGCGTGACGAAGACGAAGGCGTCGAGGGCGGATATCGCGCGGGACCAGGACCGCGTGTGCTCGTGCGCGTAGCCGGACGGGGACTTGATCTGGCTGGGGACGCCGGGTTCGTCGAAGAGGGGGAGGGAGACGGCCGCGATGTCGATTGTCTGGAAGGTAAGTTGCCGGGAAGACGGGTGGAGCGCGAGGTGGGATTTGATGGTGGATAGGACGAAGGCGGTGATCTGGTCGCCGCAGCGGGGGGAGCGCTGGGAGCCGATTATGATGCCGATATTGAACGAAGTCTTGGACATTTTTTGGGGTACGCGTGGGAGTCTCACTTCGGACGGTTCTTCTGGAGTGTGCACGCTGTCGGATGATGATTGAGCGGGCACATTTTGAAGACGTGGGATACACAAGGTTTAAATGCTTTCCCGGATCGCGGTGGTCGTCGCAGGCATCAAACGCGGCTCTGGCGATACGGCGAAGGGACCCAAAGTGTCGAGGTGGGATGTCGCGCCGCGTCCAATGAAAGCTTGGCAAGCTGTGACACATTGACTCCGGCTGGGACGCGGAGGTTCCCGGAATAGCAACGGCGCGGCTCTTGGAAGGGCCGAAACCCACCTATTTTGTGCTTCATGCCGGTTTTCCTTTTTTTTTTTTTTTTTTTTTTTAGCTCTTTGCGCAAGTTCCGACACGGTGGGCAGTCGACTGCTGCCTGATTGCGAGGGTCTACG
The DNA here is from genome assembly GCA_030052785.1 of Coniochaeta hoffmannii. Lineage (NCBI taxonomy): Eukaryota > Fungi > Ascomycota > Sordariomycetes > Coniochaetales > Coniochaetaceae > Coniochaeta > Coniochaeta hoffmannii. Next base: position 127,980 of record JANBVN010000054.1, on the reverse strand, counting down.
ACGCTTCTCTGAAGGCCAGCTATGCTCCAGACAGGCTGGAGAAATTGGATCAGGTTGCTGACTCGGAGCGCTTTCTGGCGTCGTCAGCTTGCAGGCACTGACACTTCGAACACATCATCGTCAGTCCCGATCATCTTCAGCCCAAAGTCCAAGGGCTTGGTCCCGATTTCCGACGTCGTCTTGACGAAGACGAGAGCTTCCCGAGCGATAGCCCTGCGTTCCTCAATCATTGGTAGGAAGCCAGGGTCGTAAATTAGGTCGTGGACTGCGTGATCGGTCGAGTCCAGAAGGATGCTGAGACAGAGCATCATCCGGTCCAACTTCACCAAGACCGAGTTAACGATGCAGTCCACGATGCCGCAAAAAAGGTTCCGGTAGCCCTGTTTGAGCGGGGGTATCTGGCCGTCTCCCGCATCAACATTGGGTCCAGCCTTGAGGGACACCGTGGCGAACCATTGTTCAACCTTTTGCTTCATTTGAAGCTGTCGATTGATGGCATCATCCAGAGATGACTGGCGATTTTGCTCTCCGCCGTCAGTCCTCGGGGACTTGACCAAATCTGCCGACTGGCGGATCATGTCTGGGAAATCCATCAATAGCTTGGACAGCATATGTTTGAGCTGTGTCTCCTCGGATCCGTACGCTGTCGACTCGGTTGGTGCGTGGTCGGCCTCCCGCCACTCTGGCCGAGCGAGGAAGCACTGCTCTCCGGCGTGCATTGACTGTGTCAGCTTCGAAGGTGCCGGAGTGTTAGCATTTATTATTTTCTATCACACCTTACTTCATGCTGCGATGGACCGACGTACGAAGTGGTTCCGTTGGGAATCAAGCAGATCTCTGTCGAATCCAGTTGCAAACCGTTTAGGCTCACAATCCTGAATGAGAAGCGCACATCCCCGGTTCAGATCGGTCCACCGGCCGCCGTCCGGAGATATCATGAGCTCGCACATCTGGACGATGATAGAAGCACAGATGGTTTCGGACTGCGAACGCATCTCTGGGTCCTTGATGCACCTCTGGAGCGCGCCGAGACTGGTAATATATTTCTGGAGAGTCACACTGGATCCGGCGGACTTCCCCGTCAGATGGTCGACGTAAACGCTGCATAGGCTGGCAGTAACGGCATCGAGAGCGGCATTGCGCCCGAGGCGTGATGGGATACAGGGCAAGAAGCTGCCCACGGCCTTGAGGGGCAGTAGTGTTTGCGCCCTGTCGTTGTCCATGATGGAGACAAGCAGCGCCGTATACCTGTCCGTCTCGGAGCTCAAAGGCCAAAAAATTCCAGCATGGCAGACGGCGTCCCCCAGTCTCTGGGCCTCATATAACTCTAGACGTCTCTCACCGCGGCTGGACGCGTTGCTGCGTGCCAAGCTGCGAGACATGCTGGCGGGTGCATCCGACCAACCGGCGTTAGAGCTGCCATTCTTGCGCTGCCTCCGGACGAGCTGCTTGTTCTCGTCGACAAACTTCCACTGTCTGTCGTAGCCGGGGCACACCCAGCCTGCTCTAACGCATTCGGAGCATGCCGGAAGTCGCTCGTCGCACTGCAACAGTGGTTAATGACTCGTTCCGTCCTTGATCGTGCAGCGACCCGATGTTTCGCCTCGAATCGTCGTGCAGATCTCATCGACCCCAGTGAACCCACCTTCTTCTTTCTCTTGCGGCAGGTTTGGCAGCCGGTGCTCTTTGGAGTCCCAACCATTATGACCGCCGCCTGTGTCCAGGGCGATACTTCAGGCTTGCGCCGTGCGATGAGGACTGCTGTTCTCCCATACTCAGTCGTGCAGTGCGAACCACGCTACATACGTACGTAATCCGTTGAGCATTTCGCCCGTGCGCACCTTGATGCCTGGAAGGATCCCGGCTTTCGGCGTTAAGCGACGGTTTCACGTGACTGGATCCGTGCTTCGTGGTTGGTCTGTCTCCTACCCAAAACGCCCGCAACTCCACGGGATCCATGGACTGTGCCTCTGCGTGATATCCATTATGGCAGATTCAACAGAGATTCCCTCTTTGCATGTGAAATACTCAAGGTATCCCCTTGACACTGCGCAAAGATGGAGCCCTCTTCTGCGTGCTACCTTCCCGGAAGGGGACCGAAGGCCGGGCGGCTGGCTCACTGCCTTGCCAGGCTGTCCATCTCTCTGCCCCCGGACCGTATCAACGCCAGTAACCCGGTCGCGAAACAAATCACACTTCGAGTATTCCGTCATTGTAGGATCGTGACATTTCCCCGTGCCAGCCAAGCAAAAGCCAAGTTCAGACTGCCGACCGTGGCTGTCTGCCAAACGGCAGCTGCTGCATTGCTAGCGCCATCTCAGGGATGCGCCACGCTAGCCAAGCTTTATCTTGGCGATCGTCAGGGGCTTGAGGGCCGCATCCACCAACGGCACCTCCACTGCAGGCAAATCACCATCTTAAAGCTGGGATTCATGGTCTTGGCAGCTTAAAGAGCTGCCTGGTGCTTGCGATGCCACTGGTGCGCCATCTGGCCCTTGTATCTCCTCATTCGATGACTCCTTTGAGATGGCCGTGGACCGTGGCTTGTTCCTGCCGCTCCAGTCAGTGTCCGCAAAGGCACTGCATTTCCTAAACCCACCGAGGAAGGCGAGGTCAGCCCGTACAACGGCAGGTAAGGTAGTGGCAGGACCGGCTTATCATTCGGTCCTCCGAATCGCCGTCACCTGCTCCTTCCATCCTGGGCTCTTTTGGGCCTTGGGCAACGTGAAACAACGGTTGGCGTCCCACCCTGACCAGTCACGTTGCCTGCTGCCCAGCTGCTACGGAATGCGAATGTCGCCTCAATACCCTTCTTTCCTTCGTCATTGGCGTCTTGTTTCCTTCCAAGAGATTTCGGGAGTCTTGGCAAGTTGAGGAAGGTGCCATCAAGCGGGGGTTCGCCATGTCTGACACTCCTGCTGGACCTGCTAGATTCATTCATGCCGAGGTGGAAGGCGCATCTCAGTGGTCGGCGGCGCAAGATGAAGTTTCCACGACGACGGGCAACTACCGTCCTTGGCGGACACATCTCTCTTGGCGTTGAGAGCAGATCATCGGTCGCCTGAAGCGGACGATGAGGAAGAAAAAGTTGTGCTCCAACGTTGCTGTTGTGGATCGGTCGGTGATCGATCGACCATAAATACAACGGACAATCTCCCCCCGTCAAGTCGTAAAGTTGATCTTCACTCCTCTCCAGCGCCAGTCTATCCGGTCTCGAGGTTCTTGTCTGCCCTGCCCTGCCCTGCCCATCATGCCGCTTCTCTCGTCCGTTCTCGCAGCGGCCACGCTCGTGGCTGGCGGCCTCTCCACTGCCATCCCCCCTCGCATCGGAGCACCGGCACCGGCACCGGCACCGGCCGGGACGGGCAACTTCTCGGTGGCCCAGGTGCGCAACCCGCACTTCACCAAGCACGGCCCCATCGCGCTGGCCAAGGCCTACCGCAAGTACGGCGTCCCCGTGCCGGACGACCTCCTTGCCGTGGTGAGCTCGATCCTGAGCAAGCGCACCACGGGCAGCGCCGTCACGACGCCCGAGGAGTCCGACGTCGAGTACCTCACGCCCGTGTCCATCGGCACCCCGGCTCAGGTGCTCAACCTCGACTTCGACACAGGGTCTAGTGATCTCTGGGTCTTCAGCTCGGAAACCCCCAAGAGCTCGGTTCAGGGCCAGGCCACGTACAACCCGTCCAAGAGCAGCACGTCTAAGAAGCTCTCTGGTGCTACATGGTCCATCTCGTACGGCGACGGCAGCTCCTCCAGCGGCGATGTCTACACCGATACCGTCACGGTCGGCGGCCTCACGGTCAAGAGCCAGGCCGTCGAGTCGGCCCAGAAGGTGTCGTCCTCCTTCTCCTCGGACGCCAACAACGACGGCCTCCTGGGTCTCGCCTTCAGCAGCCTGAACACGGTCAGCCCCACGCCCCAGAAGACCTTCTTCGACAACGCCAAGGCGTCTCTGGACTCGCCTGTCTTCACCGCTGATCTCAAGCACGATGCTCGTAAGTACCTGCCGTCCCGCGTCACTATCCGAGTGCCTCTTGCCTGACTGTTGCATATAATAGCCGGCAAGTACAACTTCGGCTACATCGACACTGCCGCCTACACTGGCAGCCTCACCTACACCACCGTCGACACCAGCGACGGTTTCTGGATGTTCACCTCGTCCGGCTACTCTGTCGGCACCGGTTCCTTCTCCTCGACCAAGATCAGCGGCATCGCCGACACCGGCACGACCCTGCTCCTCCTGCCCAGCGCCGTCGTCAAGGCGTACTACAAGCAGGTGTCGGGCGCCGCCTACGATAACACCCAGGGTGGCTATACCTTCTCCTGCAGCAAGACCCTCCCGGACTTCACCTTTGGCGTCGGCAGCGCGCGCGTCAAGATCCCCGGCTCCTTCATCAACTTTGCCCCCGTCGACGACACCGGCAGCAAGTGCTATGGCGGTATCCAGGACGACGCCGGCATCGGCTTCGCCATCTTTGGAGACATTGCGCTCAAGGCTGCCTTCGTCGTCTTTGACGGCGGCAAGAACCAGCTCGGCTGGGCCTCCAAGTCGCTCTAGGCGGCAGACGGCGACGAGGAGACTGGGAAAGTTAGTATCACACATTCTTAAGAGCATGGAGGCGGATTGGAGCATCGTAATATGGCATGGCGTTTTGGAGGAGATGTTGGTGATCATTCCTATATACGATGTTATACCCAAGCCAGGCTCGTTGCGCATCCTGCGGGCATAATGAGAAGTTTCTGACACGAAACGATTTGCTTTTCTCGCTCTTGTCGTCAGTCTCAAGACTTATGCGCAAAGTGTATCAATGCGAATCTCAAATAAATGATTGCCTAGTTGTCATTCTAGTGAGGCACAATATCTCAACTCTAAACACATGTCTATCCAGCACGTCAAATAGAAACCAGTCTAGTATCCCAAGAAAAAGCATCCCAAACACCACGCTCAAACCAAAAGAATGGGGTCCAGTCATTTACTCATGCCAGCAACCTCCAGCACGCCAAGTGCTCAGCACCCGTTATAAGCCAACAAATTCGGGCTGTCAGCACCCAGCCCACTGATCACACCCTCGCTCCCCAACCCCTTCACCCTCGCAACAATAGCACCCGGGTCCCTCAGCCCCTCCTTGGCCATGAGGTACAGCACCAGACCACTGACATGCGGACAAGCCATCGACGTGCCCGACATCGTGTTGGTCGCAGTCGGCCCCCCAATCCAGGTCGACAGGATCCCGGTGCCGGGGGCATAGATATCGACAGCTCTGCCATAATTCGAGTACGACGCCTGCCGATCACCATTATCCACCGCCCCAACCGTAAGGGCACTCCCCGCCGAGGCAGGAGAGTCACTCCCTACATCGCGGCCCTCATTGCCCGCTGCCACAACAGTGACAATACCGGCCTGATAGGCCGCCTCGACAGCATTATTGAACGCCTTGGACGTACCCCCGCCGAGACTCATGTTGATGACCGCGGCGCCAACCCTCCCCTTGGCCTTGATGTCGGCCACGGCCCAGTTGTACCCGTCGAGGATGACCGAGGTCAGGCTGCCGCCCTGGTCGAAGACTTTGATGGCGACGAGCTCTGCCGACTTGGCCACGCCGTAGGTGCCGGCGGCGATGATGCCCGCCGTGTGCGTGCCGTGGCCCTGGACGTCGGACTCGCTACCGCTGCCACTAACCGCGTTGTAGCCGAAGGTTGCGCGGCCCCCGAAGTCGGCGTGCGCCGTGTTGAGGCCCGTGTCGATCACGTAGGCGTAGGTGCCGCTGCCGGCCGGCGGGTTGTAGAGGTAGTCTGACTGGCCCCGGCTGCGGTGCGAGATGCGGGCGAGACCCCAGGGCGCGCTGGGTTGGCTGGCTATGGCTTGCGGGTTGCCGGTGGTGGACTTCTCGGCTTGCGAGATGTCGCGTGGTTGCTGGTTGTTGGGCTTGTCGGAGGAGAAGAAGGCGTCGTAGATGGGGTTGGATATCTCGTGGAGGGGGTCTGAGGGGGCTTCGTCGAAGGGGTGCCACATCTGATCCTCCTCGACGGCTTCGACGTCTGGTCTGGACTTGATCTGCTCGAGGGTGTCGTCGTCGAACTCGCCGACGTAGACATGCAGGTTGCCGAAGGTCTTGTGAACACCCGCGCCGGTGGACATGGAGTTGTTGCTTGCGTCCAGGCTGCGTTTGTGCACTTGGTTGACCCAGCTGACGTGAGACTCTAGGTCTCGCGCTGTGAGGCCATGTTTGAGAGTGATGATGTACTTGCTGGGGGCATTTGTGCTGGGTGCTGTGGAAGCTGTGCGGTTGTAAACGGGGAATGCGGCCGTGAGGGAGCCCAATGAAAGGACACCTCCGACCAGGAGCGAAAGCTGTCTTAGTGAAGACATGGTGAAGACTGTTGAGAGACTCGTGAAAACTCTATAATAAGGGACAGTGAAGAAGGAGTATTGGTGAATGAAGGCAGGGGACACTCTATGTCCCGACAAGATGTTGCGCCGTTTGCTCAATGAGAGTGATACCCAAACCAGGGGTTCAACGACAGTAGATAGATGAGATGAGTTTCTGAGTCCAGAGAGGTGTCCAACTTGGAGTCGTCTCCGGCCTCTATATACCCCAGGTTCCACCTCACCGGCTGGGTCTCGAGTCATCCATCTTCATTCAAAGTGCGCCGCCCAGGATGTATCCTGGAGCGAAGATTCGGACATGATTCGTGGTTGAGGGGGATATGGCTCGGGGACGCCTCGTCATCGACTCCTCTTCATCCACACGCTATGGATTACTCGGCAATCTGATGTCAACTCTGTCAAACACATCCTCCAGGGCAAAAACTCAAATCAATGGGGCAACAACGGTCGGGGCAACGAGGTTGAGGTTTGCTGTTTCATTGCTACAGCTTATTGGTTCATCACTTTGTCGACAGTTCATCCAGTGGTTGCCACCTTCTGTGTCAGTCAGGGGTGACCCCTTAGATGCGGAGAGACCGAGTCATCTGCGAGTCCGTCCGGAGCACGGAGAGATCCATCCGGCCCGTTCTTTAGACTTTTCACATCGAACTTCTGGGGTACAGTTCCTAGCATAGTGGAGCCGAGCAGGACGTCACGCATGTCTGAAGTCTGTCAGATGTGTCCGGAATCTACCAGTGATACCGTCTCACTCTGTCGTTCGAGGAGTTTCGTATGGAAACGGAGGCAGACTTCCACCCCTCTTCACAACGGAAGCCCCGGATCGACATATCCTTGCGGGGTGGTTTTAGCCCTAGGTAGCTAGAGTACGTGCCAAGTGAGCAGCAGCGGCAGCCGGGGCGAAAGGATGTAGAGAATCTGACGGCCATGGTCGTGGACAATATTTTGTTTGGAGTTAAGCACTTGAGAAACAGCGTCTGCTATAGCCGCAGTTGTAAATTGCCGAATACAGTCGAACTTCCAGAGACATGGCAACGACTACGCGAGTGGTGGGCGTCTGCCATGTACGTTTCCGGAACTTGAGGCCCGCCAGGATCAACAGATCGAGGATCGTGAGTGAACCTAGACCCAGGATCTGCATCTGTCAGTAGAGGCCCGCACCGTGTCCCATGAATGGCTACGAGTAACTAGATGACACCTCAATACCACCGCCAGTAGGTTTTATACAGCTCAGGCTCGCACCAGCACCCTACATGCACCCTAGACACGAAGCTCTCCAGACCTAGGAGTAGAATACTGATGAAGCCTAAGCGCAACCAAAGGTCCTCGACTGAGAAGAAGTGGTTTATGAGGGTGCGTTACATCATCACCAGTCAGAGGTCTAAAACAGGGTTAACAGGCACCACTCATGAGGAGGAAGAAAGAGGATTCCATGTCGTCGACCAGGGACATGTTTGGACGAGACACCGACACCGAAGGTCGCGGAAGGAAGCAAATGCCCGCCTGGTTATTCCGGCACAGGAGAGTGGGATCGAGGCGTAAACTTGACGTTAGCCCGCCTGAATTAGTGAGAAATGTGGTCGTTGTTTTGGCACCCACGGAGGGCCCTGATCATGGGTGAGCATGTTTTAGCGGCCCTCGAGGGCTGACTTTGCGTTGAAGTAATAGCTGTTGACCTGTTTGTCAGTCGTTGCCTACGTTTTGGCTGTCAAGAGCAGTCTCCTTTCCTCTTGCTTTTTCGTGCTGGGCTGGGTTTTCAATGCTGTGATTTTGTGTTTATGTCTGGCATGAGCGGCGGCGTTGTAGTTCGTGGTTCGACATCGCGCCCGGCCCGTTGCCTTGCCCATAATCAGGACACATAGTGCTTACCATCTCCATTACAAAAGAGAGTAAACTAGACATTGCTTAGGAGTACGTAAGGGGCCAGCCTAGCTCTATTAGTACCGAAATAGTGTGGCAGCTAACTTCTCGGTCCGCAAAAGGAGAACACACATCAAGCTTTGCCAAGGTCTTATACTTCTGACATGCAGTCATCAGTCGACGACATCAACATCAGTCGTGTAACTATCGATGCAACCATCTGTGCGGAGCACGGCATTTACTGACCCGAAACTCGGGAGGGTCCGGGGACGTGACCCCAGACTGTTGCTGTTATCGAGAGCTCCCGTTTCGCCGAGTCCGGACAAGGAAAGCAGTCCCGATCGTCGGCAGCTAGTATCGCAAGGGATATAAGTTAGGAAACTATACGCGTCCCATCTTATCGCAAGTATTCCGATTTGTATGGCGGGGAGAGTCAAACATTCAAGTGCTATCGCATCATTGGAGATGCAGGATAGAATTGCCCAACAAGGCAAGGTCGCTGCCGCCTTTCGAACCCCCCGCATTCTGTAACACAACGTCAAGGTCGGCACTCGGAGCTCTTATCGCCTTATCACTCTATCTATCCCCTAGTCCAGGTCTAAATGGCGGCGAGAGAAGATGAGCTGTTCAGCTATCTCTGAAACTACCGACTTGAGGACGAGATCTCATTTGTCCAATGTCTTAGCTTTATCAGTGGCAATGGCATTTGTCCCACGATCTGCCATAGCCATGCGTGCACTGCATTGGTCCCCTGCAGCATCACCCTTGCAGGAACGGGTGATGGTATAAGAGTCGAGACCTCCCGCAGTCCTCTGTACCTCGGTGACACATCCCACCTGTTGTTGGAGAAGGCAGTCATTCGACGATTGCGACGCCAGATCAAGTCATCGACCATGAGCAAGACAACATCCCCCGAAGACCCGAGCCAGCACCCGGAGCTCACCAGCACTGCCGATGGCGTCGTGCTGTCGAGCGATGGCGACGCGGCGGTTCTCGCCAAGATGGGATACAAGCAAGAACTGAAGCGCAACTTCACGGCTCTCGAGGTCTTCGGCATCGCGTTCTCCATCATGGGACTCATGCCGAGCATAGCGTCGACCCTGGCCTTCTCGCTGCCCGCTGGTCCGTCCGGCATGGTCTGGTCATGGTTCCTGGCCAGCGGCTGCATCTTCATCGTTGGCCTGGCTATGGCTGACTTGGGCTCATCGATGCCGACGTCGGGTGGCTTGTAAGTGGGCAAGATAGGGAGTCGCTTGTAGATGACTGAAGTGCACGATGCTGACCTGGGGTGTCAACATGCAGATATTGGTGGACTGTAAGTCAATCCGACTGCACCTGCCCATCCCTATAGCTTTCTTACAGACATCGTGTAGCATTACTTCAGCTCGCCCAAGACGCGCAACTACCTCTGCTTTCTGGTCGGTTACAGCAACAGTCTCGGCCTGGTCGGGGGCTTGTGCAGTATTGACTACGGTCCGTCACGGTCCCCTCCAAAACTACTTTCCACGCGATCCATAGTGAAAGCTGACAGAAGCCAGGTTTCGCTCTCATGTTCTGCTCCGTCATCGTCGTAGCAAGGGACGGCGAGTGGGAACCGTCGAGCGGCATCGTCTTCGTCGTCTTCATGTGCTGCGTGATAGCCCACGGAGTGTTGGCATCCGTTCTGTCCAAAGTCATGGGAAAGCTGCAGACGCTATTTGTGCTGATGGTCGGTATCCGTCGTAGGAGCGTCAGGCCGGACTCATAGTGGCTGACAGTTGTGCGGCAGAACCTAGCTCTGATCCTCGGCACCATCATTGCGCTCCCCATCGGAAGAGCGTCAACTCGCAACGACGGCCACTATATCTTCGCCGAGATCATGAACTTGACAGAGTGGCCCACCGGATGGACCTTTATGCTTGCCGTTAGTCCGGACGGCCGTCAACTTTGCCCGTCGGGACGGATACTGACACTGATATAGTGGCTCTCGCCGATCTGGACAATTGGAGCTTTTGACTCATGCGTAAGTAACACCGTTAGAAGGCAGCCTTCCGCGATGCTAACTCCTGCCAGGTTCACAGTATGTCCCCAGAGGGAAGGGCTCTTCCCTGATAGATGCAAGTATGGCCTCAAGTGCATGTGACTAACCGTACCAGTGAGCGAGGAGGCATCCAACAGCGCCAAGGCTGTGGTAAGTACTCTTCTGGAATGGCCTTTACTTAAGAAAGCCAGAGTCACTAACATTCGTCATAGCCTATGGGTATTTTGTTCTCTATCGGCTGCTGCTGGGGCCTAGGCTTCGTCATCGTCATTGTCTTGGCTGCGTGCATTGGAGATGTCGAATCCGTGCTCAGCAGCCCCTTTGGACAGCCTATGGCCCAGATATATTATGATGCCCTTGGAAAACAGTGAGTATTGCACCGCGTACTTGTGGACAGACGCCGTGGCTGACCGGTCTTTCAGGGGAACCCTGGGCTTCATGTCTTTCCTGTTCAGTAAGTTGATCCGCGCTTGCTTGCTGTGGTTGGCGATGGACCCCCGTGTGAACAATTTAGCTGATGTCATCAACGTGCAGTTGTCCAGTTCTTCATGGGGCTGAGCATCACCGTAGCGTCCAGTCGTCAGATGTGGGCGTTCTCGCGTGATGGCGCGCTGCCGTTCTCCAGCTGTAAGTACTGAGCTCGCCGAATCCAATGATGCCCGCACAGAGTCCGTCTGACGAAAGAAACAGTCTTCCGTCCTATTTCGGAGAGGTTTGGCTTTATTCCGCTTCGGACCATCTGGGGGAGTAAGTCGTCTGCGCTCGAAGGAATCAGTAGTAGACAAGACCGAACTGACGTCGTGTAGCTGTCTTCGTCGCCATCATCCTCGGCCTGCTATGTCTCATTGCTCCAGGTCAGTCTTCCCTACCCGATATCGCTCGTAGAGCAGCTTTGGCTGACAATAACCTGTGTTCTAGCGGCGGCCTCTGCGCTGTTCTCCCTCGCCGTAGCCGGAAACAACCTCGCTTGGGGCATCCCCATCTTCGCCCGTGCCGTCTGGGGACAGAAGAAGTTCACCCCGGGTCCGTTCTATACCGGTAGGGTCTCGATCCCACTCGCCTGGGCAGCCGTCATCTTCCTGGTCTTCGGTATCGTCCTGGCCATGTTCCCGACGCTGGGGCCGAACCCCACCCCCGACGTGATGAACTATACCGTGGTCGTCAACATGGCAGTTTGGGGCGGTGCGACTATTTACTACTTCGCCAGTGCCAGGAAGTGGTTCACCGGACCGAAGACGACGCTCGACGAGGTGGAGGGAGTAGCTCACCATCACCTGACTGAGGAGCAGAGGGAGCAGTTGGTTAAGGAAGGCTTGGTTTCGGCTGACTCGGATGGTGGGCATGTGACCGAGGTATCAGAGAAGAAGAGCGTCGAATAACTGACGCCAGGCAAGCTGGTAACTGGATGCGGAAAAGACGCATTGGCTAGCTTCTTTGTACCCGCCTTAGTGCAGGGTGAAGTCAAGTACCACTACGTCTTTCTTGTCGGGCTGACCCTTGACGTCCTTCCTAAGGAACACTGAGAGGGCATTGTCATACTCCAGCCTGGTAGTGTCGACCAGTGGCTCTCCTGACAAGCCGTGACCAGTCCAGACTCGTTCGTAAGACGAATAGCCGCTCTGCCTCGAGGCCTTCATAATCCACATGGTAGAGGTGGACGCATCTGGCAGTATGATATACAGATCGCCGTCCCTGCTGACAGCCAACCTCCCGCGTTTCCCACCCGTGACTGGCCGAATAGCGCGCTGAGTCCAGACGCCGTCTGTCGGAGATCGGTAATAGTGCTTCCAAAGGAGATTACCTTCTAGCGTATCTCGGTTGAGTATGTGCACTCCACCATGCTGATCGACAGCTTGAGACTCCTGATTAGTCAGTCCGTGTCCTTTGGGTATCTCGAAGACGACAATGCCCGGCGAGTCGTTTCTGATCGTGTTTCCGACAGTGCTACCGGGATGTCGCGAGGCGATGACACTCCCTTGGCTATTCTTCCAGCTCCATCCCTCGTCGTCACTGTACGCATAACAGATATTGTGGTTGTTCTCGGCGCCGTTCGGCCCTGCTTGCTGCTTGTGCTTGACGTCGGCCGGGTCGTCCCAGCCTTCGTAGTGCACGAAGCCCCGGTACACCCAAGTGACGTGGAGACGCCCGTTGCGGTAGTCTAGACCGTGCACGTAAGGGTTGCTCTGCACTCCGGTCAGCAGAATACCGAGGTAGGTAAAGCGGCCGAGAGAAGATTGGTAGACGTAGAGATGGTCGTCGCCCAAACCAGCTTTCCCGTCGCGGAGCGAGCAGAATATGTCTCTTCCCATGGGCCCGAACCGTGGATAGGTCACATAATGGAATGGTTTGTGTTCCCTCGACAGACCAGGTAGGTAGTCCAGTGTAGGGGTGAACAAGCCGGCTTTCCACTCAAAGCGCTCCGGAAACTGAGCTAAGTTCTGAACGGAATGCCGATATCGAAGGCTAGAAGATGAAGGTCAGACCTGGAGCTGACCCCGAGCTTGCCCATGCTGTGTGTTTTGGCTTCTAAGAGTGGACATACATATCGCAGTGATGGTCGTAGGAGAGGTGGATGGTACCGTCTCCAGCACAGACACCAATCTGCACGGTGTTATGTCCATCGTCGACAGTCTGAGGGTAGTCGTCCAGAACGAGGATCTGCCACTCAGCCGAGGGGAGCTTCCTCCTAGCAACATGTACATAGAGAGGCTCTGGCTTATCTGAAGCAAGACCGGCGTAAAAGGCAGCGTACTGCCACCCGTTGAGAGAGCTGATGGCGTCCTGCTGGAAGGCGTTGCCGTTCAAGATGCATTTTCGGTGGGCAGGGTCTGGTCCCAAGACCGTGACTGTAGGTTCAGCAAGCATTGCACCTTTCCTCTCGGCCGCTCAGCCTCATCATCTGGTATTCCTTGATTTCGCCCGGGCTTAGCACCTTTGATGAGGGCAACTCATGCCATGGCGAGGATAGTTGGGAATGTTCCACGTGGCTTGCCTGGACGGAGCTGTCTTTTGGCTTTAGCGGCATGGCGGGGTTCAGCCCATACCGTTGCTAGCGCTTCCAACGGCCGCCGTTGGGGGCTCTCGGCGGTCTGGGCATCTGGACCATTCGCTAAAATCTCCCCGCATTAGCCTAAATCAACGTTGCAACGCCGCCAGCCAAGGGCTGAGATACCAGATCCTCCACGTCCAGCAGTTTTCCGACTCTTGCGCGACAGCGACTGCATCTCATTGTATGGACATGTACATACTTGTCTGAACTCTAGCACAGTAGGGCTTACAGATAATTCAAATGACCAGTTCCCTTGATATGCAGACACATGGTACCAAAGCTGACCGCGGCTACGCCAACATCATATGCAGGACGAAGCATGGACATCTCTTCCGTGATCCTTACCATACCCTTGAGCAGCATCGCCAAGACACACCTCGGCGACGGTATACGGAACACCCTCCTTGATTTGCTATTTATCCCCCAATATGAGCAGTCACGCACAGTCTGTTCTCCGCGTCTTGGCGGTCAATCGCCTTGGCATCGAGGGGACAGACATGTTCTTTGGTGGAAAATTGCGACGGCTAATGAGAGAGACATGGCCAGAGGTTCGGAGAAGGAGGGAACGTTGACAAGGGTATCTCGAGCCACCCATGCCATCGTTGCAGCCATCCGCGGCTCACCCTCTCAGCAGCAGAACTGGTAACCGGTCCGAGATCAAACATGGAGCCCAATCAATCGGTGCAAGCTCTGGGACCCGTGGATACCACCCGTCCACATGTCTATCGCGGACCATCGGGTGGCAGCATACAAGAAGCTGAAGCACCTCTTTGTATGCACGCATGTACAATCTCAATTGTTGAAACCTCCTCTTCTCGCTCCAGGGCTTGGCGGTGCTTCCTCAACCCCCTTCGACACGATCCCCTTATATCGGCCTGTATTTGCATACGACGGTCCCCACCGAGGACTCGCTGTCACGATGTCGCTCAAGACCAAGTTGCTGCGGAAGATCGTCAAGAACGATGCCATGGTCAACGATCCTCCGGAGATCTATGGATGGCGTGTTCTGCTTCTGGCCTGTTCGGTGAGCAACTCTTCTGCGCCTTATACGACGCCAATGCTCTGTCACAAATCGCTAATGCGACCCTTCTTCTGCAGGCCTGCTTCGGCGCCATGTCGTTCGGCTGGGACTCTTCGGTCATTGGCGGCGTTATCGTCTTGGACCCTTTTCAGGCGTATGCAGCCCATATCTGAGTGGTGCGCGGGGTTCGTTGCTAACTGAAACCGAAAGTGACTATGGCCTTACCGGCAACAAGGTGGCCGTGGCGAACTTGTCGTCCAACATCGTGTCAACGCTTCAAGCTGGTTGCTTCCTCGGTTGTCTGCTTGCCTGGCCCCTGACCAATCGCTTCGGCCGCAAATGGTGCCTGGTCGGCATCTCCATGGTAATCATCGTCGGTATCATTATGCAGAGCGCCGCCTCTGGTAATTTGGGCGCCATGTACGCCGGACGCTTCATCTCGGGTATCGGCGTGGGCGCTGCTAGTACCATCAACCCCATCTACGTGTCCGAGAACGCCCCGAGAGCGATCCGCGGCCTGCTCACCGGCCTCTACCAGCTGTTTATCGTAACCGGCGGCATGATCGCCTTCTGGATCAACTACTCAGTCAGCATCAACATGTCGGGAAAGACGCAGTATATCTTCCCACTCGCGATCCAAGCACTTCCGGCTCTGCTCCTCGGCGTCTGCATGTCGCTCTGCAACGAGTCGCCGCGCTGGCTCGCCACGCAGGACCGGTGGGAAGATACCAAGCGTATTCTGTCTCAGACACGCAACCTGCCTCCCGACCATCCGTATATCGAAGAGGAGTTCCAGGAAATCGTTGACCAGCTCGAGTTCGAGCGCAGACTCATCGGTGATGCCACAACGTGGAACTTGCTGAAGGAGATGTTCACTATTCCGGGCAATCGGAAACGCGCCTTGATCAGCAGTAAGTCTCGAGTTGCTGGCTATACGTACTCTATCAGGCGGGCTAATGGACCGACCAGTTGTCCTCATGATATGTCAGCAGATGACCGGTAAGCCTACCCCGAGTCCTCCAGTTGTCCGAGAGGAAACGCTGACAAGAAGCTCCTAGGAACGAACGCCATCAACACTGTAAGACCATTTTGTACCGTCCTGTCAATTGCAACCATCCACTGACAGCAAGACAGTATGCTCCGACCATCTTCCTGAACCTCGGCATCACGGGCAAGTCGACGTCGCTGTTCAGCACCGGTATCTACGGCATCGTCAAGGTCACCTCCTGCATCTGCTTCCTGCTCTTCATGGCCGACTCGCTCGGTCGTCGCCGATCACTGCTCTGGACCTCGATCGCGCAGGGCGTCGCCATGTTCTACATCGGCCTCTACGTCCGTATCTCGCCCCCGCTGCCGAACCAACCCGTAACCCCCGCCGGCTACGTAGCGCTCATCTGCATCTTCCTCTTCGCCGCGTAAGTCAGACTCCTGTGCAAGGTTCAAGGTTACCCCATGCTCGTACTGACGATGAACAGATTCTTCCAGTTTGGATGGGTATGAGAACCACGGAGTGCAGTCCTCCTCCTTCTGCTGCTGATCACTAACCATCCGCAACAGGGACCCTGCTGCTGGATCTACGCCAGCGAGATCCCCACCGCCCGTCTCCGGTCCCTCAACGTCGCCCTCGCCGCCGCGACGCAGTGGCTGTTCAACTTCGTCGTGGCCAAATCCGTGCCGACCATGCTCGCGACAGTGGGCAGTCACGGTTATGGGTGAGCGAAACACACAACGCTGACCCAACTTGTCTCCCTCATAAACTGACTCCGTCCAAGCACCTACCTCATCTTCGGAAGCTTCTGCTTCTCCATGTTCTTCTTCGTCTGGTTCTTCGTTCCGGAGACCAAGGGTAAGTCACTTTAGCAGTCCCCCACCTCAATATAGGTACGCTTGACCTGTTTCGCTCACGCAATTATTACAGGTGTTTCCCTCGAGCACATGGACGAGCTCTTCGGCGTCACCGACACCAAGCAGAATGCCGACCCGGAGGACGTCCCGCGGCAGAAGAGTGAGACTCAGGTTACGGAGACGGAGCGTGCGCAGCAGGTTAACCGCACGTAGGAGACTCGGGCGCGGGTGCTATGATGGGGGTGTTTAGTTGAGGGAGCGCGTAATTCACAAGCGACTGTACATGCTTTGGCCCTCCTTGGAAGGGAGGACAAGGTAAGTAGGTAGCTACCAACCTGATGTGGATCTCGAACAAGCTATCAAGCAGCTAGGACATGATCCCTTGCCTGTTTTGACTATGCAGTGTCTTGAAATATCCACCACCAGCCACAGCTGGGAAGTCTGTCGTCGATCGAGTGAACATCTGCATACATGCTCACAACTAGGGACCCCAATCGACACTCGGGCAATGAGGCGATGCCGAGGCGGTACTGTAGTCTCAACTTGATGCCTACCGTTATTCTCCGTGTCATACTCTAGTACGTGCACGGGGCGATGAGGGACTTTGACGGGAGGATGAGATACGGGGTCATCGGGAAAGGTGGGTATGCTGCTAGTGGCGGTTCAGTGACATGGGCCTGGTGCCGGGGACACATCTGTGATACCGACACATATTAAAAGCCAAGGTGAGATGGACAGAGCACACGACAGGTCGGTGATCTAGCATGAACATGTTCATTAGAGGGAGAGCTTTGTGAACTCTATCCGAGGTATCATCATATACAACGCTACAATCACAATCATCCCATCCATTGCCTCAAGCAAAAGGGAACCCGAGAGCGTGGGCCCTTAGCACTCGTCCAGCGGGCATGCAACCTGCGTCCCGTAGACGCTGCCGTCAACACCGGCAAGGGTGAGAATAGCACCGACGACACCGCCCAGACCTTCGCCAGCAATGAGACCTAGGTAGGACAGGTTAGCATTCCGTGTCGCAAAAGAAAAAGGGGGCGGGGCAGGATTGCTTACCAGCAGCGACGGCATAACCGTAGATGTCCCACGTGCGCATGTTATACTTGCGCCAGAAGGCGGCGACGATGGCGCCGAGGAGGGCAGCGTTGGCGAACACGGGGGCGGGGATAACCCAGGACAGGGCGATGGCGCCCCAGTTGGGCAGCCACTCGCGGTACTTCTCGCGGGGGCCGACGAGGTAGTAGTGGCGGATGATGACCTGGATGATGGACACGACGCCCATGACGATGGCGAAGATGCCCGAGGTGAGGGGGATCTTGACCCTGGGGTCGGTGACGGCCTGCGCGACGGCCGCCCAGGCGGAGACCGAGGGGAGGGCGAAGGCGCACTTGCCCTGCGTCTTCTCGTCCCAGTTGAAGTCCCAGATGCAGTCGTAGGCGCTGGTGAAGAGGACGAAGAGACCTGGGGCGAGCCAGATGGAGACGAAGGTGCCGAAGGCCTGGGCGAGCCACTGCTTCGCCGGGGGAGTGCCGAGGAGGAACCCGGTGCGGAAGTCACCGGTGAGGGAGGTGGCGACATCGGCACCACCAGAGGCCAGGCCACCGGCAACGAGGTTGAGCCTCTGAGCGTGGTGGATCTCGTAGTGAGCGCCTGTCGTCGCGGCGCCGAAGACGAGCTGAGACGCCTTGGACGCGGCGGTCAGGGGCGTGTTGTCCGTCACGGCACCGATCTGGATAGCCAGGAAGGCAAAGAGGAAGGCCAGAACGCATGCGAGGACGGTCAGGCCCGGGTGCATCTGCCACTGGAAGTGGAAGATGAGCATGGCCATGAGGACGGTAACCAGCAGGCCGAGGGTCCACCACCAGTTCTTGACCTGGTCCTCTTCGCGGGCGGAGTCCTCGACGAGTTCCTTTGCGCGCTCGTGAGGAGCGCCGTGCTTGGCGAAGAAGGCGTTGTGCTTGCCGCGCTTGACGAGCATGTTGTTGATTCCCTGGCATGACTGCCGGTAGAGCGCCTTGAAGCCAATGCCGATGACCTTGTACTGGATCAAGAGCTCGGCCATGGAGCAGCACACCATCACCATGACACCGGGCCACAGCAGCCAGTATCGGGGAGAGGGCGTCCGCTGGCCAAGCTTGGAGAGCGACGTGAACGAGTAGTAAGAGCTCCACTTGTCATAGCCCTCGTCCTCGGGCGAGAGAGCCTGGATGCCGATGCACTCGCCGTAGTGGACGAGGAGAGGGCCGATCAGACCCCAGGCGAGGAGAGAGCCGACGAACATGGAGATGGCGGGGTTCAGGCCGATGAGGATACCAGAGCCAATGAAGGCCGGAGTCCATTCAAAGTACCAACCCCAGGACTCAATGTTCAAAGCCCAGCTGGTGTAGCCGCTCCAGATGTGGATCCAGGTGAAGACGTGCCAGTCGTAGAGGATACCGACGGCATAGTACGAGACGACGCGGTGGACGAAAGCCCCGCCGAATGCGATACCGAGGCCCTTGAGCCTCTGCATAGCCTCGCGGCCTCCAGCGGCACCGGCGTGCATGGCCTTGATGGTCAGGGCGGTCGCGGTCGGCGTCGGGAACATGAGCTTCAGCTCACGAGCAACCTGGATGACAAAGAACTTCCGGAGAGGGGTGACGAAGAACAGACCGAGGAAAGAGCAGACGATGGTAATGGTGAAGATGGAACCGATGTCTTCTTTGGGGTTGCGGGGCACGTCGGGATCCGGGCCCATGACGCCGAGCTGGTACATGGCAGGGATACCGGCCACGAAGATACCGGCGATACCACCGGCGCCGGTGGCGGCAGCCTGAACGATCGAGTTCTCCTGAGGCCCGAAAGTACCGCCGATGATGGGGATTTTGCCTGCCTTGGACATCATCCTGATAATTCCGTAGCCGAAGATGGCGCCGAACATGGAAGCCGAGAAGGTGAAACCAGTCTTGAGACCTGCAGGGGATTGATTGTATTAGTTCCAGGCTTCTTCTACTTTCACTTTATGGGGGAAGCGGGAAGCTGCATGTGTTCGCACTCACCCAGGTAGAGATTAGAAGCGTTGACAAGAGCACCGAGAACGCAGCCCGTAACAACGGCACGGATGGTCAACGGGTTCGGCTCGTGTGGAATGCCAGGGTCCATGACCAGAGGCTTGTAGAGGTCCAGTTCCTCCTCTTCCTCGTCGACCGCGACCTTGATCTCGTCCTTCATGTTGTGCGTGTTCTCGAAAGGAGGCGTGCTGTCGGCAAACGCATTCACGTTGCCCGCCGCCGTAGCGTGGACCTCCTGCTTCTCGCTGTAGTCCACCATGTCGACAGTGAGCTGTCCCCGGGGACTCACAAATGGGGGAATATGGAAGGCAAGGAAGACACCACGCCAAGGGAAAGGCGTGTGACAAGAAAATGTCTAAAGGTGATGAGACGAGTCGAAAGGAAAGGAGACGGGAAACCCAGGCAGATGGGACAGCATGAAGTATTTAAGGTGCGCCCGTCACGCCGCAGATCTATGCTGATAGCTTAATTAGGGGACGGCGGAACCGTGCATCTCGAGTGGTGCATGGCAGACGGAGATGCACCACCAGGTTACAATGACCCGTGGCGAGCATGGCCATCCCTGGAGGATCCTGGCGTGGGCGGTAGGGCAGGACGTACTGGGTACGCATTGGAGTACGGACTTGTACAGGCGACGCCTTGCGCATCACAAACCTGGAGCGCCCAGAACCTCGGAACAAGCGATGTCTGATCAGTGTTTGCTTGCCTGGCTTGCCACCTGCTCAAAATGTCAGGCCGGGGCAGGATAATGGGGACTCGGGGAGCCAGATGGGGCCCCCGTTGATCATTCAAGCGACGAATCGGCCCTCTCAGCGGAATCCATGCGCGGCACACACAAGATAAGGAATGAAACGTCGGCCCATGATCATGCATTGCGCCAAAACGACGCCAACGCAACACAGGAAGGCACAGGTTGAAGATCCCTCAGAATGACACCCCCCAAGAATCAACGAGAAATAGATGGTTGGTGCTGTGGTAGATTTGCGCGATCAGGCTTCCCATTGGCTGGAATCCATAGACTTGTTCCGAATTAGGCAGGTCGTCATGGACTGGACATTGGCGGACGGCGTGGCCCTGTTGGCTTTAGGGTCCTGGGCATTAGTCCGAGCTGCGAAATCAGGCAGTACACTCCGGAAGCCGTCTTGTTGCAGATTAATCAATCGCCATATATGGATTTCTCTGCGAGGTTGACCCGAGGAGCGGCAAATCGATAACCAGGTCGCGTCCGTCCTTAAAGCAATTTCGAGTCGTGGTCGACGACGCAAGGTGTTTGAAGGCCATTTCACTCACAGTCGGATTAAGCTCTCCACGCTTGCGGCAGTTCCCTGCTTGTCCTGACTCGGGCAGCGCAGTCATTCTCTATTTTGCGGGGTAAAGTTTCTGGATGGCCCTTTCTCTCCTTCCGAAGGCGCACAATGAGCCGAAAGCCTCCTGTGAATTTGTGGCTTGGGGCAAGCCACTTGCTAACGCATTTGAGATGTTCCTCCTGCCAGATATCTCCTAGCTCAAACAGTAGCAGCGTAGGATCCCTTAGCAAAGGGCGTCGCTTGGCGAGCGATGGATACGGGCAATCGGAGTTTGCCATTGTGTTCTTACAGCGGTACTACCTTAGTGTAGGTGAAGGCCCGCGGGTAGCACCCAATTAGATCGCCAAGAGCGCCCCGCTCCGTTCCCTGCTAGCGGCCTTCTCTTTGCAGCTCGATACCGTTGGTGAGGTGACATGGGTGGCTTTCTGGGGCCAAACTCACGCTTCTGCATGCCCGTCCGGCCGCCTTGCCACTGGCTGGGGGAGGGCGGCTGATCCTGCTGGGTCCCAAGTCCAGCTTCCGCTTCGATGATGGTCTCGATTTCCTAGAGTCAGTCATCCTACATGAAAGAGGCAGGTCAAGTAAGCGCCGAGAGCCTGGATAGCCCGCCGTTAGCCACCGGTCGTCAAACCCAAGGTAAGCTCAGTGCAGCCGATGTCGAGCAACCACCTTTCGTACGTTTGGATTTCGCCGCTCAATCCTGTCCGTCCTGTCTCGCATATTGGCCGCCATTGCCCGTCGTACTGATCATGGTGATCGCGTGACAAAGACAATCTGTAAAGATGAAGCTATCACCGATACCCCCCCGCCCCCCCCC
Organism: Coniochaeta hoffmannii; assembly: GCA_030052785.1. Classification (NCBI taxonomy): domain Eukaryota; kingdom Fungi; phylum Ascomycota; class Sordariomycetes; order Coniochaetales; family Coniochaetaceae; genus Coniochaeta; species Coniochaeta hoffmannii. The sequence goes on along the minus strand of JANBVN010000054.1, from coordinate 106,614 downwards.
CCCCCCCAAGACTTACGGTCAACCTCCGGTGGACTACGGTGGTCCAGGCCCTGCCCCCGAGCTGACAGTTTGGCCTCCCGAACAATGTAACACACTTGTACCGGGGGAACCTGCAGTGGCATCAGATACGCAGTCCAATTATAGCAGTCAAATGTAACCCTTCGTGTCGGATAACTCTTCTGTGTCTCCTCACTTTTGGGAGCTTGTGATCGCGCGTTGAGCTCCCAGGCCTCATGGCAATTGGCAACGTCCTCCACCTGCTATCATATTCCAGTCGCTCCAAGCTGGTACCATTGCTTGGCAAGACTGAGGTCTAGTTCGAATCCTTCGCGCATATACTGCACCCCAACCACCGCCGCCGCGGTAGCCTCAGTAGGTAGGTCCTTTAGCCGCCAAGTTGATTCAAAACGCCGAGCTCAGAAATTGCTCTCGCGAATCGTGACTCAACTTCCTCTCGTGTAGTCCTTCAACAAGCAGTTGGCTAGGTAGCTATGCAGGCATTCTTTGTTATCAGGTCCACGAGAGCAAAATAAGGCAAGGTGATGTAATCCCAACATGAGATGATGGCCATCGAGATCCCTAGAAGCTCCCTCGATACCACCAACAGCTGTCCAGGGAATCTTTAAAGACTCAGACTACCTTATCTCGACTGCAGGCATGGGGTGATAATTCGACGGATAAGCAGCGCTAGACTGGTCACCAACGTCAGCGGCTCCGAGTAATCGGGATGAACGAGATCGGTGATCACCTCTCTGCACTCTGGAACTGCCCATCACATCTGGCCGTATCACCGGCGAGGTGAGCCTTGACACTATTCTGTGTTGACCTCTACGCTATCTAGAGGCGCCAACCAGAGCGGCTAGGGCATGTCCCAACGTGCACCTCTTGCTCTGCGGTCGTGATGGCGGACAAGATCTCTTATCTCGCACCACAGGCAGCCTCAAGGATTCGAGCTTGCTCCGATAACACCTCGAAGTACGAGAAACATGCTTCCCGCGAACGTGACAGGATGTTTCAACGTCTTTATTTCGTTCGAGCTTGAGATATTGCAAGGCCTTTCCTTCCACCGTGACTTCCTCTGTTTGTGCTTTCAAGGACCATATCTCCCTTCATCCAGGTCCCTCGTCTTCCCTCCGCCTATGTACCAAAGGTCCCCTCCTCGTCGATCCGAAATGGATATCGTACAAGACTTCCAAACTGGCCGTTTCTTCCTCGGACACCGATCATGTCCCGTCAATGTCATCCGGCCCAACCTCGGAGTATACTACAGAGAAGGCCCTCCAAGCACCAAATCAGCGCGTGGTCCAGCCGAATCCAGAGCCTTAGGCGTATGTAACTCCATTTTGCGCCAGCCGAGTTCCTGTTCCTGTTCCTGTTCGTGTTCCCTCACGGCGCCAACCCTTCCGCAATATCAATTAATCCCTTGCCCTCAAACCACCCTTCGTTGATTCCGGCGGTCCAGTTATGTATTTGTTCGTCAACTCGTATTAACAACATCTTAAACACCCCCTGCGTCGAAAGGCCGTCTCCGTCACTTCTTCAAGATCCATTAACACCCCCGTTCCCATCGTGGAACAACAGTAGCGGCCACTGCCCGGGGTGCTGCTGCGCCGCCGACCCAGCCATGCCACTCAAATCTGCCGAGACCGAGACGCCGCCGGCGCCGCCGGGGCCCCCCAGAGCGGCAGCCGGATTCCCGCCGTCGCCGGGGCGGCCGCCGCCGCCACCGGCACCTCCCAGCGTGAGCAGGGCGTTGGCGCTGTACCGATCCGTCTGGCTGTCTGCTATGGCGGCCGCCCAGTCGTGCCAGCTGTTGGTGCCGTGCGCCTGAGCCTGCGCAGCCGCCGCGGCTAGGTTCGCCTGGGATTGGCGCCACTCGTCCGTTTCGGACCCCGGCTGGGAGGCGCCGACCTGGGCGGCTGCTTGGGAGGCGAAGGCGATCAGGGGGTTGGCGGACGAGGCGGATTGGTCGATGCCGGGGGTCGGGTTGTTGGCGGTTGCTGCCGCCGCCGCGTAGAGGTACTGCGCGCTGTCGGCCGGGTCGTAGGGTCCTACTGACGGCATGCCGTTGCTGTTGGGGTTCTGGCCGCTGGTCGTCGCCTGGTTGGGGTATGCTACCGGGGCGCCGTAGCCGGTAGCGGCATGATGGGCGATGGCTGTGTTGTAGTAGCCGTTGCTGTCGCCGACGGCTCCGTTGGCCTCCTGGCCGTCAGCACTGAAGCCTTCGCCGGCAGATGTGCTCGCCACTTGCTGCTCCCTTGGCGGCGGTTGTGGGTTGGGTTGGAGAGGTGCTCCTCGTTGGTGCGGCAGCGCTGTCCTCTTGCCGTTCATGGCCTCCTCTATCTGGGCGATTGTGCGGTCGACTACCGTGCCGATATCGTGGCTTAGTCTGGCTCCGGGCCCTGCATCAACGGTCAGCACATCTTCGTTCCTAGCGGTCGATGTGTTGCGAAGCTTACCCAACGTCAGACCGATTTCGTACACGATGGTCATCCATTGCTTCATGTCTTCTCTTAGCGCAGCGATCTCGGCCGGGTTGGTGTCGAACCTCCTTTCCCAGTGAGCGACCAGACTGGAGAACATGGCCGCCACATAGACAGATAGCTGGTACCACGTGGTATCGAGCGACTTGATCTTGAGTAGAGCAGTGACCACATTCAGCAACTTGCCCGCCGTCTGTTCGCATATCCTAGTGTTCTCTGCGTAGAAGTCGCGGTCCTGCGTCATGCAAACGGACGGATGCCGGAGGCAAAGGTAAAACTCGAGGATCTCTGCCTCGGTATACAGAGCAAAGATCCTACCGTCGGGCTGGCACTTCTGCAGCCTGAGCTCGTCTGGCAGATTATCCTGCAGAGCTTGCATGCCCTCCTCGAGACCGCGGACCACGTCGACGTACTTGTCCGGGTTGCGTCGCACGCTGTATATATTGGCGAACATCTCCATGTAGAGCGGCACCATCTTGAAGCCTGTCAGGCCGACAATGAACGGGCACTGGCCGACCTGGGAGGGATCGGTGATGCCGTCCTCGGTAATGTAGTCGTCAGATATGGCCAATGGAAACTCAACGTCGAACTCCTCGAGCGTGATGGGCATCGGTCGCCCGAGTCGGCCGTTGAGGGTGACAGCCAGCCCGAGCGTGGCCCACCAGACACGCTTCCTCACCTCGTTGTCGATGTTGGTGGCTCCGCCGGGGAGCTTGACACCCCGGTGCAGGTTGAGCTCGATGGCTCTCGACAGCGCGTAGTTGGCGATGTAGGACGAACAACCGGGCTTGGGAAAACTGCGGGTGTGGACGGCAATCAGGGCCAGAGCCTGGACTGCCGTCACCGAGTTCTCGGTTGCGAGCTCGAAGGACTTACCCAGCGACCAGTGGTAATGCTTGTTGGAGAGCTCGTTCAACTGCGAGTACTGCTCGGGCTGCTCTTGGTTGCGGATGCCGTACTGGAAGTAGATGGCGGCGAAGACCATGTGAGCCGTGACAAGCTCACAGGTTGTGGGCTGGAAGCCCGGCTCGTCGTATATCCTTGTCAGCTGTTGAGCAAAGTGTCAGCTACCTCACACAGTCCTGCTCTCTCCTCGAATATGAGTGTAATGCAATGCTTACGAGCTTCAGGAAGGAAGGCCTGTGCAAAACAGGCATAAAGGGATACACCATGAGGAAGTACCACGCCGAGTAGTTGAAGGCATCCTGCCTCGACGGCAATTCCACGTCCTCCAGCTTGGGATTGACGCCCAGCGTCGTCTGGAGGAAGGCCATGAGCGACTTGTTGTACAGGGGCGAGCCGGGCGGGGTGCCGGCCACGGGTTCGTCCATGTCCGGGGCGTCGAACGAGGTAACGTCGATGGTGGTGCCGAGAATGGAGAGCTTCGTGCCCTTGATAGAGCTCAAAGTGTTGCTATCCGTAAGCACCCCTAGGTATCCTTCGGTCGGTCGGGTTTCCAGCAGAGACAGTCGCGAGTATTGACTCGCTCCGGACGTGTACTCGCCAGGTGCCGAGAAGAAGTTCTGTTGAGGCTTTGAGCCCGTGTTCTTGACCCAGACAGGCCCATATTGGGTCCATTGGTCCTTTGCAATCGGGTCTTGCATCGGGTTCCCCATGTTGTCGAAAGACACGCCCGGCGGACAGGTCGGTCCGTATGGCGACCACTCGTAGGGCTTGACTTCGGTGCCGGTATCGCGCAGCAGCTTCTCCGTGGCTCTGATGTAGCTGAGCATGTCCTTCTTCTCGCGTTCCAGCTGCTGCAGATAGCCCCGCCGCTCCGTGCGGCCTGTGACTCGGTCCGTGACATAACAGTCGAGATTCTGGTTGGTGCAGTGCGAGCATCCTTCGGGAAGAGCGTCGCAACGGATCTTGCGCACCTGGAAGAACAGGAGTTAGCAGAGGAGGAGGAACCAATCTATGGCGGCTTTGGGGGGCCACACACCTTGCACCTGTCGCAGGCTTGACCCGTCCGAGTGTAGGACTGGAGCTTGTTCTTCACCACACTGGAGAAATCCTCGGGAGCGCGCTCGAGGCGCGGGTGCTTGAGCTTGGGGCCAGAGAAGGGACTTTCCGACAGCGCCGAGAGGCCCTCGCCCGGGTCGCTGGGTCGCTTGGGTGGTCGCCCGGGCGGCATGGTGAGGGGCCGACTCTCGACGATGGAGAATGCCGCTCGTCTTTCGAGGGTGGTGCAGCGTGCAGTGGTGTGCAGTTGTGCCCGCGCCGGCGCCGGCGCCGTCTCGCTGCGGCGTCTGCTTGAATTCCTGCCGACTGTGAATGTTACACGCAAAGGCCCGTCGCTAGAATGTCCAACCGTGTCGCAATTATGCCCCAATGATTAAAAGAAGAGGTACTCGGACCACGGACTGAGACAAGGGCACAGCGAGAGGTAACGGGGTTTGCCGTCGATGATCTGGGGAAAGCTTGATGGAGTTTGCCGTTGGCGGGTCGTTGCACAGATCTCCGAGTGGAGGTTGGCGCCGGGAGCGAATGCATCCAAGTCTAGAACTCACGGACCTGCAAGGGGTCGTCCTCTTGATGAGCACCGTTACACGCATACACCGCCTACGCACCTATCTTGGACTGCTTGGGATTGGGTTATGCGGCTACCCCGCCAAACTTTTGCGCAGAGCTCTCGACATAAGGTAGCATAGACGAGGACGAGCTACCCCGCCGGAGGACATTCGGAAGACAGCAATCAAGCAGCAGCCGGCACGGATTAAGACCATGTCGCTCGAGGAGATACACTTGGAGCACGTCCCGGACAGCCACAGGGTCTACGTGGGCCTGTTCCGCGACGTGTCCAACGCCGGCTACCTCCAGTCGCAGCTCCTGGCCAGGAACAGCGACTTCGAATACGCCTTCATCGACGCCTCGTCCGTCCTCTCCCGGTTACACCTCCTCGCCGCCGTCTACAAGGCCCTTACCGTGCTCCTGGACGGCACTCTCAAGACGCCCAACGTCCACTCGGAGATCGTCTGCGCACTGAGCGCTTCAAACAATGTGCGTCGCCTTCTTGCGTCCCTCACCTCTCCATGCTGGCGGCCACCATGCTAATCACGGCGTATGAAAAGATATCAGAAGCGTACCGCCGCTGGGGCATCACAGAAGCCACCAAGAACATTGCCATAGTCAAGGTGGTCTTTCCGACCGAGTCCCGACCAGAATTGCCCTCGGCGCAAGAAGTGTCCGCCCACTTGGCCCAAGTCGTGCAAGGCACTCCGGCGCCGCTCACCGACGCAGAGCTGGCGGACCTGACGGACTGGCCCAAGGTGCGAAAATACTACAAACTCAACGGGGCGCCGGTCTTGGACGGCAAGGACGAGGCCGGCAAGGTCAAGGAGATGGAACTGCTGGCTCTGGGCGGCATGGCGTTACGGGGTCTTTGAGAGCATGTTGTCTCTCCGATTATGCATAGCGACGGAGTCTAAGGAGTTATTGCACGGTACCATAATTGTTGGATACTGAATGGAAAGAAATCGCATGGTTGGTCATATATTGAGGTATTTCTTTCAAGCCTCTTCATAATTCATTAACCGCCGGGGACTCGCAAGCCCCTTGCCGCACGTCTAGTGCTTCCACTGCATTAGTAACCCCAAACACCCGTGCTGTACTCCTTTAGTCTACGTCGAAAGCCCAAATACCCCCCTCAGCCTCCTCCACAGCTCCGCCCTCATGGCGTCCCTGCCGCTCCTCGTCCTCTCCACGGCATCTCGGTTCTCGTGCGCCCGTCTCAGCAGGTATTTCATGCACTCCCCCGTCGAGCCCCAGACCAGGTACTTGTACGCCTTGAGCCGGTTAGGCACCAGGCTCTTCTCGTTCTTCTGGCCTGCAGTCGCAGGAGTAGAAGTAGGGGCGACCAGTTCGCAGCTCACCTCGTCCGCCATGCCCTGTAGCTGCGCGAACGCCACCTCGGTGACCGACTGGCCCGCATCGATGATAGCCCGCGCCTTGAGGACCGACTCGCGGTTGTGCGACGCGAGGACCAAACTCACACACGGGAACTGGTCATCGGAGGCAATCCCCTCAGGCCTAACAAGCGGACCGCTCCACGACCCCCTAAGCAGAGCAGCCGCAATACCATCATACGCCGCATCGGTATCCGCCTTGGTGTCATGAATAAGATGTCTCGGATCCGACCCAAGGTACGCGCCCCTCACAAGCTTCACCCCGAGCGCGAACCCCTCCCTCCGCGCGACAGCCAGGTGTCTCGACAGGATCTCGGGCGCTGCCTTGAGGTAAGCCTGGTACGTCCCGTAGACGACCGCCCTGCCCCCGCTATTAAAGCGCCTCATATACTCGACCGTCCAGTCGTCGATCCCAGCCTGCACGGCCTGCTGCTCCGCGTCAAACAGCAGCCTCACCCCCCTCTCCGCCGCAAGCCGACAGACGCTGTCGATCGCCTCCGCCAGGGCCGGCGACGGCGGCAGCCGCTTCGAAAGCGTGTAAAGCGCCTGCCTGCCCGCACCCGTGAACTTGAGCGCGACAAAGTCCCCCTCGTCCGCGAGGCGGACCGTCTCCAGCGTCCCGCGCGCCCAGGGGTTGATCTCGTTCCTTATGCACTCGTCGGCCGCCTGCCCCTCGGCCGTGCAGGACGCCAGGTCGGCGGTCTGCGCCGGGGTGAGGACGACCTCGCGCGCGTAGCCGAGGATGACGCCGCTGAAGCCGATCTGCTTGAGCGAGGACACCGTACGGCGGACCTCGGGCTCGTTCTCGCCCGCGCAGTACTGCGCGTAAAAGGTCTTTTTCAGAAAGTATTTGAGGATGGGGTTCCGGTCCGGGTTGAGGATGGGGTTGGTGGAGTGGGCCATGGCGGACATGACGGCCATGGACGGGCCGAGGAGGACGGGGGATGAGGAGATGGTTGTTGTCATGAGGGAGCGGATTATGGCTGTCAGAGGTAGCACTGCCAGAGGCGATGGTGGAGGCGCCATGGTGTTGGGCTTTGGGTCGTGGTATATTGTTGTGCCCGTGGCTGAGGAGGATGCTAAGTCGTGGGCGTTTGGGTCTAGTAGCATATGCTCTGAGGGGGATGACAGGTTTGAGGATGAGTGAAGTGAGCGAGTTGGTGTTGTAGCAGCCATATTCACGGGTGTCCCGTGAATCCCTCTGGACTGGTAGGTGCGGCGAATCGATGTGGTCAAAACGGCAGGCACGGACGAGGTAAGTGAAGCGGTACCTCCTCGCTGGAATCCTCGCGACCTGCCAGTGAATCTTGCGCTCTGCAAGTAGAGCGAACTAGACATCGGCGGCATTGTTAGGACGACTGCTACCGGCAGGGTCCGGATCAACCACAAGTGACGGGGATATGCAAGTATTGGCGTATTGAGGTAGACAAGAGGTGAGTGTCGTCAGGGATAAGTTGCTGGTGGAATCAGCAGCTCTCCCGGATGACGGCAGCAACAGGTAAAGAATATGGCGCCGAAATGGTGAGACGACGGGGAGCAACAACAAGGTCAATATGATGGCATCTCGGGAAGACAAGGTAACGTACACTCATGTGGTTATATATCTGCTCTACCTGACGTAGGATCCTCTTTGTCACAAGAGATCCAACCCTTTATCTCCGAGGACCGGCAAGAGGGGCCAAGAGGCCTGGCTACATCCTGCTGGGGAATATCAAGCTGCAAGATGATCTACTGTCCTATCATGCGTTGGCTGTCATTGCTTTGTCGAGCATTCTCCGTCCTTCGATGATGCTATCCGCCGCTTCCCTTATCAGTGCCACGTGATGGGTCCGCACGCTCTGGCAACGCCGCTGTTAGCCGGCGCAGTGGCATTGGCAAATCAGAACCCGCCATCTCCAAGTCATAACTTGGCCCAATATGGCAAAGTCGCTGCTCTCGATCGCATTCCACGCTGGTTGTCTTTCGTAATGCTCGGCATTGTGTGGGGTACAAAGCCGAGCTCAGACTCTTGGGGATATGACCATTGCAACAGATGTGTCGATAATTCGAAGCGAACAGGCGGCTTAACGGCTCAGCTGAGGTTGCAGAGCATATAGGTGTCCCAAGCATTGGCTCCGCTGCTTGACTCGCGAGACGTAAAGTCTTGCCCCTTTGTTCGAGCGGCATCGGCGTCAAGCGCGATGGCAGTTGTCCACCTCGAAACGTATGCCGGACCTGGCCTATGCTGGGCTGGTGCATCTGCATCATCTGACTGTCGTGTAGAAGGCGGAAACCCGGCAGATCCTAGGTTGGCTACTCAGGCATGGTCCAGACACAGAATGGCTGTTGCCTTTGACGCGCTCCATCAAGGCCCCGAAGACATGAGATAGAGGTGCGAAGGGGGGTGTGGCCCCGTCAGTCAATGCGACCGGAATGCATCGATCCTGTCGGTCACGGAGCGTGATCAGGCACCTGCAGTGCTTTGCGTCCAAGCCGTCTCTTGATGAATTCGACATATCCGATCGGACGACCTCGCGCAGCACCGGCGAGATCCTGCAAGCCTCCGTAGACGAGGCCAACCACGAGAGCCGTCTTGGTCGTCCGGGCTGCCATAGGAAGGGAGAACCGGTCTGCGAGCACGTTAGTTGACATTCGTCCCACAACAACAGCCAGATGGCACTCACTCCACAAGCTGAAGCCGCCAGCAACGGTAACGCAGGCCAGAACCGTGTTGAAGAAGTCCTTCTGGCCCCGCGAGATGTCGAACATGTGCTCGATGCTGAACATGGTCGTAGTCCAGAAGCAGACCTTGGCACCCATCCTCAATCCCTCGCGCAGGCCGCCGTAGGCAACGTGGTAGTTCTTGCTCTTATGGTAGAGGAACCAGCCCGTCGTCGTCGTGGGAAGCTTGTGCGCGTGCTCAGCGCGAAACCGCAGGCCGGCCATCTTGCTCCCCTTTGTGGTGCCGAGACCCAAGCCGACCAGGAAGGCCATGCCGGAAGCCATGGGTAGACGGAGCGGTGCTGGTATGGAGAGGCGGGCGTTCTTGTGCAGTTCGTCCATCTGCTCCAGTGTTGGTCTCGAGTTCGACGGGTCGTCCCCCTCGGATCTATCCGGGGTTGCTGTTGCCGAGGCCATGGTAGAACCTCAGCACCAGATACACTTCTGTAATGGCTGGGGGTTATTTCCGTGCAAGCGTAGGAGCGGGAGTGTTCTTGGTTGTCCGGGCTTCGTCTTGCACCTCGAGGCGGCTTGGTTTCTGGCCAGGACCAAAAAGGAGCCACGAATACTGCATGCATGTACACACTTGGCGGCCCAAGCTTCTCTGAGCAGGGGTCCAAAAAGTGTGCCCCACCGCCGCCGCCATGAAGGGAGCGATTGGATAAGGTAGCGACCTACATCATCGCAAACAAACAGACTTTTGACGGGCTACACCCCTTTCGCCAGTTACTGCAGCGTCGCAAAGACGGACATCGGTTAGGAAGTAATAGCAGTAAAGAGACCACTCAAAACCGCACAACATGGTACGCCTGGACTCAGTTTGCCCCAGTTTCGCTCCTCCCTTGACACGCATAGTGCCCTTGTAATCGGGACTTCCACTAACACGCATCACCTGCAGCCCCGAGGCAACGCACAGCCCGACGACGTCGACATCTCCCTCCGCCTCAAGTACGGCAAGCACACCATCTTCATGTTCGTCGACCCGCTGGCGCCCTTCTCCAAGATCACCGGCGAGCTGCTCCTCGTCCTGCGCGAGCGGTACGCAGACGGCCTCTACGCCTCGCGCGACTCGCTCAAGCCCACCTTGTCCGTCCCCGCCGAGGCCGAGCAGGTCCGTGTCGCCTATGCCGTCCTGAAGACCCCGAGCGACCCGACGCAGGGCTGGAAGAATCTCCGCATCACGGGCGACGAGAAGCCCGTGGACAAGAACATCAAGAATAACGCCGTCGTTGCTTTTGCGCTGCAGGCCCCCGATGACGCCGACGAGAATCCGACTTTCGACGTCGAGTTCCCCAGCCCGGATGACGACATTGCGGACTAAGCAGTCCGGCTCCCTGGTCAAGAGAAAGCGCTAGAGATTGTAGCCATGCCTGTGTTGGTCCGATGCCTTACGTCAGGGCTATTATTGGAGGAGCTAGACGAAACTGACGACGAGATGTCGTGACAACCTCTCGGGATGAAGGAGACGGCCTCTGTACGAGCTGAACACTCCCATGGATCATGCGCGAGACAAGAGAGCCCTATATGCGAGGGTGGCGGATGTCACACTGGACGCTGGCTTGCTTGAACATTGCTACGCGATTCTTGGCGGCGAAAAGGCTATTTTCAGCTCTAGGGGATGGGACTGGGTGTCCACGAACAGCAGTTATACACTGCATAGCTGGCTTCGCCTCGGGTTTATACATGGCACCGGGAGGTTAAGGGGTCCAGCCGAAACACCGTGATGGAGCCATGAGTGATGGTTGAGGCGGGAACTGGCAGATAGCTTAATTGCGTTGCATGAGCTTGTCCTGTCGACTAGACATAGTGCTAGACCTTAAATACCGGCATGCTGGACTCCGGGCCGCTCTGCTGATAACAATCGAGAGCACAAACCGAGATGGCCCTTGATTCCTTCCTTTCTGCTTCAGTTTTATGTCTTTCACAATCCTATTAGTTATGGGATGTCTTCTCCTGTCGAACCAGCATCTTGGTGACGGGAGCGAAAGGGGTAACAGTGGCCCAAAACTGCAATATGTGGAGCAAAAGCATGCAACCCTGCAGCTGTGTCGATCAGGTTTCAGGGGTCCTACGTATTTGTTTCCCGTCGCGACAACCCTGAACGCGAACTTTTTCTGTGACCAAATTCTTCCGTCTGTACGACGGTTCGTCGAGAGGCTACTGAGGAGAGACGGCTCTACCTCATGCGGTGATCTACATGACCCAACTCTCGCCCTCTACGGCGCTTCGCAATGGACTGCGACTCCTGCGAGTGCTCGTTCCGCTGTCCCTGATCCTGACCATCTATCTCTACCTGTTCCCTCTCTTCCTCCAATGTGCCTTTCCACTACCGCAGCCCGATAACACCGGCGTCGACACCGGCAGCGCAGGCTTCCGCGAGACCGCCAGACTACACTACTCGTCCGCCGATGGAGGGCGTCAGCTCGCGCCCTTCCGTCTGCTGGCCCTGGGCGACCCGCAGCTCGAAGGCGACACCTCGATCCCGAATGCCCGCGGCAAGTCGTTCCCGCACCTGTCGAGCTTGATCTCGCGCCTGTCCTTCCGGACCGCGCACCACTCGCTGCGCGAGCGCGTTCGGCAGAGCCTGCACGACACCGTCGACTTCTACTTCGAGGACATCCCCAACACGATCGAGTCCATCCGGAAGCGCATCGACCTCTTCGGCAACGACTTCTACCTGGCACACATCTACCGCACCGTCCGCTGGTGGACGCAGCCAACCCACATCACCGTGTTGGGCGACCTGGTCGGCAGCCAGTGGCTCGATGACGACGAGTTCGACCGTCGAAGCCAGCGATACTGGACACGCGTGTTCCGCGGCGGCGAGCGGGTGCCCGACGACGTCGCACGGCTACCGGGCGAAGACTACGATCTCGCCGGCGTCCTCGGCCAGTTTGGGGACAACGAGACTGCAGAAGCGTGGAGAAGACGTGTCATCAACGTAGCGGGCAACCACGACATCGGCTACGCGGGGGACATCAACGACGAGCGCTTCTCCCGCTTCGAGCGCGCCTTCGGCAAAGCCAACTACGAGCTCCGCTTCGAGCTCCCCGTCACCAACACCACACTAAGCGCGACCCTCTACGACGAGCAGACGAACCCGGACTCGCCGCGCCTCGTGCCCGAGATCCGCGTCGTGGTCCTCAACGACATGAACCTCGACACCCCCGCGCTGTCCACCCCGCTCCAGGACGCCACCTACGCCTTCGTCAACTCGGTCATCAACACCGCCTCGGCCGTCGAGTTCGCCGGCCACCTCACCGTCGTGCTGACGCACATCCCCCTCTACAAGCCCGAGGGCGTCTGCGTCGACGCCCCCTTCTTCGACTTCCACGAGCACGACGGCACCCTCAAGGAGCAGAACCAGCTCAGCGCCGACGCGAGCCGGGGCTTCCTCGAGGGCATCTACGGCATGAACGGGGACAGGAACGCGCCCGGCGCGGGACGCGGCCGGCCCGGCGTTATCCTGAACGGGCACGACCACGAGGGGTGCGACACGTGGCACTTCATCAACCAGAGCCTGGGCGGTGAAGACCGGAAGTGGGAGGTGCGTCGGTGGCGGGAGGCGAAGGAGGCCGGACTGCCAGGGAGGGAGGGCCTGCCGGGCATTCGGGAGGTTACTGTCCGGAGCATGATGGGGGATTTTGGTGGGAACGCCGGGCTGCTGAGCGCTTGGTTTGACGAGAAGGCGTGGGAGTGGAGGTTCGAGTATGCCACTTGCGCGATGGGGACGCAGCACCTCTGGTGGCTGGTGCATATCCTCGATCTGGCCACTGTTTTGGTTGCCGTAGGTACGGGGGTGCTTGCTGTTGTTGGTGTGTTCGGGCTGGACAAGAGTCAGCCCGTTCCGGGGCAGGACGTCAAGAATGGTTCGGCATCTGGGAAGAAGCTTGGCAAAAGAGGAGCTGTTAACGGGTGTGAGGTGGTGAAGAAGCTGGACAACGGAGCTGTCAAGGGAAGCGAGGTGAACCAGCTCTGATTTCTGCGCTGTAAGATACGAGCATAGAAACAGATTTGTGTGTACTTTATCCTGACATGCAGCACCCTGACACTTGACCATGATCAGCTATCCAAACACCTCGATAAACAAGTGACACCATCCTCACGGCCTTCAACGTTGTTCTCGATCATTGTCTCTGCCTCCTTCCACTTCTCCCCTTCCCCTTCTCCCCTTGCCCTCTTCCTCCTTCGTTAGCATCACCACCACCTCTCCCAAGCTAAACCCAAACACCCTTCATCTGGTCCGCAGCACAGAAACGCTCGCAGTCAGGACTAGTAGCGCACTGGAAGACACTTCGAAGGGAGACTGCCATGTTAGCATTCATGCCTCTCTCTTTCTTCCTCGCTCGGGCTCTTGGGCTGTGGGAGTGACTTGCTCTTCGAAATCGGTGTACTGCGAACAGTCGCACTCCTCGGGACACTCGTCGGGCGTATCGCCGTCCTGGCGCCTGGACAGGGACGGGGGTGCCGAGACGGCGAGGGTCGCGAGGGCGAGGGTGAGGATGGTGCGGATGAGATGCATGTTGGGCGAGTGAGGTGGATTGGGAAGAGTGGACTGGGTTTCTGTTCCGGGCTGCACTGGTGGGTTGAGAAGCACTTATCCTGAAGATGTGTTGCTATTCTGGACAAATGAAGACGTAGGGCCGCCATGGGAGGGGCTCGAAAGGTCTTGTCTTATATACGCGCCAGGCGATCCTTGAGGGCAGAGCAACAGCAGGCAGTCACCCTCTCAACAATGACGCCTCATGACGAGACGCGAAGCTTCCCATTGTCGAACTGCCGGGCACCGGCAACTGCTTGGCATGTTGTCTGCCGACAATAAGGAACATTCTGAACGCTCTCGGGGAAATCGTGGATACCTCCGAGCATAATACAAAAGACGGAGAGAGCGGTCCGCACCAATCTTCATCCGTCACCTCAGCTCCCATTATGCCTGATCAGGGCGAGTCCGGGCTGGGGTGGGTTGTACTCCTCCTTGCGGCGGCGACTCCGTGAGAGACCCAGGTCTCGCAAGCGAAGAGTACCATCAAGTTCCGTCTACCCTGTGGCGCCATAACCACTGTCGAGGGCCGAGATCATTTAACGAGCACAAGCGACTGCTGAGAGGACAGTTACGTTGAACAAAGATCTCCCAGGCATACCAGAACCAGCCGCGGGAGGCGACACCGACGGGCCACTTGTCCATTCTCTGGGATGCCGGTGCGTGCAGAGCAGGCAAAGGTGCAAGACGTCCTGAGCAACAGCAGCTCCGGGACAAGCACTCCGGGTTGGACGGCAAGCCAGTAGAACCTCCAGACGCCGGGACCTACACGTTCGACTTGCACATCGGGGCTTCATTGCACGGAGAGGATAGGAATGTCCACCCTGCGATTTCCCAACCATCTAATCTACACTATAAGAGCCACAACAGGTCGCCCCCAACTTAACATTATGTACCCCTGAGATACGGTACAGTGAAGTCCTGAAAAAAGCCATTGACCGCCTGCCTCATGCTGTCACCTCTATATGCACCAACCGCACAACCTGTAGACCACAGATGATAGAGGAGATTTGCGAGACGGACCAAAGATATAGAAAGCCAGTCGAGCCGGCTGTGCAGCTGAGACAAAAAAGGCCCAACACGACATAGCGGAGAAACAGAAAGATAGTGTTACATACCGGCAGTTCAGTCCGAGCCGGTCCCATTTACTTCTTGTCGGCTGACGCGGCAGCAGCCTGGCTGGCACTGCTGGCGCTGGCGCTGTTCTCCTGGTGCGCCACGCCGAACCAGCTGGTGAACGAGCTCTGCATGCTCTTCATGGCCTCCTTCTGCATCTTCTCCTGCATCTCGGCCTCCTCCTTGAGCCACTTCTCGCCGTTCTCGCGTATCTCCTTTTCGAGCAGTTCGTAGTTGCGCTGGCCCCGCTCGCGCGCGATGTCCTGCAGCATCTTGCCCTTCGCAAAGGCCTCGGCCGGGTTCTCCTCGCCCTCGGGCCCCACCATCAGGCTCATGTTGGTCGGCTTCAGCCCCAGCAGGCTGCTGATCATGCCCATGCCCCCACCCACCTTGCCTCCTTTGGCGGCGGCGCCAGTTCTCCCGCGCTGGGCCTCGAGCTGCTTGTTGAACTCGGCGCGGGCGATGGCCTCCCTCCGCGCGAACTCGGTGGGGATATGCTTGCCCTCGAAGGACTTGAGCACCTTGCGCACGTCGCCGTACTGCATCGTGTGGATGTACTCGAGAAACGGGATGAGGGACACGAGCTCGGTGTCCTTGGGGTCGCCCGTCCACTTGGGTAGCACGATGGCGTTCTCGGGCTGGTCGCGGACGTGCTGCGGGTTGGTGTCGATGATGATGACCTTGGACAGGTCACGGTTGAGGTAGGATAGGTCCTGTGGGAATCATGCCTGTTAGCAAGTGACATGGTGGCTAGTCTACGTCGCACAGAATGGGGCGAAGTGGTTCGTACCTTGATGATCTCGCCGTCCTTGTACTTGGTTGCCTCGCGGAACAGAGGCCACATGATGAAGCGGAAGGGATCCAGCTTGCGCACGAGCGGCTCGGCAATCGCAAAAGGTACCGTGGTGAAGAGGACGAGCTCGTAGTACTGGCTCAGGTAGCGCAGGAAGTAGTCGACGCCCGGCCGCTTGGCCACACGCCAGCCGTGCTCGCGCGACCACTCGCTGTGCACAAGCATGTCCTCCAGGCTGATGCACAGCGTGTAGGGTCGCTCGAACGACGGATCCGGGTCGGGCAGCAGTTTCTCGAAGGCGGGCTCCTGGTAGTAGCTGAGCGTGTCCCGCAGCCGGGTCATGGCCCTGTTCCACCAGAGGCTCAGTCCCCAGCCATTCGGTACGTCCGCGTACTTCTTCGCGTCGGCCTCGTCCCAGTCGCGGCCCAGGTACACGGTGCCACCCACGACGGACAGGCCCATGGCCGCGAACATCCAGTTGGCCCACTTCTGCCTTCGCCGCTCCGTCGACGAGACGTAGGCCGACGCTGGCAGTTCTCCCTTTCCACGACCGCCCGCGCCGCCAGCTGCCGGCTCCTCCTCCACGGGCGTCAGCGAAGAGCGCGCGGTAGAGCCGGCCGTCTCGTATTCGAGGGTCGAAGGGATGCCCTGGGTCAGGTCAGGCAGCTTGGAGAGGTCGGGCATCGGCTCGGGCGCATCTGTCGGCGCCGAGGCATCTTGTTGGGTGGGAGCGGTTTCAGATGGGGAGGGGGTCGGCTCTGATGTCGGGGATGTACTCGAGGATGTTTCTTGTTGCGCTGAGGGCGGTGGCGGTGGAGGCTGTGATGAGGTCTCCTTGTCTGAGGAAGCAGGTTGCTGTGTTCGAGTAAACCGCGATGGCTGCGGCTTGCTGTCCTTCGCCATGCTCCGGCTCCATACTGCCGGTAGCGGTGATCTCTGGGCCAGGGAATATGGCGACCTTGCAAGCGAAGCGGCTCGCGTGCTTTGCGCTGAGCGAGCAACAGCTCGGGAGAGCATGGCGGGCGCGTTACGTGAGGTTGCTCGGTTCCCTTTGCTCGTCTGACACTCTGTCGCTGCAGAGCACCGTCTCTAAGCCGGCAGGTTGGTATTCGTCAGGAAATGGACGGCACAGATGAGATCAGATCGGGAGGAACCCAGTGTAGAAGGGGTTCGTCTCTGGTTATCTGCTTCGTGGTGTACAACCAGGGTGGACTGACTAGCAGTTTCCAGCTTGCCAGATTCCGTCACTAAATTTTCCACTTCCAGCAGCTGTTGGAGCTCGGTGCTTCTGATTTTCCACCTTACGACTGACGTAAAGGCGCTAGTCCTCTCGGAGACTAGAGCGTCTATTCTCAGTGCTGCTCAGCAGCCGTGCCCCGCCCCGGCTGAAGTAACCCGCATATCGTCATGTCAGTACGTGCTCACGTGCCCCTCATTCTTTCCCTCCGCCTTTCCCTCCAGCTTCTGGACTTTGTCGAACGGATCGATCGAGTTTGTTGGAGAAATTGCCTTTAGTATACATGTATAGTTCCAAAACAGCCTTTTGTGTTTCCCCTCATCATCCCCGTGATCTCGATCGTGGTTCTTGTTGAGCCGATACTCACTACCTAGCTCTCTCTCTTTCTCCTCTTTCAACAGGTTACTTCTCGACGGCATTCTTCCATCTTTGAACCATTCGCTACTCAGCTGTCACCGCATGATCACCGCCTGCGACACTCTCCAGCTTCTGCTTCTCCTTCAACCCTCGCCTACAGTCACCATCATGGCCGCTGCGAGTGTTGTTGCTTAGAGGGTGGTCTCCGTCGCCGAAGTTCGTCAGCACTCACGATGGGACCACCCTCCGAGTTCTGGCCTCTCGTCAACCCGAGCCTGCTCTTGCAACAACGGATCGCATTGAACAACAACTACTAGGCAGACCACAATCACCCGCCTGCCTTCCCAAACCGTCAACAGCAAAAAAAGAAGACATCTCCGGAGTGTGTCTGGACGGCAGACCCCGCACAACCCGGCGAAACCGGCCGTGGCGAATCGGCAGTCCATTAGTCAAAAGTCAGATCTTCAGGTACGGACAGCCCTTCTCTTTAACAGTACTCTTCTGTGGGGCCGGAGACTGGCATGGCACGCCACCCACCTGCCAATGCCGCCTTTCGCCAACGAGAACATGTTGACACTTGATACTCACATCGCTTTCTCTTTCCAGGGCCAGTGCAGGTGCTCCGAGGTTCGTCCACGATGGCCCGTCACGCAAAGCCTAAGGGGTCTCGCGCCATTGGCGCCTCTGCCCGGCCGACACCCATCCCGACACCGATCCCTTCGGCCCTCACAACGCCTCTCAGCTCCGCCTACCCTTCGACATATGCCTCGGAGGCAGAATGGGATCCAGAGGACGATCCGACCCTCGTCGCCATCAGCAAGTTGACCCTCGGCGACGACTCGACGACCCCGGGCTCGTCTAGCCTGGCTGAGAAACCCACGGCACCGAAACAACCACAGAAGCCCTTCCCCTTCATGCTGCTGCCGTCGGAACTGCGCTGCAAGGTCTACGGCTACCATTTTGCCGACTCGGAGCGGACCATTGACCTCGATCCGGCCAACTACAAGCTGATCCACAAGAAGCTCGGCCTGCTCCGCGTCTGCCGCACCATCTATGCCGAGGCATCGCATTACTTCTACAGCACGCGCTCTTTCCGCATCTTCCCTACCTGCCCCGGACGCTTCTTCAAGACGAAGAAGCCCCTCTTAGCGCGCCTCAATGCCCGCCAGCGCTCCTGCATCACATCGCTGGAGCTGCGTCTGGGACCCGGCTGGAGCATGCCGCCGCGTGGCTGGGTGGTGAACCCTGCATTGGGGCTGAAAGACTGCGCCAATGTGCGGTACCTGACCGTGTTCGTCGAGTGCGACCCCAGCGACGGCGTGTTCAAGGGCTTCAGGAGGGCCGACGGTTTCTACGAGATGTTCTCGCGCAACCTGCTCGAGAAGGTCCTTGCCGAGCTCCCCCAGGTCGACCGCGTCTTCTTCGATGCGTGGAGCAGCGTCAAGAAGTCTGGGTCCATGATGAGGACCCTGTTCGACACCGCCGTCTCCCAAGGCAGGAAGATCTGTTACGGTCCCGAGCGGGGGTGGAGTGAGCAGGATGACGATGAGGATGTGGTCCAGATGAAGACCGCACTCATCACGTATTCTACGTCGGATGTTTTGGTTGTTGCTTAGCAGTGGCGCTCTTGGTTGTTCGGTCTTGCAGGCGTAGCGGTTGTCCTTTCTTTTTATCACGTTGGTTTTCACGGTACCTTCGGGGTCCTCATCACCACTCATGACTGCTGGAATGGCGGGATCTCAATGAATCGTTTTGTTCATTCCGTCGGCTGTGCGATGCTGGCGGCTCAAATGGCATTGTATGTATGTACCTTGTTATGAATACGCAATGAAGTCGTATGAGACGTCCCTCATGGGTAATGCGCAAGACTACGGATAACGAACAGCCGAGTGCGTTGCGAGTTGTTCCTAATCCTCAGGCAATCAACGAGAGTGGAATATGTGTGACTGAGGGCACTGCCAGCTTAAGTGCGTTGAGCATGACATCATCGGCCCATGAGATCATGGTGATCTCAGTTGCTTCCAGAGACAGCAATTGACATTCACCTCAAAGTCAGAAAAGACCAAGCTCAAGATAAGCTACTGCCTACTGGAAGCCAAAGTCCATTACTTCAGTTGACTTCCCATTGATCGGCTCGTCATTCCACCACACCCCCAGAGTCGACCACACCCCAAAAGCCCACCACACCATGGCCGCCTCCTCCCTCCAAATCCCCCTCTCCCTCGCCTCCTGCTCCATCGGCCTCCCGCGCCACACCCTCCACCAGAAGATCGAAGCCCTCTCCCAAGCCGGCTTCTCAGGCCTCGAGCTCTCCTTCCCGGACCTCCAATCCTTCGCGTCCCGGCACTTCTCCCGCCCCATCCCCGAGGACGACTACCCCTCCCTCATCTCAGCGGGCGCCGAAATCCGCAAGCTCGCCTCCACGCACAACCTCAAGATCCTCGTCCTCCAGCCCTTCTCCAACTTCGAGGGGTGGCCCCGCGGCTCAAGCGAGAGAGCAGACGCCTTCGCGCGGGCGAGGGGGTGGATCTCCATCATGGACGCGGTGGGGACGGACATGCTACAGGTCGGATCGAGCGACTCGGAGGGGATCGCGGAGGACGTGAGCGCGCTGGCAGCCGACCTGGCCGAGCTGGCGGACATGCTAGGGGCGAAGGGCTACCGGCTCGCCTACGAGAACTGGTGCTGGGCGACGCGGGCGAGCACGTGGAAGCAGGCCTGGACTATCGTCCGGGAGACGGGGCGGGATAACGTGGGACTGTGTCTCGACACCTTCCAGACGGCGGGCGGGGAGTGGGGGGACCCGACGACGGGGAGCGGGAGGATTGAGAAGGGGGGTGTGAGTGAGCAGGAGGTGGATTTGAGTTATGCCATTAGTCTCCAAGAGCTGGCTACGACGGTGCCGGCTGAGAAGATCTATTTCCTGCAGATTAGCGATGCGTATCGCGTCCAGCCGCCGTTGGAGGATAGGAAGGACGGGAGTGGACTGAGGCCGAGGGGGAGGTGGAGTCATGATTACAGGCCGCTGCCGTATGATGGGGGGTATCTGCCTATTGGGGCGTTTGTGGAGGCTGTGCTGAGGACTGGGTTTAGGGGGTGGTTCAGTATCGAGGTGTTTGACGGCCGGTTTCAGGAGAAGTATGGCGATGACTTGATGGGTTTTGCGAAGAAGGCCATGGAGGCGCATAAGAAGCTGTTGGCTGAGGTTGACACGAAGAAGATTTGAGCAAGGGGATCTTGGAGCTCTGTGATGGCACGCTGGTACTATGTGGTTACATACGTGCAGACGGATGAACCACCCTCGCTGCTAGAGAATACCCTAGCGGTGCAGATAGACCTCATCCCCGTCAATCTTGTACTTGGAGAACTTCCGCGCAGGAATGCCCTTCTGGAACATGACATCAAGCTCGTAATATGTGCGGTCCTTGGTCTCGGGGAGGCGGAAGAATCCCCAGACAGTGGTCAGGAACGACAGGGAGCCCCAGAAGAAAGCCTATGGTCAAAAAGATCAGTCA
Source organism: Coniochaeta hoffmannii (assembly GCA_030052785.1). Lineage (NCBI taxonomy): Eukaryota > Fungi > Ascomycota > Sordariomycetes > Coniochaetales > Coniochaetaceae > Coniochaeta > Coniochaeta hoffmannii. Next base: position 85,968 of record JANBVN010000054.1, on the reverse strand, counting down.
ATGTACCCGGTGGGCAATGTGTGAGTGGATGGCACTTACAGTCTTGCCCTGAGCGTTCCAGGATGTGGGCGACATGAAGTGCGGCTGAAGGACGCCACCGATGATGTTTCCGACGTAGTAGGTGGCGCGGCCGAGAACGACCGTCTGCGTCCTCAGGCGGGTGCTACCGATCTCGGCGACGATGGTGTACACGATGGGCCCGACACTCATCGAGTAGGCACCCAGCCAGACCAGAGTCAGCGAGGACTGAGCCCACGCAAGAGACAAGTTCTGCGGCAAGCAGGCCAGGATGCCGATGAGGAACAGCACGACGACGAGGACGTAGAAGCCCCAGAGCCAGATGTCCCTGCGGCCGAACTTGGAGATGTAGAACCACGAGACGATGGTGCCGATGAAGGCGACGCCGGTGCCACCGAGGCCGATGGCATACGATGTCTCGGCCGAGATACCCGTCTGCTGGAAGAAGAAGGTGCCGCTGTAGCAGAGGGCGCCGCCGTCGGTGATCTGCGACAGGAAGCACATGCAGGCGATCTCGGTGCGGCGGAGGTTAGTGCCGCGGAAGGCATCCCAGTAGGTGACGCCTTCGCGCTCCTCCTTCTCGATCTTGTTTGTCTGCACCATGAGCGAGATGGCGGCATCGTGGTCGACGTTGTGATCGGGCTGCGAGAGACGCTCCAGCGACTTCTTGGCGTCTTCCAGCCGGCCGGCGCGGACGAGAAACCATGGTGACTCGGGGGCCAGCAGCGCGGCAACTAAAGGGGCGCGCGTTAACTTCCGGGCCTGTTTGACAGTGGGAAAGAAAAGAAAAAGGTGCTTACTGAACAGTGGAATAGGCCACACCCATTGGATAGCAAAAGGGATCCGATAGCCCCATTGGGTCTTGTTGTCCACCAACCCCTTGAGGACGCCAGCGGAAATGAGCTGCCCAGTAGCCCAGCAGAGGTTGATGTAAGCCGTGAGATAACCCCGGAGAGCCAGCGGAGCCACCTCGGCGGCGTAGGACGGGCCGGTGGTAGCAAAGACGCCCCACGGGATGTTGCAGAAGAATACGCCAGCGAGCAGCACCTCGATGTTGGGGGCGAAGAAGGTCATGAAGACGAAGGCCGACAGGAAAGCCAGGGAGCCCATCATCACCTTGCGGTGGCCGTGCTTGGCTGTCAGGTAGCCGTTCAGGAGCGCGCCGATGATGTTGCCGACGGCGGCGATGTCGTTGAGGCCCGTCTGCCACGATGCCGAGATCTGGTAGCCGTCTTTCTCGCTGTACCACTCGCCGTACTTTTGCCGGAAGGCTGGGTATCCGATGAAGCTGCTCACAAGGGTGACATCGTAGCCTTCCATGATGACAGTAGTTGAGATCACTTCAATGTAGATAGAAACATCGTTAGAGAGCGGATGTACTGGCGGACCATGTCCTCGATGTGACGCCAAGTGCTGTGTAGGAACTTACAGATGGACCATAGCGCCGCCCGCTTGTACGTCTTGATGGCCTGAAACAAGCTCAGGTTATGTTCGGCCTCTGCACCCTGCTTGGCCTCGTGGTTGAGGATTTTCTCATCGAAGCCCCCTTCGGCAGACTTCCGGAAGTCCATGTCTCCCCCCTGTTCTATCTGCTCAGGTTGAGCGACCTTCTGCTCGATAGATCCGTCCGCCATGATGAGGGAGTGTAGTGAGATCAGAAGCCAAGCTGCACCGGACCGAGGCAAGAGGAATTGCGGTCAAGGGAGTGATGGCTCACTGCAACGCAGACACCAGGTGGCCGCCGCGAATCTTCCTCTTATACAGATGTAGCAACCCCCTTGAGAGCAGATTGGGGACGCTTGCAATGGTGGAGAGGAAGGATGATCGGACCGGCAGAGACTAATATGCTAGACCTAGACAAGTAGTTCTTTGTCTCCGTCCTTCCTGCATCCGGGTCCGACTACCTGTTTGGTTTTAACAGCGCCCGCCGTCCAGTGGAGAGGACCTAACACAGGTATCCTCATGTTCGACAGGAAGTGAGCTCTCGTCGCCGTGATTTGTGGAAACTGGGGAGACGGGGCTGTCCCCATGGGTGTCCTCCACGGGGTTACGCCTGGGGTAAGGCAGGTCCCGATTTGCATCGAGTCCGGGGCCCCGTGCAGGTCCCCGGTACATGTCGACCGACCGGTGGTGGACAGTTCGGTATAGGAGCAGCCGACCGATGGTCTGACTTGCAGTGCCCGCAGGCGAGCGAATTGGAATGGACGGTGCTGGATTGCCTCCACAGCCCACAGTTCACGCGGTGCAACAGGGGTCTCTTGCGATCTGCACCACTGCTTGCAAAGTTGACCAGTCCAGCGCTACATACCTATGATTGCATCCTGTCTTTGGACACGCAGTGGTGCGGTGCTTACATGTGAAGGGAAGCTACCTGTGGTAGAGTATATCAGCTATCTAATGTGTTTGGCAAATCCGCATCAGCCTGAAGTGGTTACTCAGCGTGTCCTGACCGCAACAAGAGATCCAACTCTGCACGTGTTCGCCCGGGGAAAAGCATGTTTCCGGTTGTTGAAGGATGGTCATATGGAGCCGTTGAAATGTAGAACTTGAAGGATCTTGGGGGGATCTGGGGAAGAATGCTTCTATTGGCTGGAGTTTCGGGCACGCTTCCGGGACTGCGGGGAACCAGCGGGCCATGGTCGCCGACGAAGCTTGACTTCAACTGGCAGGCGCCGAGTGGGGGACGACTGCAGTGGCAGAGGAGTGGGTTGGATTCTCTCCTTTGTTGATGGGCTCTTGTTGAAATCCTGCGAGATACTGTGGTAGACTAAAAACTTTGCAAGATTCGCAGCCTTGTTTGGAAGGACACTAAGTGTAGTCTAGACTGCCAGTGGTAATAGTCGACTTACAAGTCTCAGTGTTGCTGTTTCAGTTCGTGAGTTGTCGGATCTCGAGGATTCTTGTAGCGCATCCTACGAGCTGCCAGGGTCCAGGATATACCATATGCTTATTCACGCCATTTGAAACTGACTTCTTTAGAAAAGAAAAAAGAAAAAAAAAAAAAAAAAAAAAAAAACCAGACAGTGCGGTTTTAACACCGGGACACACCGCATCGATACCACCCGAACCTCTGCCACACTGCGACAGTCACCGAGATATTTCCTCAGTTTGTCTGAAAGATGATGAAGTTGTCAGACGAAGCAATACCTCTAGACAGTCAAAGCTCTCTTGAAAATGACGTCACCGCAGTACCTAGCTCTCCCATCGATGCCCTTCCTGTACGTCGCGTCAAGTGAAGGGCGCTGACTAGACGTAGGACGTCGTCCATTGCTATGTGGCGGTCTCGCTACGTGCTGGAATTAACAAAATCCTACAACACCCAGTTCTTGCAGTGGGGTTTCTGTCGTGCCTTTTACAGAAAATTGATTCCAGTTTGTGCTTCGAAGATGAACGCCGAGACTGTGATACACCGATTCTTCGACCTGCTTAACCAGCAGAAGTGGAAGGAGCCATCTCGTCTGCTCTCCGCCACATTATCCTACAATGATGCGTCAATGCCCTCAGAAACTTATATGCAACTCCTCCAAAAGGAGACGCAATCGTCGTCGATCGTTAGTTGGAAGTTGGACGCGCTCGTTCATGACCGCCGGTCTAGCAAGATAGGGGCCAGGATCATCCTGAGCGCCCGTACTGCAGCGAACGAGATCGAGGCTACGACTCCTGCACCGGCTGGGCCTCTCATCGAGTATCCACAGCACCTCATATTCGTCTTCCAAAATGGGAAGATCTCCGAGATCAGGGCCATCACAGACACGGACATAATGGACAAGCAAGTCGAACACATTGACCCGTCACCTAGACCGCTGGGTCCGAAACCGGAACATCAACCTTGCCTGGATCTGGCTCAGTTCTACACATCGTACGTTCAATGCATCAACGACCGGACCATGGAGACTGAGCTGCACAAGTACTGCCATCCTCATGTCACGTGGTGCGGTCGCCGGCTCTCCATCGACGAGTACCGGGGATTGATGGAGGACAGCTTCGAGGCTATCTCTGGACTTGTTTTCAGCGTCCGTGACTTGATTGTCGACGAAGAAAGGCAGCAGATCTGCAGTAGGATTGAGTTCACGGGAACCCCGGTGCGCTCCTACGCCGGCGCTGAGCCAAACGGGCGGCCTGTCAGGTTCGCGGAACATGCGATATACTGGTTGACTTCAGGGAAGATATCGAGTGTCGTCACTGTGATCGATTGGAAGTCCTACAGAGAACAGTTGACATCTTGACGATGTTCAGCCTTGGCACAGTTGCCTCCTCATAAGTTCTGCAGGCAGGCATATACAGTATAAGAAGTCTATATCCTAGAAGTACTGTCTAATTCCACGATGCTCCTCAAGTGTGGTCTCTTGCTATTAAATTCGCCTGGTAATGCTATGCGTGTCTTGTGCGCTGGGATTTCAACTGTCTCTGTCCCTATCAGATATTCAGTGTCCCATTTGTGATCCCCTGATCGACTGCCTCAAAAAGTGAAGGTTACTCGCTCTCAGATAATTGTGCGATCTTTCTTCTCTGTCTCATGAATAACAAGCGGTGAAGCCACTACACCTAGGCATTCATGGTTGCCTTAGCGTGTTAAGACATGGATGCCCCGTAGGTTCCACCTCCTTTTCACAAACCGCGGACGTGTGGGCTTTGCGTTAAGGCTCCTATAAGTGTCGAGGTAGATATACGCGCAGCCTCTTTGGGTGTAACTCGTTCAGTTGACCACTCGGCGCCCAGGAGGCGGCGACACTCGAGATCCTACAGATTTGACTGCCCATTTGCACGAACTAGCGTAAAGGCACACAACACCAGATCGTCGCCCTTTCCGAACTTCGCACTGGCCCTACTTATCTCTCTGGTCCGTTGACGAGGTGTAACTTTGAACCCAGCCAAGCGAATACAAAACGCTTCAAGGTGCCTCTCTGCCTCGAGGCAAAAGGGAATATAAACAACTAAGATGTTCCTGATTGCCTTTGCCGTGCACTCGCTCTTCACTTTCTGTATCTCGTCCGTCAAAACTGCTAACGACATTCATATCATGGTAGTTCGCTAGATCTGGACCCAGTCCAGCCCTGCTAATCTGCAGTGCAGCCTCGTCTCTGACTCAATGCTAATTCCAAGCAGGATTCGCGCTAAAGGTTGACTCAAAACTTAATCTATCGTTGAGACCTTCGAGACACTGCTAAGAGTAATCTCCTGCTATGATGAAGTCTCCACGACAGCCACCGATTCCTGAGGATGGCCAGAGCACGATTTGAAAGAACAGGAGCTCGAGTACGGCGGCCACTCACTATTGTGGAACGGAGGCAAGACATCAAAGTCCGAGAAGCCTAGTACGTTGTCATCAACCGTCTGTCCATTACTTTGGATAATTGGAAGCTCACGGTCGCACGAGTCACATAGCAAAGACAACTACCTTCGACTTGCTGTTGTTGACACCCCAGCAATAAACTCAACTTTTGTAGGATCATCGCAAGCGGAGATCACCGGAGTCGAGGATCCCGTGGATAGGCCTCGAGATGCGCAGTATTACGCGCCGAACGGACCGTTCGTGCCTTCATCCTGTTGCGGACCACGTTGGAGCGTTGCCGGACTCCGACTACGCACCACACCGTCAACCTGTGGGAGACATACGTGTGCAAGTTCACAAGTTCTACTTGTACTCCTAATAAGATCTAGCTACGTCTAAGATCTTGTTATGTCTGCAGTCCTTGCTTGCGAATGTGTTCACTCGATCAGCAAGGTACGGGATCAAATCTGATCTTACAAAGAGATCAGCGCGGTCGACAAACCCGAGGACATCCGCTATGCTCATTAACATCGACCATTTGCCCTTCCGCTTCAGCGCCGACCGAGACGGACCGTACCTTGGTGCAGAATGATTAGGCGCCTCGAACTGTCCACACGGAGTACCATGGCCAACGGCAAGTCATTCCCTGCGTGGCCTAAGCGGGGGATCACAGGAGTGCCGGTCAATGTCACTTCGACAGGACTATGCTACTTTTTTTAATGGGCGCAGAGAGCTGCGCTTGTGGACGGACAAAAAGTACGCCGTAGGTATGCACTCTGCACAATCGGTAAGTACTGCCCCAGCCGGACAGCGACAGAACCCGGTCCCTAGGTACCCGAGAATCTACTGTGGAGTGATAATGTAGTTCCCAACTGCTTCAGACTCGGCATGTAAGTACTTATGATGACGAACTCGACTTGTTGTTTCAGAGCAATCCCCATCGAGTCGAATGCAGTAAGCACATTTGTGAAGCCCTCTGTATGGCTGCAGATACGTGGCACACGTTGTTTCACCCATGGGCCATATTGAACTTGAGATCTAGGTCAGACTTGTGGCAGACACGAACAGACGCTTGCACTACACTCCAGTTTTCGAACGATTGTACGCCAACAAGACCAAGGTCTCAACCCGAAGACGCCCGCCATCCGGGCGAAGTTGAACAAGAAGGCAGTTTCGCACGTATCTCGCCGAGTTGCATATTCATATCAACCACCAGCTGCGCCTGGATTTGTGGCTGTTGGTTCCAGTGGAAGTCAGTGAGACGCCGCTGGTAGCAGACGGGTTATGCGTCCATTCAGCGGCCGGTAAGCCGCACAGAGCCTTATATTAGGCCAAACTCGGCGACCAGCTTCCTTCCCGCCGTAGCATTGCATCGACTCGGGAGTGTTCCATTGGCTGCGCCGCACCTCACGGCCTTGACACAACCTTGACCGCGCAGCAACAGTGCTGCCGTTCAGCGTTGAAGCTCCAGGAAGGTACGGCAGTGAGGTCTTAGCACGGGGTACGACCCCTCTAGCTCGAAACTCAAAATACCTAATTCGACAGTAAGTTCATCGCTCGGGTCCGAAAGTTGTTGATGAACACCGGCCAAGGTCCAGTGGAAGCGTCCAAGCGTTGCGCCACATTCTGTGCCGGCTTGGGTCGCAATACATCACTCACGCACTGAATGTTTGCCCATCCATTTCCAAGCCTCACGGCATGACGTCCAACACAACTCGGAAGATCAGACAGTCTTACGCGACCGATCATATAACGCGCTTGACCGACAGCGCTGTTGCTTGCTTAATAAACGATAGATTGCGGTTCTCGGCTGTATCCGCGCGGATTTCGCCAAAGGTCCCTCGGTAGCCAATGGCACAGCGACGGGTAACTGGCTGTTGCTCGCCTGGAATTATGCAGAACCTGAGACGTGACAAGGCGAGAGCTTCCATGCACGGGAGGAAATCTTTCAACTTTGCCAGCCCTCGGACCCTGCATGTGCAATCTAATGTGCCGACGGGATGGATACTACCCCAGCACACTGATTTCGATGCTTGAGCCCAGACGTGTCCAAACATCCCGCCATATTCCCATTGGAAGATGGGCAAGAAGGAGCAGGACAGGGTGACGAGGGCTCTTCTGCGATCTGCAAAACGCGCCATGACCTTCTCTTTTTCTTCCGATTGTCTTCTTCAAGAACCAAAGGTGACTATGAGGACGTATCACTTGAAGCCGAACCTCAGGAGAACATCAGCATTGCAGCGCTGTAAGCGCGAGCCCGGACCTCCACAACGCATACTTTGGCCTCCCCGGACGAGTACTCAACGCCAATCAACAGGTTGTGATGGTTTGGGCTTCCTGCCTACATATCTCGTGTCATCCCTTCCTAAGCATATCATAACGCAGGACACATCCTGAGGTGGCGTTACCTCAGACCTTCTTCAAGTTACACCCAGCGAAAAGCAAGCATTTGTGGCGTTCGAGTAGCCCGACCTCAAAGGACGGAGCATCTGCACACACTCCAAGCGTCCCGCATCTCTTTCCGCCCATCGCCTCTGACATGAGTGTTTAACTTGTCTGACGACCCAGGCCTTCATCTCAGCTACTCACACTGCCCGCAATAGCGGAAAGGGAGGCCATGGAGCGTATCAGCGACTCAACACAGCTCATCAACATCTTCGGGTACCCGAAGTATGACAATTTCAGGGAGCCTATACCCTTCACAAACCAAGCCGGCTGCTTGATAGGCTTTACGTGTGCATTCCTGGTATGTGTAAAACCACCTTCAAGGAGGAACGGGGACACTCGTACTGACTGTGTAGGCTTTGTCATGGATATTCGTCTGCTTCAGACTCTACGTCCGGTGGAGAGTGGTCAAGATGACCGGGCTGGATGACCTCTTCGTGCTTCTCTACCTTGTAGGCTGCCCAAATATCATGAACCAGCTCAGAGAGCACGACTAATCAAAATACCCCCCTTAAGATCTTCACGTCGGTGGCTTCCATCGTCTTCCTAGTTTGTGAGTAACATACCAGACCGCCTCTATGCAACGGCGACGCATCCAATACTGACCGTCTACAGCAATAAAATACGGAACGGGACGACATTTCCTCCTCCTGACAGTCGGAAACGTCACAATGTACCTGAAGCTCTTCTACGTCCTCAACATCAACCTCAACCTCTCAGCCACATTCATCAAGCTCAGCCTCCTATGCCAGTTCCTGCGGCTCTTCGACAGGGGCACCTGGGCCTACCGCGCGAGCCAGATCGGCCTCGCCTTCGTCACCCTCTGGGGGCTGACCTTCGTCGTCCTCTCCCTCTTCCCCTGCACCGTCATCTCCAACGCCTGGAACGTACTCGCCCGCGACCCGCAGTGCTGGGGCTACGCGTCGCAGAACCCGGACCTGTTCACCGCGACGCTGGTCTCCCACAACCTGATCAACACCCTCTTCGACATCTACATCACCGCCATCCCCTTCCAGCTGTACTTCCAGCCCGACGTGACGAGCCGCACGCGTCTGGGGCTGATGGTCCTCCTCCTCATGGGGGCCACGTGCGTTTCTCCCCTCTCCACACCCTCAACCAATGTTCTTGGCGCTAACCGTGCGGCAAAAACAAAAAAACAGAGTCATCACCCTCTCCACCTGGCGCATCTACGAGACAATCTACTACAAAGCCGGCTGGTACCCGACCCACGACCCGACCTGGTACGGCCCCAAGAGCATCCTCCTCATGGTCCTCGAGGTCAACGTCGCCTCCATCTGCGCCTCCGTGCCCATCTTCTGGCCCGTGCTCCGCCCCTTCCTCGGCGCCATCTTCGTCACGCGCGAGTTCAGCGTCAAGCACGAGGTCCGCGAGATCGTCGTCACGGACGGCGGCGGCGGCAGTGGCATGTCGTCGCGCGATGGTCGGATGGGGAGCGAGACGGAGCTGAATACGTATTATAGCGACCCGTACGTGACGAAGATGGTCGATCCGTTTGGCGGGAGGGATGTCGGGCCTAGGAGTGGGGTTGGGAGCGAGAGTGCTAGGAGGAAGACGCGGTGGTGGGACTTGTTTCGACGGTAGATATGTGCGTAGTGCGGATGATTGAGGGTGAAGGACTGTTCTGGAACTAGTGGCACTTTGGCAAGCTCGGTTTAAGCTTATTAAGACTCTGAGTGGTTATTGTATTCCGAGTGAAAGAAACAACGACGAGCCCCTGACTCCCCCGGATCCACTTTTGTAACCCCGGTGACAAACAAGCGTAAGGAAGTCAAGAAATCAGACTCAAGCATACTTCTTCCCCTTCTCAATAGGCACCACCCGATCCACAAATCCAAACGCAGCATGAGGCAGTAGCCGACTGGTACCTCCTCCCCGTCCCTCCGTCTGCCCAAACCTCAGCCTCGTCTCGCGCACCTCCTTCCTCAGCGGCCACGCCCCCAGACACGACCCCTCCGCCATCCCATCCAGGTCCGGATTCCGCGTCGTGATGAGAAACGTGCTGAAGTTCGTCTGCGCCACGTACCCGTTCGTCACGACAGCGTGCAGCCCCACACCGACGGCCGCAAACGTCGCCGCCACGGCGATGAAGTACGAGACCGCGAGCCACGTTGGCCTGTAGCTCCACACGAGGACGTGCGCGCTCGCCTCGCAAGGTATGTCCAGAAAGACCTGGCCCTTCTGCTTGGCGTCCGCGAGGAAGGATAGGTAGACGTCGTGGAAGGATTGCTCGATGGTGGGGCCCAGGTCGTCGCCGTATGGGAGGCCGCTGCCCGGGTCAAGGATGTCGGTCTGGGAGATGGAGGACTCGGTTATCACGTAGCTGGCCTGGCCCTTTTGGGAGATGTTGCCTGCTAGCATTGAGCGGTAGAGCCAGCCTGTGCCGTGGAATCCGCTGTTACGTCGTCAGTACAACGTTTGTGGGTAACATTTGGGGATTAGGGAGCGACAATACAAGAGAAGAGGAAACTTACGACCACTCCATGTAGGTAGGCATGTCCGGAGCCATGATGCTGCCCGGCGGTAACATCAAGGTGTCCTGTCGAACGCTGTAGTTGTCCACATTCATCTTGCCCTGCAGGTAACTCAGGTTGTACGAGTACGTGGAGTTCCAGAACATGCATTCCATGACATGTGTTCTGAGCTGGTGGCCCCAGTACGATGTGTTCCACTGCGTCGCATTCTCGGCCGTAGCCGGCAGGGTGGTGTTGTACACCCAGGCCACCCACAGACTCGGCTCGCTCCGAAAGATGCCCGTGTCGTTATCGGGAGCCGTTATGTTCCAGCCAAGCGGCCTGCCGACGAAGTCTTCCTCGAAGGACGAGTAACTGGCGTAGAGGAGGTCGCCGCGCGGAGCCATCTGCGATAGGTTGTACGTGCGCTGGCCGCCGAAGTCGTCCCGCCACTCGCACTTGTAGGACGGGGCAGCAAAGGAGATGGAGAATGTGCAGTTGCTGTCCGTTGGGCAGGGATTGTCGGGCTGCAGCGGCTGCGCCGAGAGCAGACTAAGCTGAAAGCTCCGCCGACTGTCCATCGATGGCTGGTTGAAGAAGGATGTCCCGTCGGGCAGTTCGTCCCAGAAGGACATACCCTGCTTGTCGACAGCCGGGTCCCAGTCCTCGATTCCAAAGCCGTTCTCGAGGTAGAAGTTGAGGGTGGACACGTTCTTGCATATGGCAGAGAAGTTCCGAATGCCGTTGGTTGCTGTCAATGTGGATGGCGATGCAATCGCACTCAGGGGTAAGACCCTGAGTTTAAATGGTTAGCCTGTCTTATCGTGCCGAGAAGGTCAGAGATATCGGGCGTACCAGACCAGAATCGCCAAAAGCGCTGGGAAGAAAGCACCGAGGAACAGTTCTCTGTTGAAGAACTCGGCAGGATCGTAGCACGACTATGCTCCTCGTTAGCACGTTGCTGAGAAAAATCTGATCTGCGGAGTGCTTACGTGGAAGATGCTGTCCAGTGTCTTGACCCTGAATCCCCTTTTCTTGACAGTAAGCTGCAGCATTCCAGTTAGTTGCGGTTGATGATGATCACACTGACTGTCTACTACTCACCCAGGCCCGTTGCTTGACGGCCATCTGCACCGCCCCGACGAGGGTCATCTTCACAAAGAAGGCCATAGCGACACCCCATCGCTGGGGCCACTGTGCGTCGACGACCGGCCGACCATCGAGCCCTGCGTTGTAGAGGTGATGCCCGAGGCCGCCGAATAAGCCAGCCAGACCAAGGAGGATCATCATGACGGGTGTGTACCAGTGGATACCTGGACCAAGCTCAGGACTTTCTTTAGTAGTGGGCCATCGGATGAGGAGTCGTGGCTTGATGATTTTCGAGTCGCCGGTTTCTGTCGACCGGCGGCTGACATGAACGTGGACATTGCTGTTCTTGGAGACAGAAGGCGTCTCCTCCTCAGCAGCGCCGTCGGCCATTCGGAGATCTCGTTCAGGTTCCACGGCCGGAGCGATGTCATCCTCTGTGGCAGTTGTCACTGGACCTGGCTTCTCTTTCTCCGTGTCTGGCCCAGCCGTTGGTGTCGGCACACTCTCGGGTAGGGCCGTCGGAGTCCCGTCCATATTGGAAGGCATGGCGAGTAAGAGAGACAAGGTCAAGTCAAGGCGAAGAGATAATCGCAGTGCAAGGGACGATCTCAGCAGTCAGTGCTTGGCCGGCGGCTAGCATCTAGTCTAGTGTAGCCCCGTCCTTCTTGTGGACGAGCACCTGGACGTGTCTTGAGACTTATATAAGCCGATTATGCAATGACTCGGGATGTTGTGCAACTGCACCAGCAGTCAAGGACAATGTTAGCTATAGTAGCCCTAGATATGCTGACTGCGCATGCGGCTCCTGAGCGACGATGTCCTAGAGTGGCCGTGACCTTACCTAACATCGTCGAGCATACCTCCCGCAGTCTCGCCACCCTTCCGAAGTGCCATGCAGGTCAACTCCCCGGAGGCGCCGATAGGGAGACCGTGCCGCCATTCCCCGCTGGGCATCTTATCAGATCGAGAAGCTCGACGCTGCATCCCTCAGCTCCTTCGGTGAAGGCTGCATGTTGCATGATAACTAAGCGAGTAGTAGTTCGTCGATGCCGCAGAGATCCAGTGTAATATATTAGTCATATGCGACTCTGCATAGCAAACCGGCACATATCGTAGGTGGAGCTGAGAGTGGCTGCAAGAAGTCAGTGTTGAGGGCACGACATATATGCATGCACGACCTGAGGCCAAGTCCTACCACATGGCTTAGATAAGGCAGCTCTTCAGTGGCCAGTGAACGCAAAGATCCCGAGTTTGGCGCGCTAGAAGGCCCGAGGAGATAGTCTATCCGGAGGCACATGCCATGTTGTGCTGGAGGATGGCAACGCTGTGATCCGCACAGCAATGAACGATCGACGAGCTGGCCCTTAAGGGTGGACGCGGGAGTCGCACTACAAGGCAAGATCGGCAGAGCAACACAAATACATCTTAGTCGTACCATCCTCAGCAGCTCACGGCGCAGGCCGCCATTTGGTTGCCGGCGTCAAGATCAGCTAGCTGTATGTGTATAGGAGTGGGAAGCGCGCTTCACCAACAAGAGAATTCCAGTCCGAAGCGAAAGAAGTAAATTTAGCGGCCGCAGTGGGTGCCGCGGCATGCGGCCCCACTGGACCCGGAACCTATCCGCTAACCCCCGCAAGTCCGTCTCACCTCATCCCTTCCGGGCACCGGACGAAACCGTTCTGACGGCAGTGACTAGCTTCAACATTCTAAGGTATGTTAAAATGACACCCCATGTCATGACCATTTTCTCAAGGTTACTTTAAAGCCGGTAACCACTAAAGCATACCTTTATCACTGCTCCACGCGTGTGAACGCTGCGATTTAGTAACGTACTGTACATACATGGTCTCATCGCCTTTGTCACTCCGGCGAGACACGGTCAAGATGCGCGCCGTTGCTTCCACCAACCTGCACGCCCTCATCGTCCTCGTCGCCACCCGGGGTCGTGACGCTCTGGGCGTCGTCGTCCCTAATGCTGCTCCCTCCCGTAATGCTGCCATTAACATACGACGCCTGCCGAGACTGCCGCGGCCTGGACTCGACGGGCACATACGAGGCTACCGTCAGATCCTCGGTATGCGAGGATTGCGGTAGCTTGCAGAACGACTTTCCGCCGCGGTGCTTGCAGTCGGGCGTCTGGCAGACGTGGCCGTGGGTGCAGTTGGCCTTCCGGCACGCGCCGCGCTTGGGGCACGGCTGCGAGCGGGCGAGGGACTCTAGAGCCCTCTTGAGCTCCGGGCCGAGATGGCTGTGGTTGAATCCGCAGTTGCCCTCGCAGTAGCCGTTCAGGTGGTAGTTGTTGCATATCCGCTGCCGAGTGATGCGGGCCCTGAGCTCGGCATTGGCCTCGGCGCTGGGCGGGGATATGTAGGGGTCGAGGCGGAAGTTGTTCTTGTTGACGGCGATATGGTCTTGTGGTATGTCTTCCTTTCTGGGAAGAGTCTTGCTTGGTGAGATACGACCATCGGCAGAGTCGTTGTTAGACGACCTCCATGATGATGTATTGTTATTGGTATTTGCAGCGGATCCGACGTGCAAGAACCTGCAGCCCGATCCGTACTTGCATTTTCCAAGCTTGTAGAACTCGCAGACTGTCTTCTGCGACTCTGTGGCAGCCGTAGTAGTATTGTTGCCCGATTGTTTCGCCGGGGAAGAGGGCGTCTTGGTACTTGTTGTGCTTGCGAACACAGCATTGGGAGGGCGATAGAACGCGGGAGGGCCGTCGAGAGGCGTCGACCTAAAGACGCCCGGCAGCTCCTCCACTCCCATGCCCAGCTTCGCAAACTCGTCGTGGAATTTGATGCCGCGACTATTGATGAGGGTGAACCTCGCACTATTGCCCCTGTGGGGCGTGAGGTCGTTGATATACCCGACGTCGTGGCACGCCGCGAAATAGATGTGCTTGCACTGCGCATTCTCGGCGTACAGCTGCAGCAGGGCCCGGAGCTTGAAATCCGCGTTCTCCTTAAACTCGCCGGCATCTACAAAGTCAGAGAGACCAGATGACCGGTTGAAGCTGGCGATAAACGGCGCAAAGGAGCGCTTCTCAGCCCCTACTAAGCCCGCCTTGGAAAGAGCCTTCGACAGGCCAGCGACGTTGGCGTAGACGCGCACCATGACCTGGCAGTGCTCGAGGCCCTTGCGTCGCAGGCTGGCCTTTATAGCGCCGTTGAGGAGTTGCGCAGCGTTACTGCCGCCCCGACCGAGACGCTCGGCGCTGCTGTCGTTGTCGGACCCTTTGCTGAGCAGGTCTTCGCTGAATAGGTAGCCGTCTCCATCGACTAGGACCAGGACGAAAGGGTTTCGCTCCTGGCCCCTAGCCATCTGTTTGTACTTCTCCCTGGCATCACGCTCCTCTTCGTAATCGCTCTTCAGGCGCTTGTAGTCCTCGATCAACACGGCATACTTGTCTAGTATGTCGGATAGCGTGTCGTTCTTGCGGTATTCGGCGAGTTGGTTCGCGACCCGCACGAGTTCGTCGTCCCCAAGCATTGTAGATGTAGTGTTGCTGCGGGCTGATGTATGCTCCGTGCCGTCTGATCGCCGTCCGGTCGAACCGCTGCTAGGGGCGAGCGCAGTGCAAAGGCGCACAATGTACCTGCTCCACGGTTAGCTGGATTTTCAGGCACAACAAGCAACTGATGAGCTTCAAGTCCACTTACAACTGTAAGAGGTCGGCACAGAACTGTGGCCGACCTGGAGCGGGGAAACCAGAGTGCCAGGTGAGGTTGATGTCGGGCAGCTCGGGCTCGGACTTCTTTATTTTGATCGTCAGTCCCCGGAGACGCCGCTAACTCGCGGCAGTTCTTAGCAAAACCGACCTGTGGGACCAGGCTCTTTTAAAAGCATTGGACATCCGCAGCAAGTTAAAGATGAACCAGCCAAAGGGCGCTGCTAAGGAAGCTCACCGCTTGACCTTTGAAAAGGACGAAGTTTGGGAGCCGCTCCGCTCCTGATCCGATTTTTTGGGCTGATTGTTTGCTTGCAGGGGTTCAGCTGCTGTGGGTAAGGGTTTGTGAGCTGAGACAGCGGGGTTATTTAGCGGGTTTCCGAGCTCCTGACGTGGAGCCAAATTGATAGACTCCAGACTCCAGATTCAGTCTTCACTTGGGCAACCTCAAACAGTGCATCTGAGATGGAACTTGTGACAGTCTCGATGTTGCCAGGTGGTAAGAATATCAACTTTCTGAACTCATATACTCCAAAACCAATACTTAGGGTTGTCTTAAATAGCTGCCTTTGCCCAGAGTCGTTCGCCATAGACGAGTGACGTGATAAGCTAGGATAGCTAAGCAATCAAAGCTATCAAGGGTTATAACGAAATCAGTGATAGCTTGGATTCCCAGGCTATTAAGGATATCAAGGATGACAAGTGCGTCTTACCCTGCACACTAAGCGGCTCATACGCTCATCAGACTATTTGGAGGATGGTCAATCAGTAGGGCCCGGCAAAGATGGGTATGTCTTTAGGTACAGTGGGGACTACGAGGCGACATTCAGAGACTTTTACAGGTCGTCAAGAAGCCAACACACTACTGCCTCAATGGCCGTTGCTGTACTGGTGGTCAAGGTGCCATGTCTACTCTGCGGGCGAGTATTTTACCCTGGTTGACCACTTCGAATGTCGAAGTATTGTACGCTGACAATTCGCACTCTTTGACATGGTCTGGAACTGAAAAGGGACATCCCAGCGCAATACAGCAATGTTTGGACAGGCAACAGTTCGAACCGCAAGCTCTCGGCAGGTCTCGGTGGCTTCCCAACACTACAGGGGCCTCCAAAGCGGCCGGCAAAGACCCCCTTTACCACATCTCACAAAGATCTCATCAGATCTGAGTCAGAACCAGAAGGTTGTTTGACCTTCACTGCGGCCTTGTGCAGTGCATGATCGGGGCCTTGACTACAGCAACGGGGTCGATACCACAATGACGGGCATTGACCTCTATGAATGCTGAACCATTCCACTACCCAACACCCGACCTGCAATCTGCACGAGGAGGAGGAGAAACACGGCTGAGAAACACCCTCTTTCATCACAAGCAGTAATCTGCAACCGGGCTCAACCACAGCCTCGCAGTGTTCCACAGTTGAGTACATCATAAGCAACAACCTCCAAATACTTCCCTCACCCATGATTCCACTCCAATCTTCCATCCCCATCTCCCTCCTCCATCACCCCGCTCCCCCATTCTTTCCATTCTCATCCGCGCCCCTTCAATGAAAAGCATAATCCACCCAATCCGCAACCCCATTCCACCCCCTCTTCCTAAAAGCATACTCGACCACGCACGTAGTCGTCGTGTGGACGCTAGCCGTGTAAGTGACCGTCGGCGCCGCCACCGTCGTCGTAGCCGGGGTCACTCCCGCGCAGACGCACGCGCTGTAGTACGCCGAGGCGTCCCCGCAGTACGTGGCGTACGCCGGCTTGGCGCTGGGGGAGACGGTGACCTGCCGCTTGGAAGGGACGATGATCTCGGTGACCACGCCCGTGTGGGAGGTGATCGTGCTCGTTGTTGTGGTTGTGGCGGTGATGGTTGTCGTGCTAGGTTTGGGAGGAGATGTTAGGTTGGGGGGTGTTTGGGGTTGGTATGAAGGCTGGGGGAAACTTACGTCGCCTCGGGGGTCACTGTGACGGAGAGGTAGCTCGCGCAGTCGGCGAGACGGACGTCCAGTGCGGGCTTGCCGTTGGTGCCGGACACGCCGCGCTGGCAGTTGTTGCCCGAGTTCTTGCAGGCCGTCGCTCTGGGATCGAGGGCATGGCCCAGGATGGCGGGCACGGCGGCCGCGAGGAGGAGGGAGAGCTTCATGGATGCGGTAAGACTCGGACTGGCAAAAGGATAGAAGGATCAGAGCGAATGGAATTTCCTCTCGAGTGTTTTTGTCCCAAAAGCGTCCTATATAACGGCAATGGGCAAGGTGCGCGAGCGTGTAAGTGCCGCGTGGAGGTTCCAGTGCTCATATTCGCACTGTGAGCGGCACTGTCCGGTCCTTCCAGCCACTGAGGGGACAGTATATAATTCCCACTTTCCCTTTACGGTAGCTTGTCCTGTTCCTGAGCAGGCTCAGCTTCGGTGAGCCCAGAGCGATGTGGAGTCGACAGGGTACTAAGTCTCAGCTGAGGACCTGAATCCGCCTAGCTCGTCAAATGGTAGCCCTGACAGTTCGGCCATCCAGGCGCTATCGAATTATCTCAGTCCACCATTGCCAATGCAATCGATAGCCGGTTCCAAATCTGCGGCCCCTTCGCTAGAAAGCGAGTCTCTCAGTAGATAAGATCCCGCAATCCATTGAGTTTGGCCTGTCCGTCGCGTAATTGCCTCCCTCTGCTGGGCAGATCCAGCGATGTTGATGCTGGCCTCACACTGTGCGCACTTTGGGGGTGGGAGGGAGCCCAAATTTCGACCATATTGGCATCATGTCCCCTTCTGGCTTTCGACAGTTTCGTAAGACACGCAACGCGCTTTAACTCCCATACGCGGATTTACCTCATGGCGCTCATGTTCCTGTCAAGCCCATTACAATTTCACGGCCTATCGAGACACCCGCCGGCAAAAGATGTTGCTGTGTCATGAGGAGCTCGCCCAGCTGCCCGCAAGAGTAGTTCTCATAGCCAGTCTTCTCGCCGTGCTGTGCGTCCTACTGCTCGCACGCACTCTCTCCCCCTCGAAGCCGGGCCAGAAGCGACCGGGCGACTGTGTATTCCGCAGCCTCCGCATCCCAGAGTCCCTATCATCCACCATTCCATTTGTCGGGCACGTCATCAAGTACGCCCGGAATGGCCACCACTACTTCAGCACGCTGTGCTTCTCCACCACCCTGCCCATCTTCACCATCCGGATGGCCAACATGAAGATCTCGCTGATCAAGCCGGACCTAACCAAGTCTCTGCCCAAGGTCAGACATCTCACCCTGGGGGCGCTAGTGGTCGAGATTTTCAAGCGCAGTCTGGATCTGGACGAGTCGTCGTGCTCGCTGCTGAAGGAGGAGGATGAGTTGAGCCGGCAGTTCTCGCCGCAGCTGTCGAGGCTGTTTCGGGAGGAGTTCATACCCGTCCACAACATCCGCAAGCACGTCGAGCAGCTCGACGGCTTTATTCAGCAGGAGTTGGCTGTCATAAAGGACACTCGCCGCATCCATATCGAGGAGTGGATGTTCAAGTGCTTCGTGGGCTCCCTGGGCAAGCTGCTGTGGGGAGGGAACGATGGGCCTTTTGGTGACCCTACGTTTGTGAGCCACCTGAGGTAGATGCGCTCCCCTGTCCGTTCACATGGTCTTGGCTTTAGCAGCCCTTGCTGACCTGCCCCACAGGGAGTTCCTCCTCAACATCCAACGCCTCAGCAACCCTGCCAGATTTATGATTGGTGAAGACCTGCTGGAGTCACGCCGGTTTGTACGCAGTCGGCTGGATGGTTTCAGCTTCGATGATTATGCTCAGAAATGCACCGGCACCAGTAGCGGAAGCCGGGTAGACGACAGCTTCCTCGGGCGGGTCCGAGCCCTCTGTCTGCAGCACGGTGCGTCGGCCGACGGGTGGACGGACCACCAGCTCCTCCTCATCTTCGGGCTGGTCCCCAACGTCATGGCGGCGTCGACATGGATGGTACACCACCTCCTCGCAGACAAAGACCTCATGGAGGTGGTCCACTCTGAGCTGCGCGAGTGGACAAGCAGCTCCAACGGCGCAATCAACTTGGCCAAGGGGCCGGAAGCCTGTCCGCATTTGTATGCGGTGTGGTACGAAGTGCTGCGTTTCCACGGCGGCTTCACCATCGGACGGTACGTCCACCAAGACACGACCCTAGCCGGGCAGTATCTGCTGAAGAAGGGATCCTTTCTGCTGGCCCCTCTTCGACCGCATCATTTCGACCGGGAAGTATGGGGCCCGGACGTCGACCTCTTCCGGCCAGAGAGGTTCCTGACAGAGGACGGGAGGCTCGACTATGCGCCGACGAAGAACCTCCGGGTGTATGGCCTCTTTGGCTCCCTATGTCCTGGGCGGTTCCTGGCCGTGCACTTTGCGGTGGTTGGTATCATCAGGCTCTTGCTGGCGTTCGACATCACGCCGCTGAAGGAACCGCACACGCCGCCAGAGGAATGTAAGGACACGCTGGTTGGGTTGGTGACGCCGGCCTGGGATATCGAGGTTGCGCTGGATAGACGGGAAAATGAGGACATACACGTCATCTTTGATGATTTAGGGCAGGGCGCATAGGTATCGATGCCAATCCCAGCTATGTTATCGCAGTGATTCATCATCATGGCCGCAAGTTACCTTGTGGATGACTGTTCCAAAGTTGTACCCTACCCTTGAATCAGATCATCATATCCCACATACGCTGAGCAGACGCTAAGCCTAATGAGGCAGGGATTAGGGGTGGAGCTTGGGATCATCGCGGGGTTAGCGGCGGCCTTGGCAACCCGGTTAAGGTACGTACCTACCTTACCTTGGGCATTCGGATGCAAGTGCCAACCACCAGCAACAGTTGACAAACGGCAGGAACTTGAATGATGTGGTAGCAGGTACCTCGAACCTTAACTGACAACATCGGAACTCAGAATTGTCCGCAAGTCACTTTCATTCTCGCACTAAGCTCACCCGTTCCCTCGAAGAAAGGTTCTCAACTGCGACCACCACAAGCGAGGCGTGCGATAGGAGCATAGCCGCTCACACTTCTATTCGTTGGGACGCGAGTAGGGCAGTGCCGCCCGGCTGAGGAGCTCATCCATTGCAAATGCGTCGGTCCAAGCAAGAGGTCTGACGTTGCCCACCCACAGCCTCGTCGGTTCGGGCAGCTTACGTCGTCGGCATCGTCGTCCGCTCAGACTTCGCATTGTTCCAGCTTTCATCGCCGACATCACACTGCTTTCCCGATTAACTACCGCGACCGCGGTAGACTGTGTTTCACCACATTTGATACATTAATTCTGGTATGTTCCGTCTCCCTGCTGGACCTCCTATGTTATTTTCGGCGGTGCGATCATCTCTTTTTCCGTTCTTGGCGAATAGGGCTTTGCAGCTCGGCTTGCACCTGGACACTCCAAACCTTGCCTGGCATGCTGGTGACCAGGTCTTGGGTTTCGGGAATGTGTTCGGTGTTCAGACTAGGCACTGAACGATAAATCTGAGGCGGTTATTCGGGACTGTCCCAAACAATATCAGTAGTACTGACACGCCTCAAGCATCTCTTCCGGCCGTCTGTGCCCCAATCACAGAGTGTCGTCGCCAGGTGGTCACCGTGCCGGCCCAGACTCGTCAAATCCACCTTCGCACCACCCGCCACCATGGCGCCCTCCACTGAGGCTCGCAGGCATAGCATTGCCGACGACTGGGAGGATGTCGGCGAAGATAACCTCTCCGTCGTGTCACTGCCTGACTCGGACGATGAAAAGGTTGCGGTTGCACCTGGGAAGTCAGCACTGGAAGAGTCTACCCGCAGCACGGACACTGCGAGCTATCTTAGCACAGTACTCCGCACGGACGACGCCTCGCCGCACAACAACGGCAAGGGCAAAGAAGCTGCAGATAAGATGAAGTCGAACGAAGGCCAGGCTCACCGAGATCGCAATCCTGACGATGCTGACCCACTCGACGATGCAAGCGCTGAAGCCTTGTACGAGCCGTCTGTCACCGACTGCCTCAACTTCGACCCTGACGACGATCACAAGGATGGGGACCACGGCTCGTTAAAGCCCGAAGATGTCGACCCCGGCGCTCTTCTGCGAGATATCGAGTCAGTCCGCGCTATACTCCGTGACACGATCCACTCAGTCGATGACTTGACCACGCTGCACCAAGAGACCTCGGAAAACGCTCGCAAGATTTGCCGGGCGCTTGCACTGCAGGTGGAGGAGCTGCAACCTATCGTTGCGGGATATGCGAGAGTCTGGGAGCAGACGACCAGCGACATACCCCTCGACCCGGGGCTGCAAGGCTGGCTGTCCGGGGTCCGGGTCAAAGCGCTTGCTCTGCAGGTAGAGCTCCAGGACGAGGTGCAGCGTACGCTACGGGCCGGACGCCGCGTGAGCACCAGCGGTGTCCTTCACCTGATCTGGGAGTATCTGGAGTCATGCGAGCAGCAGATGGACGATTTCCTGCCCATCATGCAAGTGTAAGAGCATTTTCCTGAACCCTTTCCGTCGGTTGAGTGCTCTGGCAGCCACTGACAGAGAATATCAGGGATTTCAACGAGTTCCAAACACATCACATGCGCATCCCTACCGCCCCAGTGCCCTTGGAGCCCCGTGTGAATGAGCCTCGAGCGTCACCACGACCTGTCAGCAACACGCGGCCCACGGGGCGTATCAGCGGGAGGAACACGTATCTCCCGTCGACGCCGACCGATCAGGTTCCCTTGCTGAGGACCGAACTATATCGCCTCAGGGACCGGACTGTCTCGGTAACGGACATGCTGGACCGCCTTTCGAGGTATTTCCCAGCCTCGACTGCACAATCAGCTAGCGATATTGCTGGCCAGTTACGGCACATCCTCAGCACCCTGTCAACCATGCTCACGAACCACGGATCGGACTGGATCGACCAGGGTCTGTCGGGCGGGCTGACATATGCCGAGTTTGCGGAACTCGAAGTCGACTTCATCCGCGACTGTGGCACACAGGTCGACCGCTGTCTGCGGTCCCTTGAAGCTGTGAGGAGGGATATAGACCCGGTGTCCTACACCCGGTACCCGTCGGGACGCGACTTCCGCTGTAATCCCCCGGCCGACGCAGTTTCCGTTATTGCCCAACTTGAAGTGCTCGCGCAGGTTCTGTCGGCCACTTTGCGCGTCGAGACAAGATGAGATTGTTGCGCATCCAATGCTCTTCATTCTTGTTTTTATGCCGAGGGCCCATGACGGGTGGCAGCGGTTGGGAAAATGCGTTACCGGAGGACGAAGGTTCATGATGAAATGGCTTATGACACGAAGGCCAGCAAACTGGTTGTGGCCACATAGTTCCCTGTGCGACGAAAACACCAGGCGCTCCAAATAGTTACAGGACTTGCCAATATGCAATAGACCAAACCACTGAAGATTACGGTCCCGCCACATTCAGCGTTTGACGAAGCAATGCTGAAGGCCATAGTATTGAGTGCGAGTTGAAGTCCGCATGCACACGATATGTACATGGCTGCACGTGACCTGCGATGAGCTTCTCTCTAGCCGCATTAGCACTAGCGCATTTCTGTCGCGTTCCTCTCCAACGACGTCGCCTGGCATTCTGTCAAGCTGAACAACTTGACGGAGCTCCAAGCTCGATTGACCTCTCTATCACCACAGCCAATCCCCTCGAAACGGTCCAGCTACAGCCGGCAGCTAGCCATCATCAACGAAACCCGGACCGCGCCATCGCCCGTTGTATATCTTTCCCAGCAGACCACAGCTGAGATGGGCAAGAAGAAGCGCGGCCACCCCGATGTCGAGGAGCTCGTTGCACGTCCATGGTGCTACTACTGTCAGTGCCCAGACCTCTTTACATCTTATCAGAAGCCATCAGATACCTAACATTGTCATCCAGGCGAGCGCGACTTCGAAGACCTCAAGCTCCTCATCTCGCACCAGAAGGCGAAGCACTTCAAATGCGACCGGTGCGGCAAGCGGCTCAACACGGCCGGCGGCCTGTCGGTGCACATGAACCAGGTGCACAAGGAGAACCTCGACCACGTCGAGAACGCGCTGCCCAACAGGCAAGGGCTGGACATCGAGATCTTCGGCATGGAGGGCATCCCCGAGGACGTCCTGCAGCAGCACAACCAGCGCATCATCCAGAACTTCTACACCGCCCAGGCCGAGCGCCACGCCGCCACCGGTAACCCGCCGTCGGGCGCCCAGGGCCCGGCCAAGAAGATCAAGATCGAGACCCCCGAGGAGATCAAGAAGAGGCTGGCCGAGCACAGGGCGCGGGTAGCCGCGCAGAAGGCCGGTGGTGGGACGGGCAGTGCTGGGGCCACGCCCGCCGACGGTCGGAGTCCCGGACAGAGCGTGAGTTCTCTTCCTCTCCGCACTCCCTTCCTGGACGCAATTACTAATCCATACATTCAGGCGTCTCCCTTCCCCCCACCCCAAGCCGGCTATACATACCCCCCGGCAGGCGTCGCCGCCGTCCCCGGCGTCCCAGTCCCCGGCTACACGCCCCCCCAAGCATACCCGCCCACCTACCCCCCCGGAGCCGCCCCGCCACCCGGCGCACCATTCAGCGGCCTCCCCGCAAGGCCACCCAACAACGGCGCCGTGCCCGGTTCCGCCCTCCCGCAGCGGCCGCCCTACGGCTATCCCGCCGCGACTCCCGGCGGCGCCTCGACGCTGGACGAGCTGGTGGCCGGCGCGGCGAGCAGGCAGCAGCCCGACGACATCGACCAGATGATCAGGATGGCCGAGGCCGGCATCAGGCCCACCCCGCCGCAGAAGGCGGCGGCGGTGGCGGCGACGGAGGAACCGGCGGCGGCGGAGAAGAAAGGGAAGAAGGATAAGGAGAAGAACACGCGGATGGTGTACGCGGATACTGAGATCAGCCCGGAGGAGAAGATGGCGCGGCTGCCGAGGTATGCTTACGTTCCTCCGGTATGAGAGGGACTGAAAAGGGTTGGGTGTGCTGGATTGGCAGGGGCTTGTATTTGTTTTAGATGTATCTGGAATATCATGGGACGGCGTTTTGCTGCTCGTTAACAAGATCTGCTCAATGTCGAGTTTGACCTTTGTCCAAGAGACACTTTCGCAGCATTCTAGTCGAAATACAGGATTATTTCACGAGCTTCCGTCTGGCGTAGTCGTCTGGCACTCACCAGACTAGCTCGTGGGCACCATGGGTCTCGGCCCATTTACAGTTTCTTCTGACAAGCGCCCGACGTGATCTTCCTTCTTTCCAGCAGCACCACCGGGCCAGAACAGCGGACGAAAGCGCTTCTCGTCCCTTGCCCAATGGCAATTCGAGACATCTGCGGAGTCCCCGTTGGTCTAGCACACACTCCAATTCCGCATCATCGTCGCGGTCCATGTGAAACAGCGCACGTTGGTCAGTTTTCTGAACTCCCACGGCAACCATAATCTCCGCGAGTACGACGCCGAGGATGATGATCACATTGAAGTTTAGCGAGGACCAGAGGATGGTGGTCGAGCAGAGTCGACCCACGATGAAAGCAAAACTGTCGGATCTCCTTGCTCTCCGAAAACAGGCTGGACTTGGCAGGGCATAGCAGGGCAAGCCGGAGTGACTAAGGGTCTAGGGAATGGTAAAACCCGGGTGATTGGGTGGGGGGGTATCATCATTTGCATTGACATGTTGAACGCTACGACACGAAGACAAGGCCAAAATCCAGCCCCTCTTCCAGGCGCATCTCCCCTCAACTAACACCCAAGCAGCCCAACCACACCAACAGCGCCCAACACGCCCCAAAGCGCAACAGCCCTGACACTCAGCCCGGCCGCGCCATTGGCGGCGCAGGTCGTGGGGTTGGCCGTCTTCTCCGCGCCGCCGGTGATGGCGACGTCGTAGCGGTAGTAGTCGGTGCCGCTCTCCGTGACCGTCGTCGACACGGCCGTCGACGTCTTGTCGACCGATCCGCCGATGGTGGCGGAGCACACCGCCGCCGTGGTGCCCTGGAGGCTGCACGACTCCTGGACGGTGGCGACGACGTCGTGGCCCAGGGTGCGGGTCGATACGGAGCTGGAGAAGACGTAGGTCGAGGGCCCGGCGGTGAGGGTTGCGATCTGGGCTCCCGTTAGCAAAATACTTAAGCATTTCACCTGCGACGTGGAGAGAGAGTCAGGCCATTCTTACCGGCGCGTTGGGGGCGCACGTCGCGGTGCCGCTGGACGGTCCTTTGGTGCAGTGGATGGCGTAGACGGTCCGGTCCGAGCAGGCGTTGACGATGGAGGCGGCGTACTCCATGTCCGGGTCCGAGCCGTCGACAAACATGTTGATGGTCGGCACCGAGTCGTTCCTCGCGACGAGCTCCGCGTGGGCGCTGCGTCCTGACACCGGCGCGGCCTGGAAGGCCTGGAGCAGGTCGGTGGTGTCGGCGCCGGCAGCGGCGCCGAGGGCAGCGAAGGCGTTGAAACTCATGATGCGGTTTGGAGGGGTTTGGGGTGCGTGCTGCTGTGGTTCAAGAGGTCGACTATGGTGTCGAAGGGAGGACGGCTGAAGAGCTAACTCATGGCGGACGCACGAGCTCCCGGGCTGTCCAGGGCTTTAAATAAATGCCAGACCAACTCCAGCGCGAGAGCGAGATCCAATCTCATTTGTCTTGGCATGATCCTTCAAAAGTACCCGTGTGAATTGCGGGCTCACAGCCCCGACGGTGCATCGTCAATCGAATGGCGTTGCAGGGGTAGGGCCAGGCATAAGCTGTGCCGCACAGCAGCCTAGCAGGTCATCTCAACCGAGATGAACTGGACTGCTGGAGTACATACCGAGGCAGATTCGCTTGACCCGGGGTAAGAGGTTGCCTTATAATCGTCCCACCAGCCGGTCAGCACAAAGATCGCCAGCTGAGGTCGCTGAGAAACCCGAGGACTTTCTGGGTTTGAAGTGCCGTGTGCAGGAGCTGGCGAAGGAAGCGCGCACGACGTCACAAATTCGGGGCGGTGCCGTCGATCCGTCGCCTGTGTGCGGCCCGCAGCCCTATCGTGACTCCTCAGCGACGCCACCTGCTCCTGCAGGGACTTCGGTCACCAGCGTCAGAGTTGCATTCCCCTAATGCCCCAGGGTTTTAGCGCTTCAGCTCTTGACCCCTTCGGGCAGCTCACTGGTTTTAGTTCGGAGATTTGCGTTCTTGGCATCCCTCTAGGGGCACCCCGAGCCTTGATTCGGTCGTTGTGAGCCTTCGGCGATGACAGGTATTGTTGTTGTTGGAAGAAGCGGGATTTCTGCTGAGACATGCCTCGGGGTACGAGAAGATACAATCGCAGTAGGTAATGCTCAGGACGACCATGTGTAACGTGTTAGACTCGAGTCTTCAGGCTGCACAAGCCACACGCCAAGCAATCTCTTTCTGCGAAGCCTCTGCAGATCTAGATCGATCAAATCAGGCGGGTACATTCTTGGCAACCGCTCAGCCGTTGCCGTAGCCCTATCGAAGGCCTCGAGGTGGCGCAGCCGAGGTTGCAGTCGAACTTCCTATTTACCCGTCTTACTTATCTGTCTGCTAACCACCGTGTGTGATATTCGCTATCTTTGGGACCTTGCCATGTCAGACAAATAGGATTCGGCACTCCTTGAAGGTAGCTCGCTTGGCTTAACGAGGCTCACTAAGGAAAGTGCATGATATGCGTATCGGACGCATACCACAGCGCATATTCCGGGTTCATGAAGAAGAGAGAAATCGCAGCAATCAAATTGGACGCTTGAAGTCAGGTCAATATCAAAGCATCCCGGTGGACTAGAGCTGTTGGCTGTGGCTAATATGCATTGTGCCCATAACCAAAACTCCATATTAGGAAACATCAAGAGTGTCGAACTGAGGTTGATGCACACAGCATATATTCGTAAATCAAGCAGTATTCACGGTCAAGCCCGCTGCATATTGTCCTCTTTACTCACCGATATGTACCTAGCAGCTTTCAGCAAGCTTCGTTATCAAGTTCACAGCCATCATAACTCCGTACCTCTTCACCGATGAGCGAAGCCTTGTTGTATACAAGGCTCATTGTCTAGGGATAGATTGGTCCATGGATGTTCATGCATGAAGTACAAATGATACTACCAGAATTCTTGCTGAGGGGCCTGTTCTCCATGAAGTGCATCACATGCACCATTACTGTAGTCTACTCGTTTTCAAGATCGGGCAGGACGAAGTCAGCACAGCGTAGAAGAAGCCGTAGTCCGTGTGACTGCCCGTGAAACGACGAAAAATCACATTTGGACGCTTCGTGTTGAGAAAGCACTGGTTCAAATTGATGCTATTACTTCGGTTTCTCGGATGCGGAATCCAGTCATCCATGCGATATTAGGACCCCTTCATGCAGCCTCCTGGAGCCTTTAACCAACCGGCATACCAATTGAAGACGGTCCCACACTTAGAGGGCCTCATGCTCAACAACAACTGTCACCCCCTTCTCACTATTCGCCAACGCAATGGGAACTGTGACTACAGTCGCCTTAAGGTTCGAGTCCGTCTGCCAGGGCAGGTCCTTGTCCGAAGTGACCTTGACCGAGCTGAGAGGCGTCAGTGGCTCATGCCAGAAGACGACACGGTACGTCTGCCCAATGAGGTCCTCCAGCGAGCCCTGGTACGCGTTCCACGGAGAGCGGATTAGCAGGCGCCGGTTCACGCGGAGGTTGGTGCTTTCGTCTTCGGTTGCTATACGAGTCGTTTTCTGCGGGAGTTAGCAGATCAATGGCAAAGAGGAGAGAGAAGAGGCGTGGAAAGACAAATTAGGTGTTAACGAACCTGGGAGATCTTGACGTGGGAGAAGTAACTGCGGGCCTTTGGGTCGATGAGACCCGGTGCTAGGTCATGGGCGGTGCCATAGCCGGCCCCGTGCGAAACGGAGGTGTCGGGGACATAGTCATGGCTTGGAGCGCTATCGCGGGATATGCCATCGTCAAGGTACATGTCGTATTCCTGGAATTGTTAGCATGCGTGTACCGGAGCCTAGAAGATGAGAAGGAGCAACCTACGTTGTCCTTTCCAGGGTACACATGGAGAGTTATGGGGTTTGCAGCCTGTTTCGGTAAGGAGGGGTCGGGGATGTAATCCCGCACTTCAATCTTGGGAATGATAGCGCCTTGCCGGTGACGATGCGTTAGCATGGTTGCTTGGGTCCTGGATGATGGATGTTGCAGTTAAGCTTACCTTCGCGTATGTACATGGGGCATGTATAGGGGATCTGGCTGTCCTGGTCACTGATCTGACAGTTGTACTTGATACGACTACCGCCATCGACTTTGTTGAGGAGAGGCATGCCGAGAGGCTCGTCTGGCCTAAGATTCATCTGGAACCACTCATCGGGGTACGGCAAGTAGAGCTTGTGTTGATCATTCCCATTCTTCTCGAGAGCTGGAGCAACAAGCAGATCGTTGCGGACCATATACTGGCTGCGCGTGTATCGTTGGTTCTAGCAAACCGTTAGCGGGTTGGCCACATCTCGGCACTGGTGAGTTTAACTTACATCTCGGGCGAATAGCGATCGATCGAGCTCGTCTGAGATAACCTTTGGACAGGTTAGCTTCAAATAAAGGGACAGGGATAATATTGCCATACCATGGCTCGAGCAATCGGTAACCCGGTCAGCATGTTCTCAAACATGGCATCGTACAGGAGCTGCATCAAGCTGTATCGGAGGCGGATGAAGTAACGACATGTCTTCAAGACACCCCTGTATATCTCGCCATCACGGCCCTGAAACTTGTCCTTGTTCTGGTCGTAGTGCTGTTGGTAGGCGTAGGGCTCCTGGAATAGCTTGCCGTCCTTTCGCATTTGGCCTTGAAGGGGTCCATCCATCCAATCCCGGTACTTGGTGTAATGATTGCTTGATACTTGATTAGCACGTTTGACATTAAAGCAGGAGCCCGGACCATATATCGACTTACCGGAACCATGGAAGCAAGGAGTAGGCGCAATACCAGCGGATTATCAGTTCGGGGTCGGGGTAATCATGCTCCTCGGGAATGAACTCGAAGCCGCCGACATCAGCCCCTGAGATGGTGACGCCGGAAAGACCGAGAGCCAGGACCTGAGCAACCGAGATCTTGAGAAACTCCCAAGTTGACGCATTGTCTCCAGTCCACAGGCCGGCGAACCGGTGGCTTCCAACAAAGCTGCCCCGTCCGATGATGAAGTTGCGCCGGTTCTCGCGCCACTTCAGCTCGGCACTAATCTTATCGATCCTGTTGAGGCCGTGATAGGTTGCTTTGTGCAAGTTGTAGCTGTAGAGCGACCATATCTCGATGGCTTTCTTCTTCTCTGCTGCGTTTGGATCGCCTGACCATCCGTCGGAGTCCAGGAGGAGGCGGAAAGGAAGACTGCAGTCTGTGAGTAAGGGGAGAGCAAGTAACCGTTTCCGGTGGTCTTGATGAGAAGCGGCACATACGACTTCATGTCGCCAAATTGCTCGGCAATGCAAGGGGACGTCATGTCCTGCCAGACAAAGTCTAGGCCACACTCGTAGAGGTACTGGTATTGCTTCCCCCACCATTTACGCACATCGATGTTGTTCAGGTTCGGGTAGTGCCCAGGGTGCCCGTTGCCCCATCCGTAGTAGACACCGCCATGGAAGGGTTTCCCACTATCAAATACCTCAGCGAAGTTGTAGTTGTCCGGTTCAAAGTATGGTGGCTTGTCAGTGATAGGCGTAGTGAAGTACGTGCTGCCGGTGCCGTACTGGAGGTACTTCTGGTCCTGCGCATTCGGAGCGGACGGGTCTCGGTCCCGCTTATCAACAATGAAATAGTCGTTTGCCAGGCCCTCACTCAGTGTCTTGTACGACGATGACGGTATCGAGCTGATATATGGCGTGATATTCGTGCTACACTTGATTCCAAGTTGCCTCAGCTTGTTGAACATCTCCTTCGGGTTAGGAAAATGGCCGGGCCGAGTGTCGATGGTGAATGTGCGATAGTCGTCCTGCATATCGACGTCGATGTGCATCCCGTCAATGGGGAAGCCTACTGCCCTGTGCTGGTTGATGGAGTCGAGAACCATGCCCTCATTGTCGTATCCGTAGCAGCCTTGGTGGTAGCCAAGTACGTACCGCGGTTTGAGCTTGGGCTTGCCGACTATGGACGTGTAGAGCTGGATGACTTCTTGGATGCTGTCTCCTGCCACGAAAATGCCGTGGAAGGCGTTGAAGCGGGTGGCGATGCGAATGCCGGTTTGATCCGTCATGCCCAGATCGACGCAGATGTGAGAGTAGTTGTCAATGAAGGTCGCCACCTGAGATTTGTACCCGGGCTGGGAGTCAACTTCGAGGAAGTAGGGCTCCGAGTGGTATAAGGGTTCTCTGTCGTCAAGTGGCCCTTGTCCGTACACATTCTGGTACCTCATGTTGTCAAAGTCTACGACCACGTCAGTCCCGAATGGACGCTATCCATTTTTTGATCTTATGGCTAAACTTACTGAAGTAGTTCATGTACGTCTTCTTCTTGAACAGACTTTTGCCACCCTGCTCACCGAACCCGATGAAGTCGGCAGTGACGGACTTCTCGAGGACCAGGACTGTCGCATTGTCACGGTACTGGAGACCTCGCGGCTTAGTCTTCCAGACTATAGCGCTTGCTGCACCGCTGGCGGTCTGGAGCTCAAGTTGCTTGACGCTGTCGCTATCGAGTAGCTGCAGCTCTGGTATTTTCTCGGACGGCGGCAGACTGGAGAGGAGACGAACTGCAGTTATCTGGAATGGATCTCTTCGGATCCAAAGCTGAACCTCAATTTTGCGATCGGGCCCAGTGGGATCACGGACGGATTGGAGGATGTAGTGCTGTGGATCCTTGACGAGCTCGACAGCCCAGATGATCCCTTCAACTGCGTCGAGTGTAGCAATCAGTTTGCTCAGCGTGTCCTCAATGATGGTTCGCCTGTCTAAATTAGCTTGATCCAGGCTTCAGCAAATGATGATGGGCTTTACGAGTTGAAGTCGGTGTACTGATCCCCCGTCTTTGCCTTTGGGTCGAATCGAATCCGCCAGACCCGGGGTCGCATAAACTGGATCAAGATTAGGGAACCATCATTGAACCGAAAGATCCGCCCGTGACTGGTCGCTGGATTTGTCTTCTTGTCAGGCAAGAGCTGGTCCTCTTCCTTGTAGGAGAGCTTGCCCGGTTGTTTCAGTCCGGAGCCGGCTTGGTCAATGTCCTGGAAGAAGTCTTCCGCTTTCTTGAAGATGTAGGGATCGCGGAACTTGGCCTGCTCTCTGTAGTCCCCCATACTGATTGTTGACAAGTGCGGTCCAATATGTGGAGGAGGGAAGGACAAGTCGGGAAGGCAGGATGAAGAGCGATGATTATTCTACTTAGGGTGAGAGTCCTCGGCTTCTTATACCTGGTCGACTTAGATAGGGCGTCCTCGTGATCGTCGTCGAAGACCCGTGAGGCCTTATGTGCTAATGAGTCGGAACGACAGAACGACGAAAACAACCAAGGCACCGCGCAATGGGATGCAAGCGCTTGTGCGATGAAGATCTCTCTTGGTATCGGCCGAGAGACCAGTCGTGATAGCAGTCGAGCTTCAGTGGTGGCACTGAGAAGCACCTCGTTATCGTAGGTCTGGCTGACGGAGCGTAATAGTCGGTTTTGGGCTCCTTGCAAGTTGCGTTGTAAAGCGCTGGCACGCCGTAGATCGCAGTCGTATTCCGAGAGAGGTAGAGTATGACCGAGTCCTACCTTAGCGTCGTCAAAGTAAGACTGATGACCGGTTAGGAACGGCCGCAGCGAAGTCGTACTTCCGGGAAGAAGATCATCAGCTCATTATGAGGAGTATCGGACTTCGTCAAATCATACAGCATGTTCACCGGTCTCCGGCCGCTGAAGACGCCATTATCGAGAGCATCGCTTTCCCCACGCATCGGGCGCCCTGCAGGATGTCGTACGACATCGACCCCGCCCGGAAGTTATCGTACCCTGCGTACTTGTGCGCCCGTTCCTCGAAATTGAAGGGCCGTTCAGCCGTCCAAATTCTTGGGACAAGAACGGCAGAGATGGCACAGCAGATCTGTTGTAGCTCTGTGCCTCATTGCGCCCGCTTTTGATGCGTCCCAGGAAGCGGACCATGTCCGCAGCCATACCATTGTAGGGGTACAATCGTGCCGTATAAGTTACCGGGTACCGTAAGTTGAAAAAATATTAAGTTGAAAAAAGATCAAGGCAGAAAAGAGTACGTTAACGTTAGAAAAAAATAAAAATTGCCGTTCGGTTGGACCTCGAGTCGACCCTACGTCCCGCTCGATGCCGCTCTCAGCTAACAGTGATCGTGATTGAAGGAATCCACACTATTTCTATGGTTGACCGACTTAGCCACTAGACCAACTTGTGAGAGAGCCTGGTTCATTGACGTTGAAGGGTGAACTGGTATCGGACCTGATATACCGCTAACTGAAGGGGTAGTTCACCTTCCTGTCACCTTTGAGAGACACCAGCCATCACATCCCCTTCACATGGTATGAGACTTTTTAGGATCTTGTGGAAAACTGCAGGAACCAAACCAAGGCTGGCAACCTTCGTGCGGGGTCTGCCGCTTGTGGCACCGCAGATTGCTATTATGAAATGGTACACGACGCGAAGGATGTGAATTGTAGTCGTTCCGATCCAATAGCCGTGATGTGGTGCGCATAGGTGCTCTTCAAGAGTCCAACGGTCTTGAATGTCTCGTCTTGTATCAGACGCCGAGACTAAGCGAGCAGGAGCCCAAAGCAGCGAAGGATTCTGGGCCGGAGGGACCGTTGTCCATCCGCATGATGATCTATGTTCCTGTCATATCGAAGCACAAACAACTGTGGTGACCGTTGCAGTATGACAATGGTGCTGTGCGAGCAACGTACAGTGCCGCAGGTCGTAAGGCCGTGAGTAGGGTTTTCAAATTGGCTGCGCTTGCACATGAGGTGGTCCTTCTTCGGCCGACATCGACTTGCAGATCTAGGAACAACCCGTCCCTGAGCCAACTCAGAGATATAAGAACGTCCGTAGTCAACACGGCCGGAATTGTCATGGTCTCTATAGTGTTGTCTACACTCTAAGCCGCCACGACAGTGTACCTTTTTGCGACTATGGCCAAAACCCATAAGACTGTTTCTGTCCCGGTCTTCGAGAGCACCGTCATCGATAGTGATAGGGAAGACGGCTACTGGGTAGAAACTTTCCACTTCAGCCAGGACGACAAAGTTCCTGGCGTTATCACGTAAGAATAATGCTTTTAATCTCAAGGCAGAGATGCTAACCAGGACATAGTTCCGGTCTGGCCTCTGGGATTGTGGAGTTTCTCGACAACCCCATTGTAGAGGCCGAGTATGGCGGCGTAACCGCTCTGAGCGATCCTTCAGGCTGTGACTACAACTCCAATTCCCCCGAAACACCGCGAGAATTGCTGATATGTTGTAGCATGGACCAAATACCAAATTGCCAAGTTCGACTCTCCCGTCGCCGTGCTGGCTGTCGATGTCAGCGGTGATGGTCTGACCGATGTTGTTGTCTGCCACGACTATGGCCCGTTCATGCTCGAGTGCAATCCCAAGGGAGGATGGATCACATGGCTTGAGAACCCGGGCAGAAATAATCTTAAGAAAGACCCCGAATATCCAGCAGAAAACCACTGGAAACGAAGAGACATAGGACGCTGGCCTGCCATGCACCGAATGCGAGCCGGGCATTTTACACAGAAGTACCAGCGGCCCCTATCCCTGTCAGTGATTCAGTCTGTCTAATACTCCTCCCTAGGTCATTTCTCGAGATAGTTGCCGCCTCAGTTGTCTATGGTCCACATGACAAGGTACTACTTACTTCAAGGCCATCAGGGCCTTCCCCCCGCCGGTAGAAGTCGAAACATCCTATTGACTTTCGTGCAGACCACCCCCATTCCCATAATTCTCTTTCAAACACCTGAGAAGGTACTTGAGGCGTAAGTTATAATGGCCGTCTCAAGTAGTCTCCGGGAACTGAGTTGTGCCTAGCAAGGAGTGGCCGAAGACTATTGTCGATGACGAGAACTTCACTGTCATCCATGAGGTGCTGCATAGGAAGTACGCAAAAGAGACCGAACTTCAACACACAAGCAACTGACCGCTACTTAGGTACAAGGGACCAAATGGGTTGGACTCTCTGATGATTTCCTCCCGCGAGGGCACCACCTGGCTTCACTTCGAAAACGGGGTGTGGCACCGGGAGCTTATCGGCATCGGCGAGCCGAAAGAAGCTCGGCAATCTCCCACATCGGAGACTCCCGGCTCTGGGGACAATTGGGGCACCGGTGGCGCAGACGGAGGCGCCATTGGTGACGATCCGTTTGCCTACATTGCTACCTTGGATCCTTTCCACGGCATAGCTGTTTGCGTCTATACCAAGGTGGACCGCGGTCTAAACGACACCAAATGGCAGAGGCAGGTACTCGATGTTTATGGCACACCCACCCAGCTGCAAAAGACTGGAGATGGTCCCGGACATTATGTATTTTGCGGAGATTTTGATGGTGAGTTCTCTCGGCAATGGTTTCAGTTTGGAATTTGGAGGTTGATCACAACACAGGTGACGGAGATGATGAGTTCTTGGTGTCATTGTTTGGTCCCGTTGACCGAGACGATAGTGGAGAGACGATACCGGTATGCCCTTCCCACCATTGCTGACAACAAAGCCAAATCTGATGTGCCGTCATAGCCACCCGCAGGTCCTCATCCACAGAAGGGCATCATGTATTACAAGGCCATCGATGTCGAGAAAGGCATCTTCGCTAAGTGGAAGATCGCTGATGAATCGTCAGCCCGCATCGCGGTTGGGTGAGTTCTTTGCATGGTCCCAGGGAAATGGCACGAGGTGACTGACACTGCCTGCCTAGTAACTTCGGCGGAAACGGGAATCTGGATCTCATCTCAATCGAGTACAACGTTGCCCGGTACTACGAGGAGCCCGATCCTGTCGTGACTCTCCATCTCAACAAGACCCCCAAGCCCAAGACCCAGGTCACGGCTAACCCCATTGTGCCGACTGTCTGGGATAATGAGGGCCTAGTTTACCTTGCCTTTCCCAAGGAGTTATCAAGCCCCCAGTCCCTATCGCTCATTGAGGTAGCCAACTATGCCTTGACCATAGAGATACATCCGCCCAGCAGTCGGATTCCAATTGACACCGGCGAGGGCGTCAAGGTGCTGTATGGCTCCATCGCGGATATCAACGGCCCACGCAAACCTCTCGGTGGATCACCGTTTCCCAGACTCGCTTCAACCACCAGCGATGATTCGAATCTGAGCGCCGATGCTGACAACGGAGCCATTCTTCTGCGACTCACGCCGGTCAACGACACAGAGGCAGGGGATTGGGCGTCTGCCGATGAGGTGCCAGTGCGGACTATATTTGACACGAGCGACTTGGGATTTGAGTTCAAGCCGCTAGCGTTCCAGAAAGTCGAAGACCTGTGGTGGGGGGAACCATTCAAAGGCCTGGACTTTTACAACATGAGCGGCTTTCATTTCCGCTTCCTGCATGACAAGAGCCAGATTGCACATTTGCAGTTCTGGACAGCCGGTAAGTCCTTGTCCGCTTCGAGCAACAAAGTAGTGCAGGTCTACACAGTACTATGCTGACGACGTATGCTTGAAGGTATGGACGTCAACTGTGGCGTGCACAACCACACAGACGCAATCTTCCAAGAAATCCACATCTGTCTGTCAGCTGGAACTGGAAAAGGCGGAATGTCTCGTCTCAGGGATGAGTACGAGGACACCCCGCCGTCGAAGATTCCAGACCTGGATGACAGCAATTTCGATCATGTTCCGCTTCCTACCCTCTACGAACACGGGGGACTGTGGTACCGTGACTCATACAATGAAGCTGTGCGGGGCAAGAACGAT
Organism: Coniochaeta hoffmannii; assembly: GCA_030052785.1. Lineage (NCBI taxonomy): Eukaryota > Fungi > Ascomycota > Sordariomycetes > Coniochaetales > Coniochaetaceae > Coniochaeta > Coniochaeta hoffmannii. The sequence goes on along the minus strand of JANBVN010000054.1, from coordinate 50,191 downwards.
ATCGTGTCATATCCGTGGCACAAGTGGCAGGCGGGAAGTGGTCAGAATGTCGATGTGTGGTTAGCATTGGAGTTCAACCCTGATATCGACTTCGCCGAGACATGGGCCGAGACCGCTGGGGCCCATCATCGCCGAGCGTTGTCCGCGAGGGGAAGATAATGGTTGGCGAGATGACATGGATGGATGGTCGGATCACGAGCGAACAAGCGTAGTCTTCGAGAATTCCACATCTGTCATGACTCTGCTACTTGTCACGTAGTGTCCGCCTTCATACCCTGCTGAGAGCAGAGTTGTATCCCAACAGTCTTACCGTCTTGTCCCACAGGCAGTCCATTCGTTGGGAAGCGAAACCAAATGGCGGTGTTACATTCTCCGTGGGAGGAGATGCCCAGAAGCTCGTCTCACGGACGATAAGAACTGATCAGTTCTTATTGCTGCGATTGGAAGGGAGTATCTCCCACAAGTGCAATAGTATAGTGATGGCTTCAAGAGCTGCGCCCGCTCGAACATGCACATTGTCGAAGGAGCTCGCGGAAAAGTCTGGAAATATCACTCGCGAATTTGTAGCGAGACCCAGCCGTGTGCACATGATGATCAGGTATGGACTTCGACCGGCTTGGCACCACTGGCACCCACGTCTGTTAGCATTGCTCCATCTCGAACGCTCCGCGATTGATGTTCGGGCAAGCTCAAAGAGGTCATCCTTGGTTCCCAAACGCCGGTTTTATATGATTAGAATCGGGGACATCGTGCGTTCTCTCGATATTGACGCTCTCATGTTGGTAATCCTGTTGGTCATTATGCCAGTGACAAGTTGTTAGAGTTGTCGAGCAGAGAATACATAATCAAAGTCACTGTCATCGGACGAGGTATAAACCATGCCATCATGCTCCTTTCAAGCTCAAGTAACGATAACCCCAAGCCTAGGCAACAGTGGTTACAGCCGTACTAGTTCCATGAAGCTAACCCGATCCTGGTACCTTTAAAAAGAGCAGTGTTAATGCGGCAGGGTATACGTACTACTGATCCTGTCGTCGTCAATATTAACCTTTCTACACCACGCGGGACTGTCCCGTACATATTGATAGACCTATACTTTTTTTGTCTTTTAGGCTGCGTCAAGGCGCTAGGCTGTCAGAGTTGCTTACAGAACTTTTGGTCACGTTTCTCTTGGAGAGGATAAAAGGGGACAACCACAAAGACATTACCATTCAGCTGATCTCGCCAAATGTTATTCACATGCCCAGGCGCTCCATTGCCCTTGGAACAAAGTGAAAAGGACCCCAACCTATAGTCCCTTTTCTCCTGCTCTACACTTGCTTACATACTGATCTCTCCTGGTTTTACGACGTGCCAACCCCCAAGTTCTACATGATCCTTCTCCCTTCGGCGCTCTCAAATTTTGCTTTACATCAGTTTACAAACTCGAGAGCCGTGACGGATCCCATTTCATAACACTACTATGAAGCTCTACAGCTTGCTGACCTATTGTGCGGTATTCGCCTTGGCTGTTTCACCCAAGTCAGGTCGCATGGTACATGAATACGCCGCACCCCTTCAATCTTAAGACTGGACCCCTTCTCCAGGTCGGCCCTGTGGGCATGAACGGTAACGATAACCTGCCATTTCCTTGCCAGGGCCGTGTTGATGTGGAGGAAAGGACGAGTGTTACCGCTGGCGATAACGTATTTGTCACTTTCACAATTGGCGCCGCCCACCGTGGGGGATCATGCCAGTTCACCGTCACTTACGAGAGAGATTTGGAACGCGCCGACCCGACAAAGTGGAAGGTTATCTATACCATTATTGGTGGCTGCCCTGCGAAGCCCAGCCCTGACCGGGCACGAAACAAGATGCTCGACATGGTGTGGTGCGACTAACGCTTCTGCTCCAGGAGCTGCTCTCCTATCCAAATTGAAAAAGGAGTCGATGAAAATGACACAGAATTCTTCGATAACTTCCCAGGGCTCTTTGTTCCCAACACGCAAGGCACATGCGTCACAGCGTAAAATATCCTGCACATACCCAATCCTGGCAATTACGGGATGGTACTCCAATGGCATGATGACGCGATATACGAGAAGAACTCGCCTGGGACTTGCCCGGATGGGGGTACATCGCCGTTTATTGTATTTCTAGCGGCCCCTCAGGATTTACAAGCGCGGTATCATCATCTTCCAGCACGGACAAGGCAGTGGTGGTTACCACTCCGACGAGTACAAGCGGTATCACAAGTTCTGAAGCCACTTCCACAAGCATGGACCCGGCAAAACAGGAATGCCTAGCCACGACTATACCGGACGACTTTATCATTTGCACCGCCACACCCACAAAGCCAACAGGAGGATTCAGGCTTGCAAAGTAGGCTCCTCACGTACCTCCGCCTCAACTCTGGCCCTCGGCTGTGTGTTCTTGGCCAGACGTTATGCAAAAGGGATCACATGGGGTGTACGGTTGCGGAGCATTTATACATCAAAAGTCCTAGTATGTGGGATATGGTCGCGTCGCTAGAGTACTATTCTCTAAGCACAGGGTGTAGGATTACCCCAGCACAGTTATTGACGACGGCTTGGAATAGAGAAGGCGGAAGGTACTTTGGACAGAGGGTTCCGACGAAGACTCTTAGCCTTAATGGACGGGCCACCAGAACGCGTTTGATAAGTCCAGCTTTTGTTGCGGCTTTGCTAAAATGATTGAGTTTGCAAAATACAGGTGTTGAAAATAAATATTACCCCGAACCCTCTGATTCCCTCAAGGCTTGAGGACATGATGTATTCAGGGTTTCCTCACCGACCGTCAACCATGGAGTTGATATTTAAACACTCCCACCTGCTGGCACCTCAAACCTACTCCTGCAATTTATCAAGTTGCGGCTCTAGATCACTCGACGTCTATTCCAGAGCTGAAGACAAGTACGTTGATGGCCTCGAACTCTCTGAAACTGCCAAAATGAAGCTCTTTCAGTCCACAGTGTCCTGGATCTCGCTTCTCCTGGCTGGACTCTCCACAGTCCATGCCCACGGGCAGGGTGACGGCGCACAAGTCGAGCAAGACGGCGGTTTCTTTACCTTCAGCACGCAGACCGACACCATCAGCTCCAAAAGTTGTATCCCTGTGGTGGACATCGACGGCAGGAATTCCAACACCTGCGTCGACTCCACCGTGTTCCCAATCACGCCGACTACATGGGTGTCGTCCGTTCAGCCTACGACGACCTCGGCATTTTCCTCCCAGCTTCTCATTACCTCGACTTCTGTCTCCCGCGCTCCGACAACTTTGACGACATTGACCCACGCCAACACCTTTATGACATTCATCTCCATCTCCGACCCGACCATGCTCGCGACATCCGTCTCTCGCCCCGGTTCGGTGACAAACCGCACTTCTTCGACCGTGGCAGCAACGACAGCCACTGACCAAGCTTTTGGTTCGCAACAATGCGATGGCAAGGATGGAGCGTTGGTCTGTTTTGAGGATGGGACAATGGGAATCTGTAACCATGGATATGCGTCAAAGGTCAAACCTGCTGCCGGGATGACGTGTTCTGCAGGCAGTTATGTCGCGGCGGCTACATCTTCGAAGAGGTAGCCTGTGACAGGGACTCAACGAGTGGAAATATGCCTGCATCTGAAAAGTCTCGTTGATGAGGCGGGCGGGTTGTAATTGAGATTGAAGATCGGGGTGCGGGAGCGATAGATCAGCGATCCATAATATGTCAAAGACACCTGGCTTGCGATCGAAGTCATTCACAAGCCGATCACCAGTGAAGTTCTACAGCTAATGTCTAGAGTGGATATCCAAAGGCTAGTCCCGCCGCTGTTGAGGGGACGACCCGAGCGACCGGGTGATCGACACATCGGAGTTCACCAGAAAATCACGCCAGCATGAGCTAACTCATTAGCTTTCTGCAAGAAGCGTGGACCCTGATTGGTGCTTGGCCAACACAACGCCAACAACAGAGCGACATCCCAGCTTTCAGCTTGAATTTTAGCGCCGTGGGCTGAGGTACCCGTGTTTGTTCTAGACTACTTGATCACACCATGTCAAACTGGCGGCGCCATGTCCTTATCATGGCTCTGCTCGAGTATCTTCGGCAGCTTGACTAGCTACCTGATCGTGCAATCCTTTGAGCAACTTTCCCTCAATTAGACGTTGAACAGAGTACTATGGAAGCAGCATCGGCAATCGGAGGGCTCATCAGTCTCGGACTCGAAGTCATCACAATCTTACACAACTACATAGGCACGGTCAAGAATGCACCCCGCGTCGCACACCAACTGTGCGAAGAGCTCGAGTCCTTGGACCGTACATTGAATGTCTTCAAGAAGAAAGCGTCCTCACCACTGGGACAAGCCCGATTCCCCGAGACGTCCGTCCTGTTCGCCTCTACCAACTCCTGCCATGACCGCTTACAGCGGCTGCGCAAGGACCTGCAACCTCTGTCGGAGAGTAAGGGTATCCGACGAGTGTTCCATCGGCTGAAATGGCCACTGGACGAAGCCGATGCAGTTCAGGATATCGAGGCGTTACATCGCCTCTCGCAGGTGTACCTCTTTTCACTTAGCACTGAGGGATTGTACGTCATACTTGCGAAACTCAAGGACGCAGATTGTAGGTCCCTAACATGGTAGCAGCTCCTTGCTGATGGACCGTCTCGAAGATGCAGTGTCCGAGATGACACGTCGTCTGCAGCAACTCGACCGAAACCAGACTGCGCAGGGCAAGGCAACCAAGGAAGAACTAGGCGCCACGGTAGAATCTTTGAGCGGCTTGTTTGATATCTCGGCCGTCGTCACCGACATCAACGACAAGGTGGATAAGCAGAGGCAGTACCAAGAGCTCAAGGACCTGCGAGAGGCGATTCCGGCGTTCGACAGCTCACCGAGACAGAGAGATCTCCAGTGGAAGAGATCCAGGGGCACCGGCCAGTGGCTTTTCGAGACGGACGAGTTCAAGAGGTGGATCAACGGCTCGTCTCCGCAGAACACACTGTTCTGTCACGGCTCACCGGGCTCCGGCAAGACCTTTCTCACGTCAACGGTTATCAGCCATTTGCAGGAGCAGGCCGCACATAGCGAGACCGTCAGGGTCGCTTACTTCTACTTTGACTACGTTCACCGCCAAGAGCAGGGCCCCGATCGTGTCGTGGGCTCACTATTGAAACAGCTACTCTCAGGCTACGACTCGATACCACCAGCGGCGACCGGTTTGCAGCAGCGCTTCAAGAAGAGCCTTGACCCCCCTCCATGGGACGAGTTGCTGACAGAATTTAAAACGGTGTGCTCCGATTTCCCGGAATCTTCCATCGTCCTTGACGCCTTGGATGAGTGCGAAGGTGATGTGGGCTTGTCCAGAATTCTAGAGCTAGTAAGTCAGCTGCAAGCATCTAGAGTTCGCCTTTTCGTGACCAGTCGTCCGTACTCGCGCACCATCAACCAGGCGTTCGGATCGTCGGATCAAATTCATGTGCGGGCCAGGGACGATGATATTTCGGCCTTCCTCCAAGAGCGCATTGTCTCGAGGCACGACGACAGTATCGACGCGACCTTACAGACTGACATTATCAAAGCTATCGTGAGCAGGTCCCAGGGAATGTAAGCAACCCGGCCTGTGACAACAAGCAGTTACTCATGGCTAACACATTGTGCCCTAGGTTTCTCATCTCCGCCCTCCAGATTACCTATGTGTTAGACCAACCGTCGGCAAAACTCATGCGACAGTCTCTCGACGAACTCCCGGACGACCCAGACGAGAACTTCAACAGAACCATCCAGAGAGTCCAGATGCAGCTATCGCCTCGGCGAAAGCTGGCCATGGCCGCACTCATGTGGTTGACTCACATGCGTGTTTCCCTGGGCAAGGACGAGCTCTGTCAAGCTGTCGCCATCAACAACGTCTCAAACATCCCCACTATAGGGCCTCCTCCAGACCCAGACAAAATTGTCGAGTCTTGCCTAGGGCTGGTAACAGTGAGCAGCGAGGATGGTTCCTTTCGGCTGGTCCACTTATCCGTCCAGGAGTACCTGCATCAGAACACGGATCGACTTTTCGCCGCTGGCGATGCGCAGTTGGGAAGGCTTTGCCTTGCATATCTCCAGGCCACGGTCGATGCAAATCCCTCGATCAAAATCGACGACGGTGCGTTGGAGGCGGTGTTCAATGACCTGTCCTTACTCCGGTACGTCACAGATTTCTGGGGCGTGCACGCGTCGGCGAGGTTTACCGCCGAGGTGGAAGCGGATACGCGCGACTTTCTCGGGACACCTTCTCTCGTACTGGTCTGGAGCAAGCTGTCGCAAGCAACTAAGTCATACACGCGAGTCAAGGCCGCCGAATCATTTCCCTCGGGCGAGCTTGAGTCTCTCTTTTCTTGGATGAGCGAAGAAGATGACATCTGGCCTGGATATGCCGGTGGCGAGCCCTTGGACGGAAACGACGCCGCAACTACACCCCGACCAGAACCTGTTTACCAATGGGTGTGGAAGTTGGCCGAGCCACCCAGATCCGCCCTATCTATTCTTCACATCGCGGCGCAGTTCGACTTGGTCAAAATTCTGCAGGAGGAGCTCTCAAGCGGAAAAGTCGATGTCAACTGCACCGATGATGCAGATAGCACGCCCCTCATGGTGGCTTGCCACTCTGGGTCAAGTTGCGCCATGAACCTGATTCTCGCGAGGGAGGACCTGCGGCTAAACAAGACGAATAAGAATGGAGACACGGCATTCTGCATCGCCGTGGCGGCAGGTGAAACTGGTATCGTCAAGCGACTATTGGACGACCACCGGCTCGACGTCAACCTCGGCTGTCCATTGCTGGCTGCTGTGGAGCGGAACAACCGAAATATGGCACAAATGCTGCTTCGCATCCCGGAGCTCAATGTCAACGCGTGCAAGGACGAGACGAGCAAGAGCGCACTGTGGCTAGCGGTATCAGAGATCCTCTATGACATGGTAATGCTGATTCTGCAGAGACAGGATCTAGACCCCAGCCTCGGGGCCCCAGAGAGCGATCAAAACCCATTCATACATTACGCGAGCGAGTTTGTCGCGGACTTGGACATTCAGCTGGACAGCGAGATCTGTGACTGCGCCCTGATCATGTTGGCGCTGGGAAAACACCCCAAGGTTGCCCCGTGGACATCCGAGACGGGGCCCATCAGCTTCGCATGGATCATGTACACGAACGGCACCGTGGGTTCCAGGAAGATATTCAAAGACAAGGGGCTTGCGAGGTTTTGCGATGGGAACAACCGGACACTGCTCCACGAGGCGGTCGACTCTGAAGACGAAGAAGCAATACGACATCTTCTCGAGGACGGCGCAGATCCTGCAGCGAAGACCAAAGACGGCGTGACACCACTTCATGAAGCTGCAAAGACCAAAGGCTCGCTCGCAACCCAGATACTTCTGGACGCCGGGGTGGACATCGACGTGGAAGACGAAGACAGTTGGACGCCGTTACATTACGCGGTATGGAGGGACCGGGAAGAAAACGTGCAGCTACTGCTCAGTCGCGGTGCCGGCGTCAGCCGCCATACCAAAAAGGGGTACTCGACCCTGCAGATGGCTTGTAACTACTGCCTCGGACCGGAAGTCCCGCGCCTCCTTCTCGACAACGGAGCGGACCCGGACGAAGCAGGCCCAACCGGAATGAGGCCATTGCATTTTGCGGCACTCAAAGGACGCAAGGAAATATGCAAGCTCCTGCTCCAGCCCCAGTACCACGTCGACGTGAACGCGTTCGCTCCCGGCCTCGGCACGCCGCTCTCGCTAGCAACATGGGACATGAACGGCTGCATTGGTCCGCTCCTCGAGCACGGGGCCGATGCCACGGTGCTTGATGTCTACGGACGCACGCCTCTGGACTGGGCGGCGCGTTACGTGCCAGTCTTCAAACAGTTTGGAAGTCTTTGCAGGCGCTATTCGCCCACACCAGAGGAGACGACGAGGCGAGTTCTGGAAGATTCTGTCCGCCTTGAGTTACGCTCCCTTGTCGGGAAATCCTCAACAGGGTCCTTGACGTGTTGCCGGATGCTGTATATGCTCGGGGATAGAAATTCAGCGAGGGACCTGTCGCGAGGTCTGGTGGAATCGGTGAAGGATGGCGCGGTCTACGAACTCGATTTCGAGTGCGCAGTCTGCCGCTCGTCCTCAGGGCCTCATTTTGTCTGTGAGACTTGTCCGAGGGTCAACTTCTGCTCGGAGTGCCTGGAGTCGGCAGAAAGGCGGACGACGATTCCCTGGTGTCGTGGCCACGGTTCTTGGAGAGTTCCGGATGAAGGGTGGTCGGATGTCAAGGTCCTCACAGAGGAGGAGAAAGATGATGTTCTCAGCAAGGTCGCGGCGAAGTATCTTGGGGACAGCAGATGACTCTCCAGATTCGATAAAAAGAGAAGGCATATTTCTAGCTGTCACCTATTCACCTTCTCCTCGCAAATAGTCAATTCCGCGCTCCTCTCCGCCTCACCCTCCACCCTCTTATCATCAACTCTCTCCTCATCCCTCTCCTCACCACCGTTCCCATCCTCCCCTTCAACAATCCCTCCCGCAGGCGACCTGACCCTCAACTCCCACCCGCCACTCCACCCAACCCACCCCTTCTCATGCGGTCCCCTGACAACCACCAGCCCCAGACTAACCCCCACAAAACAAATCATCAGTATCCCGGCCGGGATCCAACCCCCCTGAGCATACAACCTATTCCCTGCCGCCGTCCCGCTCATCTGCCCGCAAAACGTGAACACCATATACACCGAGTTAACCGCATTCTGCGCTTTCGGGTGCACATTCGCGATAGCCATCCTATTCGCCACGACGACGGTATTCATCCCCAGATCCCCCAGGAACGCCCGCACAATCAACCCCGCGATCGAGAAGTCCCCGACAAATGTCCCGACGCAGACGCCCGCGAGCGACACGGCGTGCGCGAGCAGCAGCGTGGCCGCGGGCTGCAGGCGGGCGGTGACGAGGCGGGCGACGGCCGGGTTGAGGAAGACGGGGGCGAGGGCGATGAGGCTGAAGAGGCCGACCTCGAGGGCGGAGAAGCCGAAGACCTCGGTGAGCTGGAAGGTGAGGGTGGTCCAGAAGCAGGTGAAGGTGCCCATGATGAGGAAGGCGATGAGGGACTGCTGGGTGAGGACCGGGTGGAGGAAGGGCAGCTGGACCATGGTCCAGAGGCAGCTGAGGTAGGAGGTGTCGGCGCGGCTGACCGGGTAGTCGGGCATGAAGAGGACGAGGAGCAGGACGGTGCCCGTCTGGAGGCCGAAGGCGATCCAGTAGACTGTGCGCCAGGCGACGTACTGGCTTACGATGCCGGAGAGGATGCGGGCGCAGGCGATGCCGAAGACGAGCCCGGACATGAGGATGGATGTCATGGTTGCGCGGTGCCGGAGGGGCGAGTACTGCACTGTCAGGGGAAACATGAGCTGGGGGGTGCAGCCGGTTATGGCGGCTAGGAAGGAGAGGACGATGAAGGCTGTGAAGTCCTTTGTGATTGTGAGGCCGAGAAACTGGAAAGGGGTGTTAGTGGAGCTGAGCGAGTAGGGGAAGAGAGGAAGGCTCACTAGGAGGGATGTGATGAGGATGAGGCCTATGATGAGGGCTCGACGACGGGCAATGTCGCCGATCGGGATGATGAAGAGGAGGCCGCATGCATAGCCACATTGCAGCAGGGTAGGCACGAGAGCGGCACGCTCGCCTGTTACACCAAAGTCATCTGCTATGAGGTTGAGGATGGGGTAGCAGTAGTACAGGTTGGCGACTGTAACGCCCGTTGTCTGTTTCGACAGTTAGCACATCCTTGGATTGCCAATGCTTGGGAGTGCAACTTCGAAATCCCATTTGTCGGGATAACGTACGGCTGCGTAGAGGAAACATAGTGCCCAGCTGAGCTCATTGCTCGCTTCAGCATCCCATCTCAAACGCTTCGGGGTCCAAAGCATATTCTTGGCGACTCCGACAAGCAGGGTGCTGACGCCATCGCGAGCCCCTGATTGTGCCTTCTCCGTCATCGCTCTTTTCCCACGACAGAATGTCGGCAATGTTCAGAGATGCTATCACCTCGCAAATAGCAATATTGCAATTGAGGCCGGAGAAAACAACAGAATCAACATGATTTCTGTTATATCTGAATTTTTTTATTTTTTTTTCTTCGTCAAGCGATATGGTAGGATTGCAAGACCGAGACCGACAAACTTGACTAACCGGCACCACTATTCCCACGCTAACGCCGGCGCCGTCTGTTTTTTGCCGGTCAATTCCTGGCCGTGGGATCCATCAGCGACGGCCGTCTCCGATATCTCTGACTCATGAACGGTATCGTCAATCTCGGAGTGTATGTGTATCGTTGATCGTATTAGGTATTACATATCGAAGCCCCGTAGGTAAGGTACCCTGGCTTAAGCCGGGCGGGTTCGCTTAGTGCCATGCCAAAAGCTGTCCAAGGAGACCGACCCCCGAGGTTTCCTCAGCTTCTCGTGACAATCAATGCAATGCGGAATGCAAGACTCCTTCCTGAAATCGCAAAATCCAACCCTCCAACGCCGAACAAATGCGGGTATCTCGTTCCTCCTGCAAGGCAACCAAAGCGAAGCAACGTCTAAAGTCCAATGACCCTCCCCTTCGCTGTTCCAGTCCGCCGTCGTCAAGCCTCCCAACTCATGATATGTACTGTGCCTGGCAGACTGCCCTTCGTGTACAAACCCCTTCCTCCCCCTAGGTCCCCTCCTGCCTTCATCTTGTTAACTATCTTCGCCCTCACTTCGGCCGCCGAAACGGATGCGCCTCGGTATTGAACACAAAGTCGTCCAGACTAATCACAGTCTGCGGCGCGAAGATGAGGTAGAAGTACTTCAGCGTCTCGCTCAGCCAGAAACTCTGTTGTCTTGTCATTAGCTCCCGTACCCCGTTGTTGTCCCTCCCATACCACAAGTCACAGACAACAGAAAAGAAAACTCACATCCATAGTATCAACCTTCTCCGTCACCCCCGTAACCGTCACATTCGCCACCGCCGCATTAGCATACTCCGTCGTCGTCGCACTGACGATAGACTGAAACATCTCCCACGCCACATCCCGCAGGTCCTCCGCCCCCGTGATCCTGTACAGCAGAAAGACACTCTCGATCGCCTCAGGCCGCAGCAGGTACCGCGGGTCCAGGGCATTCGTAAACCCCTCGGGTAAGCCGACGTCCCCCCCGCGGCTCCGCGCCCACAGCGCCTCGTCCCACCAGCAATCGCCCGTCAGGTTCGCGCAGGGCACCATGCCGAACTTCTCGGGCATCACGCCCGAGGGGAAAGCGGCGTAGGCCCACGCGCAGGAGCGCGCCAGGCGGTCGCCGACGGACAGGTGGGCGGCGTTGCCGAACAGCCTGCCGCCGAGGGCGAACATGCCGCCCGCGAAGCAGGCGAGGTGCTGGCTCGCGGGGATGTGGGTGAGGATGCCCGTGTCGTTGGAGGCGTCGCCGGCGAAGAGGAGGGTGTTGTTGTCGAGGGGGAGCATGGGCCGGAAGAGGAGGTGGTGGATGGCGGTGTCCATTGAGGAGGTGTACAGGGATTCGTAGACCGGGTCGAGGCCGCCAAGGAGGAGGTGCATTTTTGGGAAGTACTCGTACAGGGAGTCGGCGTTGGCGCCGAGGGTGAAGGTGTGGGCTTGCGTGACGTCCTCGTCGCGGAAGTTGATGAGCATGGGCCACAGGCCCGGGATGGCGCTTTGGTTCTGTGAGCGCACCAGGAAGGATGTCACGCGATCGATGGCGTCGAAGTATTTGTTGTCATTCGTGAGTTGGGCTAGACGGGTGAACTCGAGGCATAGCGACGTTGGTCCGGCGGCCGGGTCGTAGTCTCCTGCGACCTGGGTCCCGTTCTGGGCATCGACAAGATTCAGCAAGAAGGGCGGGAGGCGGTTGGGCGTGTCGAAAGCCAGGTATAGCATGCTTCCCAGCTCTTCTGCCTTCTGCAGCAACGCCTTCTCCCCGCTGAGGTCGTACGCGCTCAATAAGCCTCCCATATGCCGGATGGTGGTCTCAAAGACGTTGATGTCCCGGTACGTGGTGTTGGCCCAGTCGAGCTGCGCAATAGTGCCGGCAGCAAAGGTGAACTCGTCCTGCAGCCCCATGATGTACAGCGTGTCCAAGGCATCAATCATGGTCAACCCCCAGCCACCAAGTGTGTTCGTCCACCCGCCCGTAACCGGCAGCAGCTCGTCGTAGTACCACGCATTCGCCCTGTAGCTCTCCCATCCGCGGACAAAGACATCCTTGACAGCCTGCTGGCGTTCTCGAGCGACGGGGTCGGGTCGGTACAGCGGGAAGTCGAACTGGATCCTGGGCATGTCGCGCGGCTTCCCCGTCGGCAGCGCCCTGATCGAGGCGGGCGGGTAGTACTGCGTCCAGTTGGCCCAATCAACGGAGCTGGGCCGGAAGCGCACGCGCGACGCCGCTGCTGTGCGATCCTGGACGACGAGCAGCACGATGAGTGCGACGCAGGCGGCCACCGCGAGGACGAAGAGCGGGTTGGTCGCTATCGCCCGCGCCCGCCGACGGTAGGCCGCCGCGGGGCTGGTCTTGGTTTCCTCCAGGTTGGCTGTCCTGCTGTTGCGGTTGGACCATGTCGGAGATGGAGAAAGCGCACCGCCGGAACAGGCGGACCTTGAACTGAGGCCCTCTTCTCACGTAGGTCCAAAACTGAACCGAAGGTTTCGCAGGGTGCTCAACTGGCGCTGGGCGCCGCCAGATCATGCATTTGACTGCATTGTCATGGTGGTGCCGAGGGGCCGAGTTGCAGCTGGCGTGACGGCAAAAGAGGAGGAGTCCATCGTATTTTGGGAAGCTGTGGAAAGCAACGGCTTCTGTTTGGTCAATTGGACCCCGGGAAAGACCCTTGCGATAAGGGAGCCTGACAACTGGAGCACGGCCTCCTCTGGTACCCGGTTTTCCGGCCTTCAGCGGGGTCCCCTGTCGACAACTCAACCTGGTTGATAAGATACCGATAGTGTCACCAACACGCGAACATGGCCGAGTATCATCACAAGGTTCTATGGTAAGGTAAGGAAGGAAATACTCAATACCTGGTAGATTTCTCGCTTGGATTGCATACAAATACTTGTGAAATTGTGACACGGCGCCCAAGAAAAGTCGTCCTCAATGGAAAACGTATATTATTAGCAGTACGATAAGCCACAGATAGTACCTCGCTCCCAATGCACACGACAATCAGTGAACCTGTCCGTTTGCTAACCACCGTCTGCCTCGCAACAAGACCCTAAGGTAGTCTATTTGCAAGCCTATCTGTTCACGTCCAACGCCCACGGCAACACCCTCCCTGTCACAACATCCAACTGCCGTCCCCACGCGGCAGTCATGGCGTAAGTATCAGACTTCGAACCCGTAAAGCGAACCCCATCCATCTCCTCGTGTGCCCCCCTCGGAAGCACCCTATGCACCCGCCTACCCGTCGTCGCTATACCCACCGTCCCTCGCAGGAAACCCCATCGCCCCAAAACGTAACACCGTCTACGTCTCCAAACACGGTTACACCAGCTAGCTGATAGCCTGACACACCCTCAGCAGCTCCCCTCATCGCTGGCGGCGCCGCCTCCGCATCTGGCGCAAACCCAACCCCTCGGCAGCACCGCTGGCTGTGGCTCTCCTCCGGATTGGGGTGGCGGGAGTTATCAGTGCCGGCGTTCTTGATTCATGTCGAGGATTTGGAGCTAGACGCTGTAGATCGAGAGTGCGTTGCAGTCGGAGGCGCCGCTTGCACCAGGTTCACTTCTTTTGCATTGCAAGCCATCAAGAAGCTGGGACAGCGAGGGTAGGGAGCATCTCGCTGTCTATATCGCCTTGCATCGCCGCAACAGTGGTATCATTCGGTGCACGGCACGCAACCTTGCAAACGATATTTGTACACGAGGCAGCAATCTCGAAGCTGCACGCTCCCCCCTCTTAATCATGATACCCCGGGGGCGGAGACTCCGGCCTCTCCGCCAGCTCCTGCTTCGAAAGCGCGGCCGGCACCCTCGGACTCGCCAAAGTCTCGCGAGCCGTGGTCCGCCGACACACTGCCGGGCCCGGCGGCGGCGTTTCATCCGGCAGCCCCACCGCCCCATGCGCCCTCAGCGTCTGCAGCACCGAACTGTCCCCCCACACCCCCGCGAACCCGATGGGCGTCACGCAGCCCGTCTGGTTGACGTCGGCGCCGTGGTTGATCAGCAGCTGCACCATGTCGACGTCCCGCCTCTGCATGGCGAGCAGGAGCGGCGTGCGGCCCAGCTTGTCGGCCTTGTTTGGGTTGGCCCCGTGCTCGACCAGCAGGCGCGCCTGCTCCGTCTTCCGCTTGTCGATGGCGTTGACGAGCAGCGTGTCGCCGTGCACGAGCTGGTTCGGGTCCGCGCCGTGGGCGAGGAAGAGGCGGACCATGGCGATGTTGTCGGCCGCCGCGGCGTGGGCGAGCCCCGTCAGCCCCCAGGAGTCGGTCACGTTGGAGTTGGCGCCGTGGGCGAGGAGCGTGCGGACCAGGGCGTCTTTGTCGGCGTCGCTGAGTTTGTCGCTGCGGACCGTGGCGAGGAGGATCGACGTGCCCATCATGTCGGTCGCGTTGGGGTTGGCGCCGGCGGAGAGGAAGATCTTGGCGAGGTCGACGCGGCCGCGCTGGACTGCGTCGACCAGGATGGGAACGCCTGTGAATGTCCGCACATTGGGGTCGGCGCCCGAGCCGAGAAGAAGCTGGACGAGCTCGGGTTGGCCATTGCTCGAGGCTAAGGATATTAGAGGATGTCCGGAGTAGTCTCGGGCGTTGGCGTTGGCTCCGTGGCCAAGCAGGAGTCGGACGAGCTCCATGTTTCCCTTTTTCACGGCATGCGTGATGACAGGGCTTCCCGACACGTCACGAGCATTGACATCGGCGCCGTAGCGGAGCAGCAGATTGATCGCGTCGAGCTTCTCGCTCAGTATGACCTCGACAAAGTAGTTCTGCCCGTACCAGTCCTTCTCGTTCACCGGGGCGCCGTGGTCGAGGAGATACTGCGCCGTCACAAGGTCGCCGACATCAGTTGCGTGGTACAGCGGCGGCCGTCTCTTTCCCGACGAGGACCGGACGGACATGTCGGCGCCGCTCTCGAGCAGGAAGATCGCGGTTTCGGACTGCTTGGAAGTAATGGCGCAGATCAGGGCGGTATTCCCATCCTCGTTCCGGCCATTGATGTTCGCCCCTTGCTCCAGAAGCCCCTTGATCTCCCTGGTGTGTCCGTGTGCGGCAGCCTGGCAGAGCGCGGACACGAAAGGCTCAGGACGGGGGCGCATTGCCGCCGTCATTGCCTTGAGGGAGTTAGTCAGAGACGAGAGTCCTTTGGCTAGGGGTCCTTTGGCCGTCTTGGACGATGAAGCGTCGTTGGGTGGCGAGTCCAAGAGCGTGGAAGAGGCAGCAGTGGCAGTGATGACTGACGGAGACGTACCGTCAGTTAGTCCGGGGGTCGGGATTCCGTTTGTAACCGGGCGGTCGGCGGCGAGAATGTCGACGCCGCTCATGATTCTTTGCGCCGAAGCCTCAGCTGCGGCCACCAGATCTTCTCCGTCGCTATGGTCAAGCTTGGAGTCTTGGGATGCAGCAGACGGCCTATTGCATGTGTCAGTGAGAGAAGGAGCATACCGAGGGGATGCAGTATTGACTCACATGGACAGCAACTGCGTCGCAAAGATGAAGAGACGCGAGTATCTCACCAGGAGATCTTCAAAGACCGAGACCGTTTCCAGACGCACGCGGTAGAGGCTCTGGGGATGTAGTCGCTTGATCTGCTTCTCCACCACGGCCGAGGCCGCATCACACTGCCTCAGAGACCGCACAATGATTGCCTGTAATTTGGGAGAGATGGTGGAAGCGCTGGTCAGACAGTCTTGCAGGATGTCGGTGTGCTGCCGGAACTGCAGCAGCTTCGAGCCCAGAAACACCAGTCTCTCCAGAGTTTGTGTATCATCATCACTCGAGGGGCTAGCTGCCTTCTGCAGCTCGTCAATCTCGACGGCCGTCGACAGCGCTCGGTGCGAGATGGTCGAGCATGTCGACGTGAGCGACGCCACCGAGAAGCCGTTCATCGCGTGGATCAGAAGGGATGGATGGGACGACTGCCGGGATGGCAGATCAGGTAAACAGGCAGCGTGTCCCTAGATTATCAAGCGGAGAGAATAGACCGTCAGTTCAGGGTGAGACGTCGAATGAAGGTTTGTGTTTGGATGAAGCATCCCTAGCGCTGTTGTGCTGGGGATGAAGTGGGGTTATAGGTGCGATAAGGTGGGGGTTCCATCCCCGGAGTTTTAGCGCGGCGCAGCAAGGTGCGTGTGTGTGTGCGAGAGGCCGCGTCCAACAACACCACTGGGATGACGTGGCCTGCTGAGCCAAGGGTCAGCACTCGATCGTTCATTTCGAAGTTCACCATTGAATGACCTGCGAACTCTCATAACCTTGTCAAATGGTTCAAATAAGATTTGGTATCATTAAGCCGCTGCAGATGCACCAAACGCCGCATAACAGCCCGGACCGGGAGGACTCCAACAGCAGAACGTCTCGTCACATCTCGCCCAGCATACGTAAGCTCTCCCGTAGGCGCCGTAGTCTTGCTAAATGCGCCACGGGTTCTCTCACAAGAGTCGCCCTCATTCGCCGTGTTACGAAGGTGAGCCTACCGCCCAAGCCCGGTCTAGTACCTATACTGGTCCATCTGGTGTCCCGTCGCATCCCCAGCAGAATTACCAGTCTTGTCCTCTTGCGTGAACAAGAATGTCGAATTAGGCATGTTCGCCAGAGTCCCGTGCAGCCTGGCAGTCCCAGGCTCAGCGAAGTCGAACCCATTGAAGGACAGTGGCTCCGACAATAGACCCGGCGATATCACCGGAGTTCGTGCGAGCATAGCAGACGGGAACCCCGTCGTACTAAAGGCGGCTGCCATTGGCGGTAAATGCCGGTCGCTGTTGTTGTGGTTGTCGTTGCTCGTCTCAGTGAAGCTGTCGGCCCCCTCCGCAAGCGGATCAGGGAAATAAGCCTCGCTGAATATAGCATCCAGACCAAGATGACCGCCTTGAGGCAGCACCCACGGGTGAGGATTGTCGAGCAACACCACCCCCGGCATATGCTGCTGTTGTTGTTGTTGCTGCTGCTGCTGCTGCTGCTGCTGCTGCTGCTGCTGCTGCTGCTGCTGCTGCTGCTGCTGCTGCTGCTGTGGTATGGGAACTTCTCGCGGCAGCTGAATCGAGGAGAATTGCGACCCTGCTTGTGCGGTCCCATGCGAGTCAGGGCCGTCAACTACGCCTGCCGGAGTCTCGACCCGGGTCACGGAATTGAACGTGCTTCCCTGTCCTGCCGAAAGCTGGGGTGGCATATTGCGTAGCTCCTCTCGTATGCAGGTCCGTATTATGTCTGGCAATTGCACCTGGGCAAAGTTGCTCTGAGCCCCCGGTATCAGTCGTAGCCGCTCCTCGAGCTGGCGTGCTATCCTCGTGGGCAGATCTCCGTCTAGGAGCCGGCTCAGAACAGCAGCCATGTTTGGAAGGTCTTCGTGGCTCTTCAGGTCGTAGTCTGAGCAGTGGTTAGTTGCAGTGACGGGGGCTAATAGGTTGGAGGAACTAACAGGGTGACGGGATCTGGTCCCTTGGGACCTCCGGGAATAGAAGTCTGTACACGTCCATCCAGCGATCCTCCTCCGTTCTCCCGGCATCTTTGGTGGGCTTCTTCCTGCTCTTGAGCTCCTTGAGCTGCTGAGGCGTGATTCCCTTGTGACGTAAAGGGCCCTTTTGAACCGTGCATGGCACCTCTGCTTGCGCATGCTCCTTCAGGCCCTCCTCGTTGGCAAACGTGGCAAGACATCTTTGACAGTATGGAGGTGCGTGTTTCCGATACACATGTTCCCTGCAAGGGGTCAGTCCCGGCTGGAGTAGATGCACAATCGAAGCTTGACTTACTTTATTCTGTGCACCGTCGGGAACCCTGGGCTACAGCATGCCCGATTCCACTTGGTCTCGGGATATCTCTTGAAGAAGGGGCACGCCAGCCTCCGATAACGCATCTCCAAGTCGCTGGGTATTGCCGCCGCGGGTTTCGGTCGCTTGCCCCTGTCATCTCCATCCTCTTCGTCGGACCCATCGCGGTTATCGTCCAGCTCCCGCTTGCGAGAATGTGTGCGTCGACTGGCCGATGCCCGATTTTGCAAAAAATTGCTGCTGGACGATGGGCCGGTATATGAGCCCGGATTCCCGCCGTCACTGTGCGGTACCGTGCCATTGGTGTCTCCGAGCATCGAAGTTACGCGAGAAAGAACGAGACGTATCACATCCTCCTTGAATGTCAGAATGATGGATAGCATCAAAGGATTAGAGAGCCCTGGGCCGAGCCCCTCGACGGCTTCGAACAATGATTCCTCGGTGTAGTCTGTGATATCGGACAGGCTATCGTCCGACTCCTCGCTTTGCGGTGACGTCATCTCTCTCATAGTCATGTCAGACGCCTCCGTGACGGATGTCGCCGGCGTAGTGTTGTGCGAGGCCTTGCCGTTGGCCAATACAGTGTCGGAGAGTCGGTCGGTCGACTCGGGAGTGGCAGGATCACTGCGACTGACAACATCGCTCTCCGGGGACTCCTCTCCTTCGGGAGTCGGTGTAATGCAACCCCTCGTCTGGGTCGCCTCCTGGTCATGCAGCTCAAGCTTTCGACCGCAGGAAGCGCCATCGTCTGATGCCGTTTCAGTAATCGGGGTCAGCTCGTGCGGCGCACTTGCACTTGGCGCAACCAGGAGCTGTGCCGTATCGAAAAGCGGCTTCTTGTTGACCCGTCGTTCTTGAGCACTGTGACCCATCTTGACGACCTGGTCGATAACGACCGCGTTGTGTACATTCTCCAAGTCCATGCCAAACAAAGTTGGATGCATTCTTAGAGGGTCAACCCGTGGAAAATGCGGGAGAGGGTTTTGCGCTAGGTCGTGTGCCTCATCAAAGCGGCCAGCTGAGTTCGCCGACGGCGTCCGGTACAAGAGAGATTGGGGATATGGTGCGTTTGACGCTATTGACGACCGAGGAGAAGCCTTGCTGAAGAAAGAGCTGGATCTCGACGCAATATGGAGCCTTTGACCTGCAGCGAGCACGAGAGATATCTCGGAAGGACTGGTAAGACCGGTCGCAACGGACGGGCAGCTGGAGAAGACGGAGTCTCGATATGTCATGTTCGTGCTAGTGGCTGTCGAGCTTCGCCTTTCGTCGTTCTTGCCTGGCTGAGGAGACGACGTCACGGCCCGGGGCTCAGATCCGGACGCGGTGATTGACCTGTCGTGATGACTAGGAAGGGAGAGCAGAAGGCCTTGACGCAGGGAGTCCAGCACATCGTCGTCATCCATGATGGGTGGTGTCGAGGAAAGGGGGACGCCGTCGCCAGCTCCGGAAAGCCGGATAGTTGTTGGAGAGACTTGTTCATCTTGTTGATTGACCCATTCCTGGACGATATAGCGTTTCGTGGGGTCGTCAGCCATGGGCCGTGATTTTGCCTTGGTTCGAGACGGCGCATCGTCATGTTCTTGGGTTGGTTTGCGCTTCTGACTTGCAGCGACCAACGGATGCATTGGTTCCTCAACCTCGCTGTCCAGACGGCGTGGATCCTGGGGCCCAATCTCGAAGGGGGTGAGAGGATGGTCAGGTCGCGATGTCTTCGACGTGCGAGAAGATGCCAATATACTATGTACAAACGGGGACTTTATCTGACCTCCATCTCCCACACTCTTCAGGGTGTTTGTTCCGCCTTTCAGACCTCTGAGACGAGAGAAGACATTGACTTGGGAGTTGAGGACAAGGTCTGGAAAGTAGGATTTCCTAAACTTCTTCTTGACGGAGTCCAACATCGACCTCTTAGCATCCTTTTCGCTGCTGCGAGGAGCCGGCGCGGCGGCTGGAGGGGCAGCGTTGCGCCCGACGAGGCGCGTTTTTCCGTCCATTGGCGGGTCTGTGCCAGGGAGCAAGTTGGTCAAGTTGGCGCAGGTCTCGGATCGTTGCCAGCGATCAGATATTGCGCGCATGCAGGTGTGCGACGAAAGTGTCT
Organism: Coniochaeta hoffmannii; assembly: GCA_030052785.1. NCBI lineage: Eukaryota > Fungi > Ascomycota > Sordariomycetes > Coniochaetales > Coniochaetaceae > Coniochaeta > Coniochaeta hoffmannii. Next base: position 30,125 of record JANBVN010000054.1, on the reverse strand, counting down.
ATCACAAAGGAGAGGACGCAAGGGAGAAAGACAAATGTGGTCGTTCAGACACGGCCTCGTTCGTAAAACAATAAATCCCAGAGCGCCGTTGAGCATCTCGCAGGCCTCCTCGAGGCTGCACGGTGTGCTGCCAGAGCTGCTTCAGCTCTTGCGGCTAGTGATGCATGATGCTGCTCGACAGGGGCATCGTGAGTTGTCGGCCAATGAGGACCATCATCTTTGCGTCGATGGTGCACACAGCCACCACCCAGGTTGCATCATGTTTTTGCGCAGTGCGCAGAACCCTCTGAGCGTCTTGCAACCCCGAGAAGGCTTTGGGATTACTTCCGTCCAGAAGTGCATTCTTTGCGTCGCGGGCGAGGGATACATCAGAGTTGTTGTCACTGCCAATTTTATCACTGCCCGACGCGCATTATCCCCGGAATTCCAAACTTTCCACAACCTGTGAAATCAATCATCAGCTTTTGGCCCTAGACGTATGAAAGTGGTTTCGCCCTACCGGCAAAGGGCTTACTACTGGGGCCACTCCGCCATACACTCGCGTCCTTCGTCGTCCTCCTCAACGTCAGTACCTCGTGCTTCATTGCAAATACTCGACCGAGTGCCTCCCACTTTCCCTTGGCCCAAGCACGGCTCCGGAATCACCGATCCTGGGAACATAGGCGTCTGCACCAAGGAGTCGAGGGTCCTACATACGGGCCCGACATTCCGAGGCGGTCTTGGCGCAGCCTTGCGTGTTCCCATCACCGGTGCCTCTGATAGCTTGCCTCGTCCCATTGGCGTAGATGCCGCTTCGTGCTTTTCGTTGTCCTTGCACTTGTTGTCGTCGTACAGCTCCAGCGTATTCGACCTGGCCTTCTGAAACTTGGGCTCTCGGTTCCCCTTGTTCGCATGACATGCTCATTCTCCAAGACGCCATTCTTGGCTCTCGAGGATGGAGTCAACGGCTAGTTCCTTGATGGCTGGCTTGTTGGACCTGGACTTCTGTCAGTTGACTAGATGTATATGAAAACAAGTGATTCTGGGCAGACCGTGTGATCAACTGAGGTATTCGAGAGCAGATTTGACTCATTGTTGCTGGAAATCACAACGTGATGATGAGTAGACTGTAGAAGTTGAGGGAGGCACGGTTGAATCATTCTGCGTAAGTGTGGGGACTAAACGGCAGCTATTGGCACGGTCCAATTACCGGCACCTGCCAGACCAGATCCTGGCGCGACGGACTCAACAACGCGTAGCCCCACGACGGCAAGAAAGTCCAGTGCTGCTTCTTCCCCGGCTGCAAGAGCGGCGCCGGCTTCTGCGGCAGCACGGCCAGTAGCGTCTGTTATCCCAGCGAGAGAAGGGTTGAGTCGTAAGTCTAAACCCGTTGTTGTCAAGAGATGTTCGATGAGGTTGGGGAGGTGAGACTGAATTTCCATGTGGTAGAGGTTATTGTCCTGGTCCGGCTGGGCATCAATACTGTGTTGTTTCATCATCTCGTGCAAGGGATGTAGAGCCGAGGACGAATGCCCCTGGATCTTGCGGGACTTGTCTGTAGGTACAGGATTGTAGCAGAACAACCGTGGATCCCTGCTTGTTACGAGTCCCTCAACCATGTACACTATCGAGCACCTCCCCAATGGGCTTCTCTTCACAGTGCCTTGAACAAGAGCTTCCTCCCCGGGTCCGGCATACACTGGTCCAATCAGCAATGGTACAAGCGGGGTTTCCAGGTCTATAGGCTTACCATGTCAGACGGCATGAAGTTCGGGTACCGTTCCTCCCCGATATTGCGTATGTCGTACTTCAAGAGCATGTCCGCCAGTATCATCTTGACCTCATTCGCCGCGAAGAACCGTCCGGGACACGCATGTCTGCCGTACCCAAAGGAGAGCACGTGCTGGCTGAGACTGACAAATTGGTGATGCGCTGCGCCGTCTGCCAAGACCCCCTTGGTCCCGGCGGTGGAGCCGTTGGGGCCTTTGGACTGCTTGCGCAGCCGGTAGAAGCGCAGGCCGTCGTACTTTTCCGGCTCCGGGAAGAGGTCCGGGTCGTGGCTGGCTGCGTAACCTGGGGCAAGGAGCGTAGCGCCGGCGGGGATCACCTGGCCGGTCGATAGGGTGAAGGTCTTCAGGACCTTGCGTTGGAAGGTTTCTTCAGGGGAGGTGGAATTAGTTCTGGGTTAGATTTGAAAGGGGGGGATACCGGGTATGCTTACGCTGTCCTGCAGGGTTCACACGGAGAGTCTCCTTGAGACAGCTGTCGAGCTTCATCATCTTCTGTAGGGCAGGGCTGGTAAGTTGGTCGCCGTGCTCTGCCAGGACGGTCCGGATTTCGTCGCGGAGCTCTGGGATCAGCTCCGGGTGCGCAGCAAGGTCGTAGAGCCTGCTTGGCATTAGCTGGATGGCAGAAAAGTGAGGCAGAACATCTATTTGCCACCTACGCGTTCGTAAGCGTCAACGACGTCGTGTGAATCGCCGCAAAGCTGATGGAAAGCTGCAGCTTTGCGAGCACCCGGTCGTCTCTATCGCCGATGTCTGGGTTGTCAAGGAGCCATTGGAGCATATCGTCGGGCTTCTGATATCCTGGTTCCTTCTCGGCCCCGCGTCTGGCCGTAACCACCGGGCGCAGGAATCTCTTTGCTTCCTCTTCGTGTTTATCCAGGACCTTCACTTCTGGCAAGGACGACCCTTTGAACCATCTCGCCCACGGCTTCAGAGCTTGAACGGCACGGACTGCTTGGACGACGTCGACGGTGTACTTCGTCGCAGAGTTGATGTAAGCTTCCTGGTTGCACAGCTCAGCCCCAATGAAGATACGACCGCTGACTCGGGCGACAATCCTCAATAATTTCCCATGGACATTAAGCTCTGTCCATTCTTTGCAAGCAGGCATCTCTGATTCGAGAGTCTTATCGACTTCGTCTGCAATGGCAGGGTTAAGACGAGCTGGAACCTTGTCAGTTGGATGAAACCCTTGGAGTGTTCGGGAGGCCATACGTAACGCCGGAGTGAGGGACCCTCGGATAAGGCGCACAACATGTGGCTCATCTGTGTCGAGTTTCGTGTACTTGGTCTCCATTTGCTGTATAGGCAAGTCAGCGGACTAGCTGTATGGAAGAAGCCAGGTATAATAGTGAACGGACATCGTCGATCGCTTTAGAAAAGGAGAGGACGTCATCCGGGAGTTTCTGCAATTCTGGTAGAAGCGAAGGGGGCACAACAATTGTGTCATTTCCTTGCAGCAAGTCAGTGCATCGTCCTTGGGTTAGAAGCCAGCTGTGGGAGGCACACGTGTGGTAGTAACTCGGAAGACCTTGTCTTTGAACTGTGCTGTGTCAGTCATCAATCAGATGCGAGGTAACAATGCTGTCCATCTTAGGCTAGAGATGAAGAGGAACTTGCCTTCTGATATCCCTCCGCGTAAATGGTCTTGGCGCCCTTCAAGTATGCCTTGCGTCGTTTCTCTGCATTTCCGATCGCGGCTCCGGCTAACGGAAGGCTGGATATGGCACTTTTGGCAAGAAAACGCTGAGCTAAGAGCGCCAACAGGACTATGAGGGTTGAAGCAACCAGTGGAAGCTGCTCTGCAACTATCTCGAGCATCTTGGTCGCCATCTTGCTTGAGTTGGAGATCTTGAAGTAGCTAAGCTCTGTAGACAACCGATGTTGTAGTCGTGGAAGTGTCACGAAGAATCGGATCTCTTTGTAAACTGAGTGTTGAACGACCTCTGTACGAGGTAACGTAGTTGGATGGTGGGCTATGCTGGGTGCAAGCCTGGCTGGGAGTCCCGCGTTTATGTACTTGTGTATTTACAAAGACCGGGAACTGATGCGACGCGGACAGTCTGGTCTGTTCTAGTCTTGATAGCTCGCAAATCGAGTCCCACGGTACACGGTTGTACCCCTCACGGCGGCCAGATTGTAGATACGACGCTGAATAAGTGGCTCCCGTGCTTTGATAACGTTGCTATGTTTAAACAGGCCTACTCCTTGGCTTTAGTCTCGGCCTCTCAGACGGATTGAGCACGGGTCCCTGGGCGTATAGCACAGTGCAAGCGCGTTCGTGCCGGTGCGTGTGCCGTATCACACCGCGTGCTTGACAGTCCAGACAGTTTGTCGTGGTACATGTATGTATGTCCTGTACAGTACAACAAAATGTAACCATATCACCTTATCCCCCGCCATAACAAGCCGTGTCAATATGCAGGCTGCATAAATATGCCGGAAGAGACTCGTGCCGACTGAGGTCGCTTAAAGTTGTGTAAACACCGGCTTTTGCTGTTTCTGTGTTCAGCTCAAGATACCGCTAATGCTGTTGATTCTGTTGTTTGTCCAAGCAAAGGGTGGATCTCACGCTTCCAGCGAGGCAAAGGAGAACGACTGAATTCTGACTCTAGTTTATTGTTGTGGGACGCTGAGCCACGGAAAGCACTGATCTCGACTCCACAGCGTTTTCAGTCCCGTTGTTGGTAAGAATCAACCCGTCCAAGATTGCTTTCTGACTTCGGGTCGGGGCGAAGGGTATCTGAATAGTGTAACTCGAAAGCGGAGTTGCTGCACCATGGTAATCGTCCGACGCCCCCTGTGCTGCAATCTGATCCCCAGACGTGATCACTGCTCAACTACACCCTGAAGGTAGTAGTGCAGGGTGACTAACAGTGACGGGCGTAACGGCGGGTATAACCTCAAACTCCGCTCGTTGCGGCTGCGTAAGGTACCCGGGCAAGAACCGCCCCTGTCATCTGTCAGCTTATTGCCCGCCTCCGCTACTTCCTACATGCAGCGCTTAGACGGCGCGCTAGCCACGAGCGACATGCAGCTCTCGCGTTCTTCGACCACCAGTCGTTCCCTTCTCAGGTGGTAGACGAGGAACTCACCCAAGCGCCTCCACTGTCTTGCGGGCGCCCTGCAAGTCACGCACCCTGAGCATTCGTCCTATGGTGCCTGGGCAGGAACCGTGCCTTAACCCCTGACAGCATGGCCATGAAGTAGAAAGGCATGTGCTCTTCAGGCGGGATGTCCACCTCGATATCAAACTCGCGCATCAACGTGGGCACAGCTTTCGACAAGATCATCTCGGCCAGGTGTCTGCCAGGGCACGTGCGCGCGCCACCGCCCCATGTGAGATTATAGCGCTTCATTGCCCTCGTGTCGAGTGTTGCGTCGAGCCAACGGTCCGGGTTGAAGGATTCCGCATCTGGTCCGAAGATATCAGGGTTTCGATGGAGTGAGACAGGACTGCACCCAACCGTCGTGCCCGCCGGGAAGTGATAACCGTGCACCTGGAGCCCTCCAGTTGGTACTCGTCGCGGGAGGGACATCCCGATTACGGGGTGGAGGCGCTGTGCTTCCTTGATGCAGGCTTGGGTATAAGACAGGGAAGCTGAGGTGTCCAGGCTGGCAGGTTGCATGGCGTGCTCCACCTCCTCGAATACCTTTCTCTTGCTCTTCGGTTGGGAAGCTACCATGGCGATAGTGGCTGTCAGAGCAGACGTCGTGGTCTCGTGGCCGGCACCGAAGTTTGTGATGGCCAGCCGACGAAGGTATGTCTCTTTGAATGCTGGCTTTTCTTTGTGCAGCTGGATGAGATCAGACAGCATGTCTTTTCGCTGGCTGTTGTTTGGTGGTGTCGGCCTCAAGCTGGCATTTATTCGCCTTGATGCCTTTTGATACACCGGCTAGGCTTTGGATTAGCAACGGAAATACGCAGCGGTGGGATACTGCACCACACGTACCGTGAAGAACGTCTTGAAGCCTTTGGGAGTCCGATACGTTATTCCCCATAGCCGTGCAAAGAGCCGGCCGAATGTCCGGGAGTACGTCCCTGCAATAACAGCGACGGGGAACAGGCCAAAGACAGTCTTGTGCCTCCAGCTTAGATATGCATGGCTGCTCGTTGCCCCGTCAGACTTGGCTTTGATGTAGCCGGGAGACCATGACAGCACCACGGCACCAAGGCACTCGACGGTGATGATGTGCATCCATTGCTTCAGGTCGACTTCCGCGCCAGCCAGAGATCGAAGCTGAGCAACAGCCTCTTTGAGCACGCCGTCCACTGCACTTTCGTACTTCTTCAGATTCGACGGGTGGTATATCGGACCAATCAGCCGTCTTTGAAGTCGGTACCGCTTCATGTCTCTCTCAGAGAGGAAGTCCAGCGTGTCCGGGGACTGCACCTGTAGTCTCCAGTCCAGCTGGGGACGATGGAGGGCCGTGGATACTGCCGGCAGAAAGGTTAGCTTGTTTCAGCAGTGACACCATGGGCATCATCGTACAATAAAAGTCCGACTTCTCAAAGCCATTGCTTGCGTCTACGATTCAGATTAGCAGATGTTGACCGTGGAGATAAGGCTCCTAGAAGCTGGTCTTGCCGAAGACTCACTGTATATGATCTTGAAGGCATCTCTTGAGTCAAACCAGACCTCGTTGGGACCGACTCTGACTACAGGGCCGTACTTGCGGTGCAGCGTCTTGCCCAGCTCACGCACGCGACCGTTACGCGCGTGCCAAGCCAGCCAGGCGTTGCTCACAGCAGCTGCTTTTGGCCCAGGAACGCGCGCTAGAGGGTGAAGTAGAAGCCTGTAGAGCGAAACGATCATCAGCAGTAGAGTTATCGATGATAGTGCCTTCAAGATAGCCTGCAGCATGGCTTGACGGGGGTTGTGAGTGGATGCATTGAAGTTTCGGTTGCCGCCGGAGTCCGCTTTCAGGTTAAGAAATTTTCGAGGCTGAAGGGTTAGGGTCAGCTGAGCGTTGTTGTAGGGGTTAGGTAGGCCAGCAAATCTGGCAGAACTATATTAAGCTTCGACGAACAAAGCCACATCGTCAGTACTTAGAGTCGTATACGATACTATGCCACTGCACATGAAGAGCGGCGCGGACGGCTACTGTACTTTAGCTCTTAACACCACGCTCCCCTGATGAGGTAAGGTACCTTGTTTAATTTGTACGTACGTACCTACGAAAGAAGTGATACCTGCAGTTGGCAATCCCGCTGCCTGGACATGCAGTTCGTCCTTCTCAAAAAGTACACCCTCGCATTCTCGTTGAGTGCTTGACCAGAGAAACTCATACGAGGTTAATCCGCGGGGCCTACATCATGGGACTCGACCGGAAGCTGGACACATGTTTGAAGACCAACCTCGTTCAACGCCTCGGTACCGTGTCTTACAGGTGGTGCTTTTACCACGAGGTAGAGGGGAAAGGGCGTTTCTACTCAACAGGGAGCACCTGCCACTACGAGAAGTCTCGTGACTCAGTTCTCAGGCTGGTACAGCTCCGGGAAGGCGATATCTTACCTTATCTTCAATGTCCATTAGCACTGAAGTACTCTAGCCTAGGTAAAAGGTAGGAAGCGTCGTTCTGGACTCACCGCGAATGACCCACGTCCCAGATTCTGGTCTCGTCCTGGCGATTTGAGAATCGAGTGTCGGACGTGAGCGAATCTTTCTTCCTCTTTTATCTTCACCACAACGTGAAACGTCTGAGTCCAAGCCTCTCAGGTATGGTATCCACCTACCATCACTGAGATCAGTCTACGACCGTTCTTCAAGAGATCCACCTCCATCTTCCCGTTTTACCAGCAAGCAAGATGGCGGCGCCTGCGAGCCTTCCCATTGGATTGGATATGCGATGTTCCGGACAATCGACGAGTTAGTCAACAACATCCTATGTCTAATTGGAACCCCTTACTCAAGATGCAAGCAGCTAACCGTCGCGGCCACTTCCTTGAAATAACCTACCGTTACGATGATGGTAGCAAACGCATGATCAATTTTGAATTCGCAACCGGTGAGCAGGCGTACAGTTGCATGATTAGCTGCTTCGGCCTTTTGCCCGAAGACCACTACGTAAGCACTTGACACCTTTCGAGTCATCGTGCTTTGACGCTAACATGGACTGAGACACTCAGCTGCTGCTTCTGAGTGACATGCATGGCATGTGGGCTCCCAAGCACCTTCAGATCCGCCTCCCCAGCAACTTCGGTGGCACCTACGTTGGCGGCCATGATGCCACCCGCCCCGTCAACTACCCTGTCAACTACCCTGTCAACTACCCTGTCAACCACCCTGTCAACCACCATGTCAATCAGCGCGGTAATCACCGTGCCAACCCACCTGTTAGTACTTTGTCGGGACGCGTGCTCTAGTATGGACACTAACTGAACCATTGCTCCAACAGGGCGAGGGTACCTCGAAGACAGCCCGACGTCGTCGCCGCCGCCGTGCTGCTCTGAAAGCGGCTCAGCGTAAGAAAGACAAGCAGACCGATCCCAAGCTCAAGGTTCCCGAGAACACCTTCAAGATCGAGGACTATGGGAACAAGAAGATGAAGATCAAGAAGGACGACGACATCGAGGTCAAAGTCAAGCAGGACCTTGAGTCCGACGTCAAGATCAAGAGGGAACCGGAGCTTTTCGGCGCGGACTTCTCGTATGGACCTTGGGACCGGGCAGGCGTGAAGCAGCAGGATATCAAGGCTGAGTCGCACATCAAGCAGGAAAGGTTCTGAAGAGAGTGTGCGATCTGTGTCTGGAACCGATGTCTGGCTTCGAGATCATTCCTGCGGTACCACCTCCTGAGGCACCACCTTACTACGAGTCCACGATGGTTTTACATTTGTGGGACTCTTGCCAGTTCTGGCTTACGGCATTCGATGTCTTTGTTCCACTTATCTCAAGGTCAGCCCCGAGCTGGCAGCTGTCAATGAGTACATAGCAGCTCTTATACCAGTTGTCAAACAAGCCATACTACCAACTGACTTCATACATAAGAAGCCGGACTATCCGCTCCCACTCTGCCTTGCAGCTCGACCGCGTCGATGACATAGTTCGCACTCAGGAACGCAGCATCTCCCGAGCCGTAGACCCCAAGAGTCAGGGTGTTGGTCCCCTGACGAAGCGCGCTGGCTGGAACATTCCAAGTGTACACCTCACCGTAACCACGGTAGGCGCCTCGCGTGACGCCGCGAGAGTCGATAAGTTTCTGCTCACAGTCAGTAACGTGTTCAGTTACGTAGCCAAGCATCAGATACTCACCGGCGCCCCAGGGTCCTTCCCCGTCCAACTCCCAATCTTAACCGACGGCCTGCCCCCTTTAAAACTCAGCGTCGTGCCCACCCTCAGCACTGAATCCTTAACCTGCTCCTGCGCCAACTCAAACTCCACCGTCGCCGTCCCGCCCTGCTTCGCAAACAGCGCCATCGGGAACTCCCGCGGCGACGACTTGCCCACCGTGAAGCTCCCTCCCCAGCTCCCCATCCTCACGTCGGCGGGGTGCATCCTCTCGATCTTGTCCCCGTTCTTGAGCTCGAGCGGCTGGCCATCGAAATCTCCGATGCGCCAGACGAGCGAGGGGCGCGGCTCGGTGGAGGCTATGTCCTTCGCCGTGCTGCCGCCGGCGGTGACGGTGACGGTATCCGTGGCTAGGGGAAACTCGTCGCGGTAGAGTTTCATGGTGTAGGTGCCGGGCCTCATGGGCGGGGATGCGTAGCTCCCGTTGGGGGATGCGCGTATCCAGTACTGCGCTGCGGAGTTGTACCAGTGTAGGACGGGCTCGAAGAAAGACGGGACGCCGGTGGCGACGCCGGAGACGGTGCCTCGCCCGGAGGTCGGGACGTAGCCGGTTATGCTCAGCTGGGAGAAGAAGCTGGTGTCAAGGTTGGGGGATGGTCGGGCTCCGTTGCTGTGGGCTGTTAGCTAGCGATGGTAGGGCCGGGTACTGGGAAGGGGGATATACGTGAACTGCATAGCGTACGGCCCCATCAAGCCGAAGCGCCATGGCTCAGTCCGGACGTGTCCGCTGTTCATGTACCAGTACAGCTCCTGATCATCTCCGCTCTGACTATTGATGTCTCTCATAAAGGGACCGCCGGAGGATGTCTCGTACGCAGTGCCTGGCATGATCATCCATATACCCGCATTCTAGCCAACTGTTAATCGCTTACTCCTCTCTGAAAGATAGTTACGATGCTCACCTTGCCTGTCACGCCATGCACCTGATCGTCGATAAATCTGTCGGAAGTGTACATCTTACATCTCGTCTCTCCATTGGGGCACTTGAAGGTGTCCTTCCCCTCGAAAGCCGTGCATCCGTCCAGATTGGCCACGTTGCCGTGCCATCCGTTCGGCATCGCGGATCGGCGAAGACGAGCGAGCCATCGAAGTTCTCCAGGATCGACCTCGCCGGTGATGTAGGTGGCCATGTAGATAGTAGGGTCGTTCGGTTTCGCGACGTAGTGATGCGTCACGGGCTGGGAGCCAGCCTTGACGGTTATCTTAACGTAGCCGTTAACCGTCTCAGATGTCACTTGGGAGGTACCCAGACCGGAGTTGATTTGGGACATCTTGCTGGTTCCTTGGTACTGTGTCCCATTGTAGAGGAGGCTCGTGATGTCTCCCGTGGTTCTGCGGTCATGCTGTTAGTGCAAGCAGGGCCGCGGACAATACACCACTTACTTGCTGACATCGAATACCAGGCCGCCGTTTGTGTCGATGCTGTAACTATTGCCCTTCGAAGTAACACCGAAAGCTGCATTGGCCCCCTTTCCCAACCAGGCCACCACCACGGCCACGAGATGTAGGTTGTCAGTCCTCATCGCGTACCCTTGATGGCATTGTCCACAAAAAGCTAAAATACATAAATCTAAGATGCCATGTCTGACATCTATATATCTGCAACAGAGCCTGGGGTCTGTAGATGATGCTCACTGCCACGTACCTGGTTGAGTCCGGTTAAACAACTTCGCTATATTATCGATCTAGCTGCCCCAGCCTCGGTGGCCTTAATCCCGCCTATAGGTGAATTGCGGTTGTCCCTCCGGCTCAGTTTGCCCCGGGAGATTAAAAGTGAGACGGAGTTGAGGTCCCGATTTCTTGTCCGTATGTATGGTCGGTGAAAGTAAGCCAACAGCAGAGTCCCGTACCACAAAGATCTGACATGAATCAATGTCTGAAAGCGGAAAGCCTCAAGGAGGGTTTCTACAGCTAAGGTAGCAAATGGTGGGTATTGATCTCTAGTCTAGGTCTAGTCCTTTAACGTAGTCTAACATGTCAGCGCAAACGCATTCACCTCCAAAATCTCCTTGGCAAGCATGGTACACCTAGGCCGTCTCCGGCTTCATGTTCCGCATCTGCTTGCTATACCACATCTGCACAATGTTAGCTTCGCTCTCCCATAACGGCTCCCAGGCAAACTTACGCTCTCAACACCAGCACCAACCGCCCGACCACCAATCTTCTTCGTAATCCACGGCGCCTCGATCCGCCTAGCATACAGCTTGGCGTCCTCATCCTTGACCTCCCCGTTGAAGATGATATTCTTAGGCAGCGAAGGGTTCAGCACCGCCGGCCGCCCGATACCAATCATGTCACAGGCGTCGTCCTCGAGCGCAGCCTCCATGCCACGACGGGTGCGGAAGCCGCCGGTGACCACGAGCGGGATGTCGCGGAACTTCTCGCGGATTGCCTTCGAGAACTCGAGGAAGAAGGCCTCCCGTGTGCTCGGCTTGGTGGGCTTTTCCAGGGCAACCGCTTCGACCGTGCCGAGGAACATCTAAAAGATGCAAACGTCAGCAACCGCCTCCCAGAGGGCAAACGTAGCAAGAGCAGCAGCAACTCACAGAAGGATTCTCATAAGTCCCGCCACTAATCTCCAAGAAATCCACGCCCGCCCTCCTGATCTCCTCGAGCTGCAGCATACAATCCGCCAGCGCCTGGGCACTCTGGTGATCGACCGAGTTCAACTTGATCCCCACGCAGAACCCCTCTGGCGTCGCCTCCCTAATAGCCCTGATAACCTCCACCACGATCCTCGCCTGTTTCCGGGGACTGCCCCCGTACTCGTCCGTCCGCCTGTTACTCTCGGCCGACAAGAACTGCGCGAGCAGGTACCCGTGCGCGGCATGGACCTGCACGCCCGCAAAACCCGCCTGAGCAGCCAACCTCGCCGCTCCCGCAAACTGCGCCACCGTCTCGCGGATCTCCGGGACGGTCATCTCCCGCGGGGTGCCGAACACGAGCGCGCTGGCCACGCGCTGCATGATGCCGTCGCCGAGCCTGAGCGGCACGGCGCTGGGCGCCAAGTTCTTCTCGAAGAACCCGCGGTTTCCGGCGCCGTAGGGCGACTGGCGGCCCGGGTGGTTGATCTGCATGACTGTCGGGGTGCCTGCGGAGGCCCGCGCCCACGCCTTCCAGGTCTCGAGGAGGCGGGCCTCCGGGACGGACGGGTTGACGGCCGTGTCCTCGGGCCCGCCGAGGTAGGTCGTGTTCACCTGCACGTTGCCGGTGAGGACCATGCCCCAGCCGCCCTCAGCCCAGGCGCGGTAAACGGTGTTGAAGGCGTCAGAGGGGAGGTGCTCCTTGTCCGCCAGCTGCTCGGTCATGGCGGCTTTCACCAGGCGGTTGGGGAGGGTCAGCCCGCAGGGCAGGGTTATGGGTTGGGCGAGTTTAAGGTCTTTTACTGCCATGTTGATTGTGGGTGCTGTGTAGCCACTGTAATGGTGAAAGGACGGGAGGGAGTTTGATTGTTGAATTAGTAGGGGTCAGTGGTGTGAGCAGAATTCAGAGTGATCTGATCATGCAGACTCAACATGAACGTTCATCTAGTAGAAACTCCCTATGTATTATACTACCCGGACCCTTATCACTGCTTAGAAATCCAAAACACGTTATGAAAGTCTCTGCCCACCTATCCACTATCAGGGACGGCAAGTTCGTACTCGTGTGCAGGGCCTGCACAGGCCCGGTAACAGCGGACGAGCGCCCCCGTGAACGCTAACAACAAAAGCGACTCAAGCGGCCTCGGCATCTCGCAGAGGTGGACCCACATATGCAAAACTCGCGTCGCCGTCTTCGATCAAGGTGACGTCGACCATTTCCTCCATCGAGAGCTGGGCCAGCGGCCATCCATGGTTCGTACCAACAACAAAGTTGCTTGGCCATTGCGGCACTGTCTGTGCCTTATAAAGAGCACGGGAAATTCGGTGATACGGTCGGTTGCATTCGGTTTCCGTGGACTTCTGGTTCAGCCGGGGAGCTCGATGCGACGTCCAGTATCATTGGCCTGCTCGTAGGATGCCAATCTGTAAATGACTTCCTTTCTGTCCTGCCTCGGTTTCTCCCGCCCGACTTAGATCACGATTGGGGGCCGTTTCTCTTGGCTGTCGTGGTTGAACAGAGATAAAGTGCTGACATTTGCAGGGGCTCAACAAGCCACTGCCTTAGTGAGCGGCGGAAGAGCAACCCGAGGGTTAGGGTTCTCATCAAGTACGCTTTGTCACATGTGATGCTCACGGGATCACCCCCTTACAATGTAGCCGCAATGGTCCTTCGAAGCAGTTAAATAAAATGCACCAGCCGGTTTTTATTTACGCTCGTTTAACGATGCTATACCTCGAAGGCGAACAACGCCCACGACAGTCGTCAGTTTCCGCTAACGTCAATTCCTGGGCCAGATGCATTTTTCCAAGCCACGACCAGCCCCCAGCCCCATCTCTCCTGAGACGCCACTACCTAGACAAAGCTATTGAGAACCGTAATCGTCGTGCTGTAAACCATGCAGATCGTGCCGACAACCATCATCGTGACATCCCCAACCCTGGCCATCCTGCTCTCCGCCACCCCCTTGTAATGCAGGTACGCCGGATACAGATACACCAGCGGTATGCACGCCACGGACCCGATCAGCGCGACGAAGCGGTCCAGGTTCTCGGACCCCGCGATCGAGACCCCCACGCAGAGGGCGACCAGCGACGTCCGGAACGCGTTCTTCTTCCACTTGGTCAGCAGGTCCTTCTTGCCGCTGTGGTGGCCGAAGACCTTGGCCTCGATGATGCGCATGGCCGGGAACAGCTGCACCGGGTTGCCGATCAGCACGGCGAGGGCGTACATGAACTGCACGGCGTTGACGAGCTTGCTGTCCTGCGGGAAGTTGTTGATGACCTCGATCTGCGTGTCCGACCCGAACGTGGCGTAGCAGAGGGCGCCGACCGAGGTGAAGACGACGGTGATGAGAACCATGACCACGGCGAGGAGGGGCTCGAAGTGGTGGGGTTTCTTCATGGAGGACTGGATGGGCAGGATCAGGCCGATGCCCTCGAAGGTAAAGATGGAGGCGCCGAGCGTGAGGGTGTAGCCCCGTGGGTTGAACAGCTCGACCGACTTGTGGATGCCGTGGCTGGCGAGGGCCGAGATGTCGTACTGGTAGATGTACACGAGGCCGATGAGTATGAAGACGTCGGCGAGCATCGCTGCGGGGCCGAGCTTGGAGATGTTGCGGATGAAGGACAGCGGCACGATGAGAGCGGCCTGGATGGCGATCAGACCCTTGATGCCCGGGACCTTCGCCTGGTCGCTGGTGACCGCTTGGAAAAACGAGTACCAGTTGTCTGCGACGAACACGAGGCCAGCGCACACGAAGCCGAGCTGCGACAGGGCTATCGAGCCGAGAATGATGGCTCGCATCTTCGGGCCAACAATCTCTCTACCCAGATCGCCGTAGCTGCCGCCGTATCTCGCCCGGCATTGGAGCAGCAGGTGGAATGCTATCATCGAGACGACAGCCACAACGAGCATTGTGGCGGAGGAGAAGAGGATGCCGCCGTTCTTGAAGGCCTTGGGCAGGAACATGATGCCCGTGCCGATGAACGCTTTTAGGGTCGTGAAGAAGGTCTTGGTGGTTCCTGCGTCGCCCTTCTTAGCGGCTCTCGACGTCCTCCTGCGACCTAGGAGCGGTCGTCTTTCCGCTGGCAGCACGCGAGCCTCCGCCTCCTCCTCCTCTTCCTCCTCGGCCTCGATGGCTTCCTCGTCCGAGTCCGCCAGGTCTTCTCCGGCAAAGGCTCCATAGAGGTCCAGAAACTCCACAAAGTCTCTGGTGATGGGTATGTTGCGCTGGCTCAGCCGACGGTATCTCTGCATGATATATTGTCGCCGGAACCCCTGTGGCTGCTGCAGCGCATCAATGGGCGGCACTTGCTCATGCTCGTCGGCCTCCCTGGATGCAGGGTGGGAAAACGTCTTGGACCGTTGCAACCCTAACGGCCCTGCACTGAGCTTGAAGAGGTCGCGATGGATATCACCGCCTTGCAGTTTTAGGGACGACTCCTCCTCCGAACCCGGCTGCGTGGCCGACGATTGTGAGGCCGGGGTCCCAGAACTGGACGGCTCGCCAAGGCCGTCGAAGCCAAGACCGTATCCGGCAGGCAGGTGCTCCGCGATCACCTCCCGCTGGCGGCTGTATCCTGAAGATGGAGATTCTGACATTATAACATGCTTCCACCCGACTCCGAAGTGCTGAGATGATTTCTCGACGGCCTTGATTGAAGGGGAAGAAGAGATTTTGTACGCTGCCGGACTCTTATTACGTACAGGTCAGATGACACTGTGGGGTTCTTCCCCAGGTTCTGGAACAGACGCTAAACGTCATCGTTCCCGATGATTCGGTACGTACCTTGATTGACCCCTTTCAGGATGCGATACAATATCAACAAGAATTCGATCACTACTATGATTGCACACCGTTCCTACACCGCGTGCCGGCTCGTCTAGCATCTGTCAGCCAGCCACATCCAGGTGAGTTCCGTAACCTCTACCTGCCTCATGCACGTCGACCAAACCGACACTGCCAGAAGGCACGCATCACACACCCCACCAAGGCATGACTACTGAGGCGTCTCATATTCGCGAGGGCCCTCGGTGCAGTACAGAACGACGACCGAATCTTGGTCGAAGCCAAGTTCCTCCCGCTTGTCCCGAACCGCCAATCGAAGCGCCGCCAGCGTAGAAGCACCACAAGGGCCAGCTTCAACTCCCAAGGCCTGCAAGTCCCGGACGGCTCGATGAGCTTCTGCATCTGTGACAACCACGCTCGCATCGACGCCGGACTTGAGAACGGGCCAAGCCGCCGTCGAGACGGTGCCGCAGTTCATGCCACACATGATGGTATCCTTCGTCGGAATCGGGGATATGGCGCCAGCCTCGAGCGATGTCTTCAGAGACGCTGCAGTGACGGGCTCGACGGTTATCACCTTCGCCATTCCAGCCGTCCGCGTCGAGTCCTTGAAATGTTGTGTTACCGCCTGGGCGATGGAGCCGACGCCCACGGGGACGAAGGCGTGGGTGGCAGAGCTCGTTCCCGTCTGCTCGAGGACCTGCTCGTCTGACTCGCTCAGCATCGTACTGTAGCCTTCGACCACCCACTGCGATGCATCATCAGCTGGAAGGAACAACTGACATTCAGCGAGAGATGCATGGTCTGACCTGCGGGATCACTTCATAGCCCTCCCATCCAAAGTCCATGACGAGCAGAGACCCGGCTTTCGCGGCTTCCTCTTTGGCAGCAGCGACGCTATCGTCATAATCACCATTCACGACAACAACCTCGGCCCCTTCGCCCGTTATTCTCGCCCGTGTAGTGACAGGCATGAAGGAAGGCACGAATATCTTGGCCGGGACGCCCAGGTACTTGGCCATACGAGCAACTGCTCGGCCCCAATTGCCCTCAGTGCACGTCACCAGGGAGACTCCACGAGTTCTGGCCTCTGAACCCAGCAGTTCCAGCGAAGGCCCATGGCTGTCGACCAGTATACCAAGCTTGTCGGCAACGGCTCGATAGACGCCGTAGGAGGCCCCCAGGATCTTGAATGACGGCAGCCCGAACCGGTCAGACTCGTCCTTCAGCAACACATGACCGACACCAAGTTCGGCGGCCAGTTGAGGTAACGACTGCAGCCGCGTCCTGCCATAACTTGGGAGCGTCCGGTGGAAGTCGAGCACAGCTGCTTCAGACGATGCTTCGGCTCCGGGATGGGATTTGCCGCACCACTTCCAGTTGCTCGCGGCGCTGTTCAAGAGAATGAGGTCAGACATAGCTATAAGCCATCACCGTCTTCTTGGGAAGACGCCTTGCGTAAGCGGCACACGTTGATACCTGCGTCTACTTGTTCCTAATCAGGAGTCCGCACGCGCAGGAGCAGGAGCTGTTCCCCCACATTTGCCCGTCTGAGTCACCCGCCGATGAAAGCTAGAAAGGCGGGGCATTCCAGCGGCCGATGCTGCTGCGCCCTACCGAGCTCGGAGCACTCCACAGCCAAGGCATAGCGGTTCCGAGTAACCTCTTTAGGCTCGCCGTCGCCGGGAACCTGTTAGGACTGGCCGGACCACCGCATTAGCAAGCCAGAGAACCCCTTTGTCCACCGCAGGCAATATGATTTCGATCTGCATGCCACTGGGTTCCATTTCCTAGAGTAAGCAGGGCGTGATCAGTGAATCTGCGTCGGATATCTGATCTCACACTTGATGAGACGTCTGCATAGCAGCCGAAAGGTGACGGAGCGTCTACTCAGCCGAGCAGCGCCCCCGGAATTACGAAGACAGACCCGAACGGTGAGAAGGATGCCCAGGACCGAATGCCATGAAGCACACTATTGGATGCCAAGGTCAAACTACGTGACTACGGCTGTGCACTACGCCCTATGTCGTTGAGCCGTCTGTTTGGCGTCCCGGTTGGGAGTCAGATTCCCCGGTTAGAGTTCGAACCACGCCGTCCGCGTAATGTGACTCAGACTAGCAACCATTGAATCCGGCCACAATGAACCAAACCAATCCCGGAAGATCTAACCACACCATGGTCCACGTTTGGGATTCCTGGTTACCGGGCATCCCTGGACGTAAGCTAGCAGCTATTGATTCCCCCGTCTTACCAGCAGCGACATGTAGATATAAGAACTGCTCCCTTTGGCCTGGGAGGAGACGTTTGCTATCCAATCCATCACCACTGTCAAACACTCACTGAGCTCTCCAGCCTCAGCTTTTTCACCTCCTCTACACTAGAGCATCCAAGTGAACTAGACCTTCCACATCTCCATTGGCCTATACACTCTACCCTCTTTCCAGCGCTCCCACCACCACCCCACAACTACAGCAACAATGGTCTGGTCCCCCCTCCTCGAAGTGGGCAAGTACCACGCCCCTCCCACGCCCAACCCTCCCGTCGTCGTCGGCTCCCCCCGGTACTACCAGGTCACCGGCCTGAAGCCCCCAAAGGCTGCCAAGCAGCCGAGCACCAGGACGCAGCAGGTGCAACAAGCACCGACCGCCAGCGGAGACGACTTCTCCGACACCATGTCCGTCGACTCCCTGGAGAAGCCCATCCTCGAGCAGCACAGGAGCCACAAGTCGAGTAGCCTAGCCAAGAAGCTCGGGCTGAAGAAGTAGAACTTGGGGGAGAGGATCGTGTTTGTTTGTTTTGATGAGTGCGTCTTTTCTTGTCAACTCGATGACCCATGAGTGAAGTGAACCGCGTAGCTGAGACGGTAGCGCAACCAGATCTCGGGTGGTTCCAACCTTGGAATGGCGCATCGGATATACGGGCCCCGTAAAATACCAGGAATCGGCTCAGGGACGGGAACGGCGTTGATGGATCTGCTTTTGGAGCGTCATGATGTCCGAGCATGGTTGAAAATGCCGGGTTGGTGATGATGGTGCTCGACTGGCGATGCACATACCTCCATAACTTAGTTTGCAGAAACCAGTCGATTTATCAAATAAACGCTCGACAAAGCATTGAGTTGCAGTGCCGGTTCTACCTAGAGTGCACACATCGTCTACCCCTTTCATGACGGCCCTGGCGTCCTCGAGGAGAGTCCCAAGTGCCGGAATCTCTGCTAAGCTGACGGTGTGGTGGGTTTCCAAGACCTCACAAACCGGTGTCAAGGGAATAGACCGAGATTGCCGGGGCACGACCGAGACCTGTCCTCGGGCTTGTATTGAACCTGCCTGTCTATGATACTTAGAGGGTCAGTGGTCCAATACTACCGGTAAGCATTGCGCAGCCACGGTGTGTGCCTGCCGGCTTGCAGGAAATGGAAGCGGTATCTACTTCCAGTTCGACGGCTGGGCAGACTCGAGAGTGCCCGACGGGGGCAACGCCCGGAATGATTGCACCACATCAGCCGCTGTGTGGAAGATCGGATCCATCAACCAATCCTCCGTTCCAGAGGCCTCCGTTCTAGAGGCTGTGCCAGGCCCGACACCGTCCCAGTGCATCCGGTGCCGGCCTCGAACGCAGATATTAAGCGATGACACGTCAATCCCATCAGCAACACCGGACAGCATGTCCATCGTGACGGCATCATTTCGAAAAGGTCGCTTGACACACAGCACGCATGCTATACACCCACTGGTCATGCTCCCTCTTTGTAGCAACGTCTAACGCCGGCGATCAGCACATCTAACCATCAGAACCGGTCCCACGCAAAGCTTGATATCAGCACAACACGGTAGCTACACGTGCCTGAAGGATTCGGCTCCAGTCAACTTTGTGCTTGACTCCCACATACCCTCGAGTGTCGGGTATCCTGTGCTAGCTCACACAAAACCTGGCTGAAAGATACGGCACCTTACAAGGGGGCATATAACGCGTGAGAGTAATACCTTGGCTATGATAAGCATCAGAAGATAAACCTCTGGTAGCCATGACCCGCGCCAGAAGAAGAAGTCTCGACGCTGGTCGCCGGTCGACGGCCCTCAAAACTCACCCGCCGGCCAGCGATCTGGACACTGACATCCAGCGCACTTGTGCTGCGGCCCGAGCAGTACTTACCCTCATGTGAGTTGTGCGAACGACCGTCTAGACTAATGTCAGACGCTTGCCATGTGCATTCTATGCCACCCATTCCAGGCCGAGAGTCATGCAGCCGCGCCTCACAGACAGTTCGATGCCACAGCTTCGGTGAAGAGGAGAAGCTCTGGGATTTGGGTTAGAAGAAGCTTGTCGGACTCGACTCGACTCGGGCTGCCGTGAATTCTGGGGAAGTCCCCCGTCTTCAGCGAAAATGGCACCTTCTATCGCCGAGCACGGCCAGAGGTCTCCGATCCGTTGTACCGGCACTGGTAGGGTTGAAGGCCGTCTGATGTCAGACGTCTGCAGCAGCCAGCAGCGGGAGGATCAAAAGCTTGTCTCGACTGACTCTGTGCGACGCCTCTCATTCGTAGATCTGTTGTGGATTTATCCCGATTTCAATCTGCCGATCGTCATCGGCAACGCACTTGCATTCCAGTGCCGTGGAGACCTTATGCGCGCGCGTTGCCGGGGCCCTGGGCGACGCGGGAATGTTTTGACGATCATCTTAGGCTTGACGATCTGGAATGATATTCCCGCGCAGTGTTTGGGAACTCCTAACCGCCCGCTAGTGCTAGGTGATCGATCAGTCGCCCAGAAGGTCAGTAAAAGTCGATCAACGCGCAAAGATCGCAAGATCACTAAACGAAACGCTCGCCACGATGCCAATGTTTTCAAGAGCTTGTTCCGTAACACCTAGACGCAAGCAGTATATATAAGGTATATAAAGTGAAAGCAAAGGCACCGTGAAGTGGAGAACAACTTTTCTCTCGCCGTAGTTAAAAAGTGAGATAAGCCCGCCCTTATCCAAAGGGATAGACAACCCTAGCAAAGATCAAGTCCGAAACCTCTCCAAGCACCAAGCAAGCAAACAAAAATGATCCCTATCAGGTTGCGAGAGTCTGTTGCGACACCACACCGTCCATCATGAGAAGTCGTGAAGAGGTCCTGCCATGCACCGCACTTAAGCATTGTAGCCAACGGCGACGTGGAGGTGGAGAGGACCGGGCTTCTTGTTGATGCCCAGGCCGTCCTGCTCAGCGGTGCCGGCGATGAAAGCGTTGACGCCGGCTCCACCGGGGAAGATCTTGGAGCAGGTGCTGGCATCGTCGGCGTCGCAGACCATGCAGCCGGGAACCTCCAAGCCAGGCTGGGAGGCGGCAACGAGGGACGAGCAGTCGGCGCCGGACCACAGGTTGTTCCTCTTGCTGGCATAGTCGTACTCGGCCCAGACGCCGCCCCACTGGCCCCAGGTGGTCTTGGGAACAGAGTTCGGGGCAAAGGCGGCCCAGCCCTGGGTGTCCTCCTCGTACGCGACGGTCTTGGTCTCGCCGGGCTGGAGCATGAACGAGGTAACGCTGTCGAAGAAACCGTTGACAAGCCCGGTGCGGCCGATCTTGAGGCCGAGGACGACCTCGTAGGGCTCGTCGGCAACGTTGGTGTACTGGGCCGTGTAGTCGTACTTGTTGACGAGGCTGTTGTCCACCACCATGATGTTGCATCCGTAGTTGTCGGCAGTGCCCGTGTTGCCGACCGAGGTGATGTCGGCCAGAGTCGCGCGCTTGGATTTCCCCTGGCAGAAGGCGGGGGCCGCGGCCGAGGACGAGGCGCTGCTCGCAGCAGCAGGGGCGGCCGAAGCCGTGGTCGCGGCGGGAGCAGCAGCCGAGGATGTGGTCGTGGAGGCCGGGGTGCCGACCTTGCCCTTAGCACCCTTGTAGTAGACGGCCCTCTCGTGGACCGAACGGTGCGCATGCGAGTGGGCGTGGTGCGAAGGAGCGGCCATGGCGCCGAGGGCAGCGCCCAGAACGAAGAGGCTGGTGAGCTGCATGTTTGGAATTTCTCGTCTCGAGTTGTACTAGTTCGTCCAGATGTTCCTTGAAAGGAGTGATGCGCTTCGCCCAAAGGTTGTCAAAACCAGCTGCTGAGGTGTCAAACCCTGAGTAATTCAAGTCGCGTCGAGGTAGTTTTTACGTCGTAGTGAGTGTGTTTTGGTTGTGATCGACAAAAGTTGCTGCGTATCCGATGTTCGTTAAAGGAATGACTGCGAGATCTGCTTGCGATCTCGCGAAAAGGAACGGATGTGCGACAAAGGAGCGTTGACGGTCGTGAAGGAGAAGAAAAAGAAGAGTTCCAGAGACAAGGGCGGAAACAGGTCTGTTGTTATAAAAGGGAGGACTGGGCTGGGGGGGGGGCAGCGGCAGCGCCTGCGCCAGTGGAGCCGGGAGAAGCAAGGAAATGAGACTGACATTGGCTTAATTACCTAAAATGATCTAAAATTCTGAGTGGCTGCCGAAAACCCAGAGAAAACCCGTTCCTGAGACCGACCCACATTCTGCTTGTTTCGCAAGCTGAGTGGTCCGTGCCTCCCGCAATCGTGAATTGAATCCAGGCACAGCCCTGTCATTGGTTGGCCTGTGACCAGGGCCAGCACGCCTGGACCGCTTCATACCAGGGTGTGGCAGGCCCAAACTGCCAAAACCCCGGCACTCAGTCGGTAGCGCGCAGGGACAGGGCGGCAACTCGCCGACGGCAATTGCCATATCGCTCGCTGGAACCAGAATCCGCAGACTTTTCATACACACCAACAACAAGAAGCCCGGCCAATGCGCAAGCATGCCGTGGATGGACGGGGCCCAAGGGCTTCCAGACACGTGGAGTCTCTGGGTCCGGGCCACGCAAGCTCTGCAGGAAGTTGTGGAAGATGACATGCGGGTGATCGGGACTTCGACATGGGCTGCATGGCCTTTCAGTCCTTAGACCCCTCCACGAACATCAGGGCTCCTACATGATAGCCAGGATCACTGCCTTGCGTACACATGTACGGAGCTGGTACTCCTACTGCACAGTACGTATTACAGTAAAAATAAAACAAACTGGCAGTCTGGGTCGTCGACCGACCGCGCACTTCCCAGCACGAAGCGATTGCAGTCCACCGGCGGGAGGAGGGCCATTTAGGCCACTGCCCTCCTCCGGATCTACATTGCGCAAGTTGAGCCATTTTGGCGCCTCCATGCGAAGGTCCACAGTTAGGGCTGCACGACGAGCCAGAGAGACGTTACAAGCGCAAACTTCAGCGCATCAAACGAAACAACAGACACCGGGCAACGAGTCATGCTGACCAGTGTGTGTACCGTCCTGCTCGTGGACCACGGGATCAAGCAACCTCTACCTCCTGGGATACGTGGGACCAGCAGAAGGCCGGAACAAAATGCTCATGATTCAGAACTTCCATGGATGAGTCCCATACGGCTTTCCGGGGCTTGATTCGAGTCGCGCCAGCCACAAACAGATACGTAATGTGGGACGTACGTCCCTGTAGACACACCCTAAGGTATCTTATCGCAATGTCTGTCACATGCTCTCACGTCTGTCCAGATGGCTTGGCTTGACTCGCTAAATGGGAGGCGGGAGGTATTCCAACCAGCCATTTCACGTTGGATATCAGTACAACAGCTAGCTGTAACTAGAACAAAGAGGTAAAGATAGTCGAACGCACCAAGAACCTTGGAAGACAAAGACAAAAGGCAGCCGGTTCATCTCATTGGCTGGAGCAGACACCTTACCCACCACGGATAAGATAAGATACGGACCTCTGAGCTTGAACGTCGGGTGCCTCAATTTTTGTTGCGCCTGTTGCTGGGGGGCCAGCGTCAATGTTCTAGCAGTCTAGAGGTCGACATCACAGCGAGCCGCCCGACAAAGTGAATACGTCAAACAGCCATTGATTACTTCGATTTCAACCAGACGTATCACGACTCAATCCGAGGAGAGTTCAAGACCGGCCAGCGCACCATCAGTGCCCGCCCTTTCTACAACAATCGTCATCACACAAACACGCTTCCCCACCACACACACCATGCCCCTCGACACATCAGCCTACAGCCTCGCGCTCCTGCGCGTCGACGGCCGCCGCTGGAACGAGCTGCGCCGGCTGCACGCCCAGATCCGCACCCAGGCCGCCGCCGACGGCAGCAGTTACCTCGAGATGGGCCACACGAAAGTCATGTGCGTCGTGACGGGCCCCAACGAAGGCGGGCCCAAGCGCGGCCTCGCAACCGCCGCCGCGCCGTCCCGAGAGTCGCGAGACGCAGAGGTAGCCGTCAGCGTCGTGATCGCGGGCTTCAGCTCGGTGGACAGGAAGCGGCGGGGTAGGAACGACAAGTAAGTTGTCGCCATGTTCTCGACCCATGGAACTTAGGTTTAGGGACAGATGACTGACATGGAGGAGTAAAACAGACGCATAATCGAGCTCCAGTCCACAATCTCCTCCGCCCTCTCCGCTTCGCTGCACACCCACCTCTTCCCGCACAGCACGATATCCGTCTCCCTCCACGTCCTGAGCCAGGACGGCTCCCTCCTCGCGGCGCTCATCAACGCCGCCACCCTCGCCTGCGTCGACGCCGGCATCCCCATGACCGACTACATCGCCGCCTGCACGGCGGGGAGCACGAGCACCTACGCCGCCGCCGACGAGGCCGCCGACCCGCTGCTCGACCTCAACCACCAGGAGGAGCAGGAGCTGCCGAGCCTGACGGTCGCGACGCTCGGCGCCAGCGACCGGATCGCCGTGCTGGTGTGCGAGAGCAGGGTGCAGGTCAGCCGCTTGGAGGGCATGCTGGCTGTGGGCGTGGATGGGTGCAAGCAGGTTAGGGAGATACTCGACCGGGTGGTGAGGGAGAGGGGGAGGAGGATGATCGCCGAGGGGGCTGTTGACGGGGGCGCGAGGGTTGGGATGGATTTGGATTAGGTGGAGGGATGCTTTATGTTATGCTGCCCACAGATACCCAGTAGAGGTGAGATAATCCTTCCAGATGTCTACTTATCAGCCCCCTACGATGATGTGAGAGGCTTCGTGTTAAGATTAAGTCTGCTTATTCATGTGCTACCCTACGTGACTAACATTACGTCGTGTTCCAGATCCCAGTTCCGGCGCAATCACAGCTCGTCATGGACCGCCGTCTCCGTCTCAGGTGTCGGCTCAGTAGCCTCCGTGGCTTCGGACGCGGGCGACTGAGTCGTCGCATCTGCTTCTGGCGTCACCGGAGCGGGCTCCTCGGCGGTACTTGACGACTCGGTTGCCTCGGGAGTGGCTTCCACTGTGGCCTGGGGCGCAGCTTCTTCAGCGGCTGACTCCTCGAGTGAGATGGCGATCAGACCCTCGGGCAGCTTCTTTTTGACACCCTCGCTCAGACGGATAGCATCGATCCAGCTCTCGACGCCCTGTTGACTGAAGTCCTCGCCCTCGTACCGTCTCCACCACCCCCGGCGAGCGTTGATTGCGATGAGTTCCACCTCGTTCGTCAGGCCAAGCGACTCGATGAGGCTGGCCGCTCCCTTGTTCTCCTTGGCGACTTCGTACATGGGGAAGAGACGGTGCCCCTTGGCATACTTCCACGCGAGCTCGCTCAGGCTCTGGAGCGCCTCCTTGGCCTTCTCGCCGTGCGTCGACGGGACGAACGCCAGGACGCAGGTCGACGACTTCTCTGTCAGGCACTCCTTGACGAGCTTCTCGGGCGTGTTGATGGCAGGGATTGGAGGTGCCGACTCGATGATGACGGGCGCCTCCTGGGTGGGGGCTTCCTCTGCTGCGTCGGCAGTGGCCGAGCTGGACTCGGACGAGGCGGTCTTGGACTTGGCCTTCGACGAGGAGGCGGACTTGGCCTTCTTTGCCTTCTCCTTGGGGGGAGCCGGGTCGGGATTGGGCTCGCCAGCCTGCGACAGGAACTTGACGATCGCATCCTTCTTCAGCTCGCCGTCGTAGACTACTGCCTCCTTGTCGCCTCCGGGAAGGAGCACCAGAGTAGGGAACTTCTCAATGCCAAACAGCTCCACCGTCTTGGCCTCCTTGTTCCGCGCCTGCGCGATCGTAACGACATCCAGGAAGTCAATAGCAATGCTCTTGATGAGAGGCGACGTGGTGCCCTTGTCGGTGAACAAGATAGCCTTGGCCGTATCGTTCTTGTCGCTGAGGAAGGCGTCGACATCCTTGTCCGTGATCTTCTTGACGTGGTTGTTAATGCTGCCCACCACCGCCTCGACGATGGCCGCGGCGGTGCGCTGCCCGTTGTAGTCCTCGACAGTGGGCTTGCCGCCGCCGCCCTTGCGCGGCCGGACGATCTTGAGCGTCGGGAAGCCCTTGACGCCCATGGAGCCGCAGAGCTGTTTGTTCGCGTCGTCGTCGCAGTCTACGGCGGCCACCTTGGCTAGGCCCTGGAGTTTCTGGGCGGCCTTCTCGTAGGCGGGCTGGAGGTTCTGGCAGTGGCCGCACCAGGGGGCGTAGAACTCGACGATCTGTAACAGAAGTTGGTTAGTACGTCCGTCACTGCTGTGGGTATGTGTGGATAGAAGAGCTATCGTCGACTTACAGAAGTGTGGTTGCTCTTGGCAATCAGTCGATCGTAGCTTTTGGCATCGACCTGCAGGACTGGAGACTTCTTGCCGTAGAGGCCAGCCTGAGCACCCGGCAGGGTGGAGAGCAGAGCCACTGCCACAGCACACAGCGCTTGGTGATGCATTTTGTGCGGCGGCTGCTATACCTTACTGAGGTATGGCCGGCAGAGCGAGCTATGGGAAAGAGACGAACTGCTGTGGAGAAGACGACGAGAAGACTGAGCAAAGGAGAAGAGCTACGTGTACGCAAGGGGAAGATGCTGGATAAGGCAAGGTAAGGTAGGAACTCTAACAGTTCATCATCGACCTGGAATCACTGCACCTCGATAAACATCACCTGAGGGTTGTTTCGTTGTTATATTACGGGGGCGCAATGAGAAGAGGTTAGCTGTCATCTTCCTCGATTCGGCAAAAGAACACTTTGTTCAACGGCCAATTCATGGAATGCCGTTGGAAGCTTCCATTCACTCGCAGCGCGGGGAATGGTCCGTGTCTGCCACTACGGTAGCCACTGTGGCTCGAGCTCCTGCAGGCAGCTGTAGCTGACTTACCCACCCCATTCTCGCCGTGGCTGGAGCTGGAGCTGTCCGCTTGCGGGGAGAGATACGTAACGATCAAGCTTCGACGGCAGTTCACATGTTGCTGCCTCCTCGCTTCAACCACAAGCAAACAGCATCTTGGCGCCTTTCTTGGAACATTGCCACCCAACCAAGTACCTGCAAGATATATCTCCTCTGGGGACAGTGACCAGCCGCCATGGCAGAACAGATTCCGGCGGCATTGCGCCAGGCCGACATCAACATCTACAAATGCGCGACCAAGGCTGCGCAGCTGCAGACTGTCAAGCCCATAGTGGCCTATTGGTGTTCGTGCTCTCCACGTACGACTGAAGTAGTCGGACGATTGCTGACGGACCTCGGGGCGCAGGTGAATACTGGGTGGTCAACCAGATTCTTGCCAAGCAGCTGCACACGGCCGGCGACGAGATGCTCGCCTACACAACCAAGCTGATGGATAAACTCGAGGCGGTATGTTGGCCACCTGTTGCGTGCAGCGTGAAGTAAACCATATCCTAACAGGGCGTGGTGGTGGTGGCGCAGACCAAGAGCGAATATGCGAACGAGGATGCCATCACCGACGACACGGCGGGTCAAGCATACATCGAGCAGTTTGCGCAAGAGACGCTGGATCGCGCAGAACGGGTGGTCAGGGCGAACAAGGTCACGCAGCAGACGGCCATGACGTTCGATGCCGCCGCTACCTTCTTCCACCTGGTCAACATCTGGGGCCCGCCAGACCAAGAAACACAGCAGAAGATCAAGTACGCAAAGTGGAATGCCGCCCGCATAATCAAGGCCATCAAGGAGGGCAGAGACCCCAACGAGTCGAATCCGAAGCCCGAGCCCGCACCCCAGCAGCCAGCTCTCGATCCCGAAGACCCAGAAGTGCAGGGGTTTGAAGGCACAGCCCCGGCACCGACACCTGCGCCTGCACCTGCACCTGCACCCCTGCCGCCCAACCCAAGACACGTCACAATGGAAGACGCACCCGATCACGATGTGACGAGAGATGCCGCTGGTGTCTCGCTACCGCACAGCCCTGCCTCGACTGTCCGGTCGGAAGGGCTTCAGCTACCCGGAGTGCCGACACACCTCAGCGACCCCCAGCCGCCGGCCCAGCAACCCGGCTACTTCGACAACCACTCCATGCCCTCGCCCATCTCTCCGCCATCGCACAACCCGGCCGGCTACCACCCGCCTGCAGACACAAATGCGCCGCCCCAGACATGGACGCCGACACCACCTCCCCAAGCACCGCACTCAGCCTTCGCCCCGCCCCCTTCTTCTGCCCCTGCCCCGGAGGACCACTACCGCTCGGCGTCAGCTGCCGTAGCACCGCCGCCGGTGGCTCCGCCCCCAGCCCGTGTCCAGCCGAATCCGCCGCCTAGGTCGGTGTTCCAGGCGGCTGCTCCAGTCAACGAAGTGGACGAGGCAGCTCTAGCACTGGCGCAGAAGCACGCTAAATGGGCCATCTCTGCCCTGAACTTTGAAGATGTCGACACGGCCGTCCTGGAGCTGCGGAGGGCACTGCAGGTGCTGGGAGCGACCTAGTGGTTGAGGTTATTGATCCATTAATCCGTTAGATTTGTTGCTTTAGCGTCTGGTTTCCAATCTGCCTACTTGAGCGTTACCATCCAATTTTATTCGTATCCCGTGGTACCTTATCCTTGTTTTCTTCTACATTCCCAAACGCCGCTTTCCACCGTTTATACATCCCTTTAATCAAGCGTCATATCGAAAGTGCCATGTCAAATCAGGCAGCTGTTGAAGGGCAACACCCGCCTTGGTACACCAGGCTCAGTATCCAGGCCGCGAGTCGCGCCCATACACCTCTCCAATAAACCTCGCCGACTCCCTGATAACCCGCACGCTCTGATTGACGCTGGGCGAGCTGGGATCGCCCGACACCCTCTGCCAGCCCTCAAGCAGGTTCGTCAGATGGTCACCGGCAAGCAAGACCTCTGGGCCGATCAGGCTCCTGAGCGCCGGCATCCTGCACGCAGCCAAGAGCACAAGCATCGCCGCCGCCATCCTGTGTCTAGTTAGCCACCGTCCAACTGCTCCAGGAGGGAGAAACGTACGACAACGAGCAGATCCACGTGTCCACCAGCACTGTGTGCGCGAACCCCCTGAGGTTCAGTATATGCAAGAGGCAAGCGTCCAGACACGCCTTGCAGTTCCTCAGCACCTCCTCACTGACCCTCGGACCGCCCACCCGTCCGCCAATCCCGGTGCGACCCCCATCCCCGGCGCCCGACAACATCCACATCAGATACGGCCTGTAGATCACACTCCTGCACGTGAGGTACCTCTGCCTCAGAAATCCACCGTGCTCACTGACGGTCCTCCTCCCCGCGCCGTTCATTTTACTACCGCCAGTGTCCCCGTCAAAGCCCACGTCAAACGCGAAAGCGGTGGGCAGCACGTCCCTCCACTCCTCGAGCTGGTGGTCCAGCTCGGCCACGACGACGGGGAACCGCACGTCGTCGAGCGACTCGCAGGCGCCCGTGTCGCGCGCGTACAGGAGCTGGTGCACGCGGTTGAGGAGGCGGCGCATGCTGATGCAGGCGAGGAAGTAGAGCGAGCTCAGCTCTTCTTCCTGGGGGGACGAGTGCGTGTGGTACGCGCCCGGCAGGGGGACGGACGACTCGATTCTCCCAACGCCCGAGACGGGGACGGATAGCTCGGCGAGGTAATCGCTTTTTTTGTCAGTTTGTTGATGGGAAAAAAGAAAGATAGGGTGCGAGGTCAACATACCTCTCGAGGATATAGCACGACCAGAAGATGCGCCTGATCCTCTCCGTCTCCTCGTGCGGTTCCGCCGTGGGCGGGTACGACAGCAACAGCAAGCACTTCGCCGCCGCGGCGTTGATGTACTCCCACGCCTGCAGAGGCCGTCTCAGAAACGCAAAGTACAACCTGGCACACAACATGTCAGCTACCACCCTCTCCCTTTTCAGTCCCTCTTTTGGGGTCCATTGTATGTACTCACGCCACAAAAAGCAAACAATGCGTAGCCGCCGGACTGACATCCGTATGCGCGACATGCAGCATCCGCATGACACAATCAAAATACCGATCTCCCATCTCCCTCCTCGCCCTCCTACGCTCCCACTCCCCCTCCCCCATCGCCATCTCCGCCTCCCGGCCACCGCCAGCAAGCCCGCCAATAACCTGACTCGCACACCCCAGCGCCATAGTCAGCAGCGCAAGACACCTCTCCGTCTCCTCGCCGGGCCCCAACCCCACCTCCCCCTGCGGATCCACCACCAACGCCCTCCTCATCCCCGCCAGCTGCGCCCGGCTGACGGTCGGGTACCAGAAGTTGACCCCGCGCTCGAAGGCGTCGAAGACGGCGTCGACCTCGTGGGGGGAGGCGTAGGGACACATGCTCATGGGCCTGGTGCGGAAGGCCGGGCGGCGGGAGCGCTCGAGGTGGAAGATGGGGTGGTAGTTCTGCCTCAGCGAGGGGAGGGCGTCGAAGTGCGGCCACTGGAGGACGGAGTTGTAGGCCTAGGTTGGGGTTGGAGATGGGGTTAGACTAGGTGGTAGCTCAGGGGAGGTGGGAGAAAGTT
>JANBVN010000053.1:0-170568 GCA_030052785.1 Coniochaeta hoffmannii | reverse complement strand
GCCACGCCGGCGGCGCCGCCCTCGCCTTCGGCGTCTCCTCCCCGACCTCCAACAGCCAGTCCGACACCACGACCTTCAAGACGGGCAAGTTCGGGTCCACCCAGCAGGGCGCCGTCGACCCGGCCGCCCAGCTCGCCGCCGTGCAGGAGATAGCAGGCGGCACACTGCCCCAGGTGCAGCGCCAGATCACCCTGAACCTCCACCAGATCAACGGCGACGGCGCGGGGCCCATGGCCTGCAGCGTCGACACGGCCGCGTCGGGCGCGTTTGAGGACGCGGTCGTGGCGACGAACGTGCCCGGGAACAACGGGAACAGCGGGGCTAGTAACCAGGATTTTGTGAGTTTTCTCCATGTTCTGACTCCCGTGCCTGCTGTACTAGGGACGGCAGGAAAAGGAAGGGGGGGCGTGGAGAATGCGTGCTGAGAGTGCAACCCCTACTAGCCCCTGGTGGTGAATGTCGCGACCGGCACGGTGTGTACCGGCACCCTCGGCACGGTCAAGAACGTCTGTCTGGTCAAGTGCCAGAACCCGGCCGGGCCGTTTGGGGGTGTGGTGCCCTTCCAGATGGCTTCCGGCGGCGGAGGTGGCGGAGCGGCCGCCGGTGCTGCGAAGGGGGCCAAGGGGGCTTCAAAGGCCAACAATGGCGCGAAGGGGGCCAACGCGGACGGGAAGAAGCAGGGTCGCTGGATTGCCGTGGACTTCTAGGTTCTGGATCGGCTCTAGTGTAGTCGAGTTCCTCGCTCCCCATTTGGCGGTAGTGAGGTTTGAAGAGAGGAGCATCATTCTCGAGTAATGCGCGTAATGACTTGCGTGTGTTGTTTAATACCCTGGTTCCACGTGTGGTCCGATCATGCTGTATTACTGTCCTCTCCAGATCCTGCATGACGAGTAATACCAGCCACCGGCCTTGGTAACCGGAGGGTTAGAGGTAGCATGGTATCATTCAACGTACTATACAATCCTATCGCCCCTGAAACGCCTGCAACCTCCGACGTCGAAATACCCAGCAAATTACGCGAACCATGGCTCGACAAGCTCTCGGCTGCAGTTCCGGCCACAACCTTGAGATCACAGCCCAGCGAGCACGCTCTGGATCCCCACCGAGCTCGCATCCTCCCTCCGTTGCACAAAAGCCTTGAAATCCGCCTTGCTCAGCTTCTTCCCGGCCGCGCCCGTTCCCATCGACCCCAGGTTCCGCGACCGCTCCCTCAGCGCCTCGGGCCCGATGATGAACAGGTACCCGATCTCGGTCAGCACCTCGATCACGCCCGCCGCCTCCTTGGTGACGGGCCACTCCTTCATCGTCGACACGTACCGCGCGATGTCCTTGGTGACCATCAGCCCGCCGGTCGCGTTGACCTGGAACTTCTTGAAGTGCTCGAACAGCAGCCGGTGCACCGACAGCGCGAGCTCGGTGCTGAAAACCTCGAGGTTGTGCCCGTCGACGGCCTGGGAGGCGGCGGTCGCCAGCTTGCCGAGGAAGGTGCAGATGGATTGGCAGGTTGGTGTCTGCAGCGCATCGACGATGTTCTCAAGGTCGTCGTCTCGGGGCCGGAAGTCGAGCTTCTTCTGTTGTGCCAGGGCGCGGGTGACGTAGTTGACCGCTACGTCGAGGGTGCTCTTCATGACGCTGTTGGTCTTCTTCTCGGTCGCTTCTATCGCTGCCTTGGTCTGGGCTTCCATGTTTCGGCGGACTGTGGCATTGCCTTCTGCCAGGCGGACGAGGACGGTAGTGATGAAGCGGGACATGATGCTTGTTATGGTCACTGCCGGTCGTATCGACGGCAGGTAGGAAAGGTCTGGTTCCGTCTTGGTGTTTTCTTGCGCCGTGGCTGCGTCTAGCGCTGCGTCGAGGGCCGTCTCGACGTACACATGCGCCATGCTAGTGAGCAGCAGGTTCAAGAGGATGCTGACGTCCTTTGGCGTCTCGCTTGCCGAGTTCAGCTCAAGAGTCCGCCGGACACTCTCGGCTAACCAGGTCATCATTCTCTTTGCGTTTGCGGTGCTCAGGACGCCGTCTTCGTCCGAGACCTCGATGTCGTTCTTGTTGTTATTATTGTCTTTCAGACCGGCAACACGCAGCATCATAGCTTTCTGTGTCGGTGTGAGATCGGAGGACTCGAGTCTCTCCATGTAAGCGTCTTTTGCCGACGCGAGCAGCAGATTGCCCTGCTGTGCAAGGGACGCCATGAAGCCCGAGGCGGCCTTCTTCCTCCTGGAATGGTAAATGGTAAACCGGAAGAGCAACGAGTTGTACAGCTCCTCCAAGTTCTTCTTCTCGCGGTCGATATACGACGTTCCGACAAGATACGGGACGAACAGCTCCTCCATCTGCTGGTCCAACGTCTGGGCGATCAGCGCCGAAACCGGCTCGGGGTGCTCGGTAAGCCCATGGGCCTTGAGGTCCTCAATGAGCGCGCTGATGTAAGTGCGGGATGCGTGGAGAGACCGTAGAAAGGCGAGGGAGGAGACAGTCTTGGCCTTTTCCAGTACCATCTCGAGCCGTTGCTGGATGGACTGCTGGAACACCCGCTGTATGAACCTTGCCAGCACCCGCTCGTAGAAGGGAAAGGCTCTCTTGATGATGAACGACTCCTCCTGCATCACGATCTTGACCTCGTCAATGAGCGACTGCAGACTGGGCTCGACACCCGGCGGTTCCGAGTCCGGATCCGCGAGCTGATCCCAGGTCTCGCCATCCATGGTCACCTCGTCGGACAGCAGCTGGTCCCGGTCGATGAAGAAGCTGTGCTGGTTCACAAAGACGGCGATGACGCTGTCGCCGCCGTTGAAGTCGCCCAGCACCTTGGCGCAGTCGTACATGTCGTCGAACTTCTGATACCTGTAGCTGTCGTTGAACTGCTTGAGCAGATCCTGTTCCAGCGTCTCGCAGAACTTCTCCAGCACCTCGCGCGTGTTGTGTTTCCTCACAACCCCGGCGACGCCATTTGTTATCCCCTGCGTCCGGATGCCGTTCGTCTGGCCCCAGGACGTGGGGTCGAGTCTCTGGCTAATGCGGTTCAGTTGGCGCGCGATGACGGCGCACTTGACTTTGCCTTCTGCAGTGCCTTGGCGCTGTATCTCCTCCAGCCTCGTCAGCTGCCCGGTGTCGCTGACCTCGTTCCAGCACTGTATCAGAAAGGTGGCGTCCTGCGCTCGTGTCCGCCTCCTGTCCAGCTCCTCCAGCTTCTCGCCGATCTGCACTGCGATGTTCCCCCCGCCGTCTACAGGACCACCGCGTTGCAACGCTCCATTCGTTCCTTCGGTGCTATTCAGGTTCAGATCGAGCGCTTCGAACTGGGCCATGGACTGGTCGAGCTTCCGCCCCAGCGTCTCCAGGGTCTGGTCATGTTGTATCTCGGCCCGCCGCACCTGTGAAAGTAACTCCGATTCCTTCTCCTGGAGCTCTTCGGAGAGAGTCGCTAGCTGCGACAGCGCATTCTCGAAGGTGCGGATGAGAGGCTTGGGGTCGAAAGCTTGCTGGGCAGGCCCCGAGCGGCGGTTGGCTGGTATCGCTGTCTCGGCGAGGGAGTCGACAAAGTCGCGGACGATGAAGTCGTTGCTGGAGAAGTCGTCTAATGTGAATCGCGGTCCCTTAGGAAACAGGGACCTGGAGCCCCGCGAGCCGGCAGACGTGACTCTCTCCATCGCATCGACCGGGTCACCGCTGCAACAGATGCATCAGTAAGGAGAGCGTTGCCAGGAGAGGCTGATTCGCCGCGCTCGTTTCTTCGTTAAGCCTGCAGGATGTACAGAGTCGTGGAGGAAGCGAGACTCGATGAAGTAGGTGATGGGTTGCCTGTTTATCTTGCTTGTTTCATTGTCGATTGGTGAACTCCACTCGCCGGTTGATACACCCTCGATGCCGGGAGCTTTTATGTCGCGGGATGCGGGATCAGGTACGTACCCTGGTAGTGGTCCGTGCAATCCTTGTCACCTTGAATTCCAGACCACGCCAGCCACGGTGTGTCGTCAGATTCAACCACCAGCAAGTTGTCAGAAGTAGAACATTGTGTAGATCACACCGAGGACACATCCATTCTTTGCCCAGCAACAATCGAGAAGCGGCTACTTTCATGGTATGGTGACTGATGGCCGACATCGATAAATGATCATCAACACCACTGTCTGTCCTGTTTGTTTGTTTGTTTGCCTTGCATGCCAGCAGCATCCAGCGCACAGGAGCGGGTGTAACACACGAGAACCATGCCTCTCACCCACAGGGACAAAGAAGTCTACCGGCGCGATGAGAAGTTTGGGCATAAGTTGCTCACACCGGAAGAGCGCCGAGGACTGATCGATGTATGTCTTGCCCCGAGATATCTATCTTCCGCCCTTGTGGCTCGAACGCAATGCTAACTTGTGCCGAAATCCAGCCCTACCTGCCGACGCCTAAGAAGCAGTCGGCAGCAAAGGCAGAGAAGAAGTCCAGGTTCGGCATCCGCGACTTCCTGCGGACCCAGCTACACGTCCTGGTCTACACCATAATACACACTATCTTCTCCGTCTACATCAAGTTCCGCCAAGCGTACCACGCCGTCCGGGACAGGATATACTCGGTCCTCTACTACCACCACCGGACCCCCGAGCTGATCGAGCGGGATGTGAAGGGGCTCAGCCGGCTACCGAAGCATCTGAGCGTCATTCTAAGTCTAGAGGACGGCGGCAGGGGCGGCGCAGAACTCGAGCGCTTGGTCAACGAAGCCTCCGAGATTGCCGCCTGGTGCGCCAGCGCCGGCATCTCTCGGTTGTCCATTTACGAGAAGACAGGTGAGGCTCCGAGGCTTCGCCCTCATGAATCATGAACACCAGACAGCTCTTGCTAACACACAGGTTCCGGGACAGGCATCCTCAAGGGCTACATCCCCGAAACCCACCGCGCCATCTCCCAAAAACTCGCCGCCTACTTCGGCCCCTCCTACCCGGCCCTCGCCGTGTCCGCCCCCCACCTCCCCTCCATCGAAACCCCCGGCCCCGTCCGCCGTACCCGCACCTCCTCCTCCTCCTCCGTCACCACCCCCTCCGACCAGGAAAAACACCTCTCCGTCATGCTCCTCTCCGCCGAGGACGGCCGCGACTCCATCGTCGACCTGACCAAGACACTGGCCGAGATGGCCCAGCGCGGCAAGATCTCCCCGCAGGACGTCACCATCGACCTCGTCGACGCCGAGCTGGCCGAGAGCGTCATGACCGACCCGGACCTCCTGATCCTCTTCAGCCCCAGCGTCGATCTGCAGGGCTACCCGCCGTGGCAGGTGCGGCTGACCGAGATCTTCCACGTGCCGGACAACCAGGGGGTTGGGTACCAGGTGTTTTACCGGGCGCTGTGTAATTTTGCCAAGGCGCAGATGAGGTTTGGGCGGTAGATGGTGTTGGCCCGCGGGAGAGGGATTCACGGGAGGTGTATCTGGTTTTTGTTCCCTGGATTCTCCAGCGCTGTTGCTGACTGCTTAGACCTATATACCATACCATACCCAAACTCGAGGCATCCTTTTATACACTCGGCTTCTTCCAAACTCTCATCTCCCCCGCCTCACCGTCCCACCTGTACACCGGCCCGTTTCCCACGTTATAGTTATAATAGTTGTCCGTCCCGCCCTTGACCATGGCCCTGCGGAAGGTGATGTTGATCCTCCCGCCGTCCCGTTCATTCCTGCCCGTCCGCTTGGGTATCGAGTGCAGCCAGTTCGCCTGCGTCCCCCCGCGCATGAGCACCATGTCCCCGCTCCCCAGCGGCAGCTTCACCTGCTTGGTCTCGGGCCCGCCGGAGGCGGGTGGGAAGGGCTTGTGCTTCATGTAGAAGTCCCGCCTCGCCCCGAGCGAGAAAGACGCGATGACCGGCTCCGGGCCGAGGAAGCGCTCGTCGTCGCTGTGGAAGGAGATGGAGTCCGCCCCGGAGGCGTAGTAGTTTACCAGACAGAAGTTGAAGGCGTGGCCTGTCGCTGCTTCGGTTGAGTGACGGAGGTCGTCGAGACACTTGGGGATGGGGCGGGGAGGGTACCTGGTGTAGGTACCGGGGGGCACGGGCTTGTTGGTTTTGGCGTCGAGGATGGTGCCGGTGGCGGAGAAGGTGGAGGTGGCGTCGAGGCCGAAGACGGTTGTGAAGCGGGGGGTGCGTATTTGGGTCTCTGTTCCGCCGCGGTTGATTTTGCTGGACGGGGTGGTTAGCGGAACTGAGTGGTGCAGAGGAGCAAGGTGAACAGACTACTCGACCCGGTAGAAGGGCAGTTGAGAGCGGAGGAAGTGGAAGAGAGGCTTGGCGGCGTAGGCTGGTATGAAGGGCTCGAAGTAGAGGAGGTCAAGGTCTGGCTGATCGTTGATTGCTCTGCCTGGGACGGCTGGCCAGGACGAGAGCTCCTGTGAGAGCGACGGTGGGAGCTCCGGGATAGGGAACGGGTATGTGTTATGGGTCGAACATGGGGTCTGTGACGGGTTAGCTTTGATATAAGGTGTGTGAGATTGGCCATGGAGTCTCACATTTTCGTCAATCACATCTTCAGTCTTCAGCTTCTTCTTGGCGGTGGTCTCCGAAGCGAAGAACGAGTCGATGGTTCGCTTCTTGGACATGTTTCTAATCTCCCTTTTAATGATTCTCTTTAGGTTCAATGAAGAGCAGTAATTAGCGCTAAGATACTTCAGTCTAGCGGTCGAAAACATGAGTTGCTGTCTATCGGACTGTGTAAGTGAAAGTCGTGATGTCAATGGCTGAAGGCATGGAAAGAGTGCGCCACAGCGTCCTCAGCCTTGTATTGCTGCGCCACAGGTGTGATGGATCCGCAAAATCTGGGCTCAGCCTTGCACACCTTCTTGCACCCTGTGACTCTTTGTCGATGAGAGTGAGGTACGTGATTCTGTTGGCTCTTAAGACACAATTATGAGGCAAAGTCTAACCACAAGCAGTGAATATGGCCCCCACTGAAGAAGAGATGAATCTCTTCCGGCCTCCCCTGGTCAAGGCATCCACGACCCTGAACCGGGCTCTCTTCGCCAAGACAGTGCCTCTCGCAGCCGCCAGAGTGAGCAAACCGCAGGATATCGGAAGGTATCGCAAACTTCTCGAGGCCAGAAAAGAGATTTTAGAGGTTGAGCGCATCTCCCCCGTTGTTGCAGACCCGGACCGGACTCTCGCGGCGCAGGGAAGGAGATGTCTCCTGCTTAGACCGGGTATCAAACCTGAAGGTATAGCCATGTGATCGAACAGCTCGCCTTGCTTATGACTAACAGCCAAGTTAGCACAGGAAACATGGGGTCCTGTTCTCCAAGACGGCGTTCAAAAAGAAGATCTCTCGGTGATACCTTATGAGCTCCAGCTGGACTACAACTACTGGAGCTATCGTGTGTTTCCCCCATCTACCCCTGTAACCATACCTCGTGACTAACATCCCATTCACAGACGACATAATGTCCCGCATCCTCCCAGAAGAATTCCACGACGACATCCCGTCCGGCTTCAACTCGGTCGGGCACGTGGCGCACCTCAACCTCCGCGACCGCTTCGCCCCTTACAAAAAGGTCATCGCCGAGGTGATAGTAGACAAGAACCCGCTCATCCGCACGGTGATCAACAAGGTCGACAACGTCGGCACCGAGTCCGCCTACCGCACCTTCAGCTACGAGGTGCTGGCCGGCGAGGACGACATGGACGTGCAGGTCGTCGAGAGCGGCTGCGTCTTCGCCTTCAACTACGCCAAGGTCTACTGGAACAGCCGGCTCGAGACCGAGCACAGCAGGCTGGTGCGCCTGTTCCGGCCCGGCGAGGTCGTCTGCGACGTCATGGCGGGCATCGGGCCATTCGCCGTGCCGGCTGGGAAGAAGGGCGTGTTTGTCTGGGCTAACGACATGAATCCCGAGAGCTACAAGTGTTTGCTTACTGCTATCGAGAAGAACAAGGTAATTTTCTCCCGTCACTAACACGGTTCGTACACAAAGTTACCCATATTGACCAGCACAAGGTCTCCCAGTTCGTCCGCCCCTTCAACGAAGACGGCCGCACCTTCATCCGCAGAGCGGCCGACGACGTGCTAGCCGCCTCGCAGCGCGGCGAGGGCGCCACCATTGCCCCAAAACGCGTCTCGCGCTCCAAGGCCGCCCCCGTGGCGCCAGAAGCTACCGTCGTACCCCTGCCGCCGACCATCTCGCACTTCGTCATGAACCTCCCCGCCTCGGCCATCACCTTCCTGGACTGCTTCAGGGGTCTCTACGCCGGACACGAGGATCTGTTCAAGGGTGGCGAGAGGAAGTTGCCGCTGGTCCACGTCCACTGCTTCGCGCTCAAGAGTGACGACGACGTGCCGCTGCTGGATATCGCGGAGAGGGTGAGCAAAGAGCTGGGCGTGGCGATGAGGCACGGCGATAATCTCGAGACGGAGGGGGTGGTGGCGATCCATGACGTTCGGGATGTGGCGCCGGCGAAGCGCATGTTCTGTGCTACCTTCCGGCTGCCGGCCGAGGTTGCCTTTGCGCCGAGGCCGTAGGTTGGTGCGGAAAATGTTCCCGGTAATGGGAAAGATATGGGAGGCGGGCAGTGGTCGTCCCTTCGTTGCCGGCCGAGGTTGCCTTTGCGCCGAGGCCGTAGGTTGGTGCGGAAAATGTTCCCGGTAATGGGAAAGATATGGGAGGCGGGCAGTGGTCGTCCCTACGAAGGGTTGGCACTTGCTTGCGTGGCTGGGTCCGTGGCGATGACTGGTCTCACTGACTTGTTCCACAATGTCCTGAGAACTGTCCGGAGTATAGATGGACTTTCTAGCCGTTGTAACACCGGCATACGAGACCCGCCTTGAGAGCTGCAAGAGCTGCCGGTTCATGTTTCCGGGACCCAGAACATAACCTGGTCGATTGGCGTGGTCGATATCAGCTTACGAGCACACCAAGGTGACTATCCTCTATGATCAGGATAAGGTAAGTGCAGCATCGGGCCGCGTCGGTTTATTTCCCCGCCGGCATATTCAACACTCAGCAGTAGTCGCTGCAGCATATACCACATCAGAAGGCAGATGCCCAGGACTCGGCGAAATGGTAGATTGATTTGACTTTGATTCGTGGCTCTTTTGATCCGAATTGGTCTTCCTGCAGGACAAGACAGCCCCGCCACTGGAGATGGATGGTTGTGTCGAGGTGTAGTGCTGATGTCGATATGTATGCACGAGTTGCGTCTCCATCTGCCTATCCGAAGAGAGCGGAGCTTGTCCACGGGAGGAGTCTTGCTACCTTATTATGAGGGCATTTATCACAGCCTTAAACACAGCAGCATCCGGTAAAAGGATCATGACATTGTCTAACACGGGGCCGCAGCGGGCCTCATATAACAGAGAGAATGACAGCGAGCTCTAGACTAGTGCTAGAGGCACGTTCCACAGCAGCCGCCGGTGCACGGCTCCGTGTACCAGGTGGTGTCGTAGTTGGAGCACCCTGCATGCAGCGATGCGACGAACTGGGCGAGCCGGTTCGATGCTGTGTCTCGTATGCGATGCATATTCGTGGGTGCGGGTGTCATGTCTATCTAGACTTAGGCGTACACCACAGGTACGCATATGTACGGCAGACAGCTAACGCCGGGGATAGGATCTCGTCATGCAGAGACACAACTTGGCAGAATTGGGTGGGCCTAGAACCAGAGCGGTCGAGGTTCAAAGATAGAGATATCGGTGTGCAGAACCGGTGTAGCTGGAAGGGTGTTCTCCTCTGATATCATCCATCTTATTGCATAGTCCTCCAGAGGGAGGGACTCGGAGGTTTTGTCCTGTCCAAGATAAGGTCAGGCATTGTCCACGAGCTGTGACGACGCCGCACTCTAGGCTCCTCGCGCTTCATCAGAGTTGCAGATTGCAGCCATCGGTATCCAGCGAACGCTTCAATGTGAAGTGAAGATAAGGGCGTGTCGACCCGAATGACCAACGTTCTGCGAACGGCAGGTCTCATCTAGATAGATCGCCAATTCCTTTGATCCGCATTCCAGATTCTGGCCTCTGATAATAGCACAGTAGACACCAAAGCAGACTTGCCGCACGGAGGCGAGGTTTTGACGAGCAATTGGCCGAAACGAAGCATGCAAGCCCTGCCACTGCTGTGATTCGAGAAAACAACGGCGGCCAGTCAGTCAACGCAGTTCAATTCTCCGTAGACGCCGCAATATAGGCGATACCTACCCCATGCCGCCAGCCACTCATCTCGATGTTCGCGACATTGCAGACAGAACGTGGGATGGCGGGGGACATCCAACCGTCGTGGCGTCTGAGTTTCTGTGCTGCTTACTCCGTACATAGTTTGTACACTCCCCGCATTCTGTCTCCGCGGATGTCGTCGAGCGTGGCCGGAACTCTCTTTACACAGTACTCTACGGCGTAATTCCGTTATAAACCTTTATCAGACTTATCATGGGCGTTGTGCTGTCTGCCAAGGAAATACCATGCATACATGCAGTAGCTGAGCAGCTAGCCACGTCCAGTGTCATTGCTTGCAGCCCGAGTCGTAAAACAAGGTTTGGAAGATCTTTTGATGTGCCATGCGCAGGAAGCAGGGGTCAGACAGAGGGCGCAGGCGAGGATATGGACCCCGGAGCTGCCAGTGGGTTGTCTTTGTTGCCTCAAAAACGACCAGTCACTTCGTGGCGCTGGGCATGTGGTTGAGGTTGCATCTCTGGGTGATAGCCGCGGGTTTCGGTTGGACTTACGATTTCGAATCATCGTCGACGACATCCCAACTGGTACTGTAATGCAGACCTCGAATCGTGCAATCGTGGTTGGCATCTTATTTTATCATGGCATCGTGCATGAGACGAGACATGACTGACTGCCTTGTGGTTGGTATTGGATGATTTGTGTGGTATAAGGTACTTTGTACGAGGACCAACATTCAAGAGGAAAATCCCTTGTTGTGTTACGTGACTTGGAAGCCTCTGTCGTCATCGTATCATTCCGGCGACCGTTTCGTGCATGCGGGCTGCCAGCAAGCAGACCAGATAATCGCCTCCTGTGGCTGATTCCACCTTGTCATGAAGTTTGAACGTCTCAGAGAGCAAGACCTATGTTGCTTCAGAAGCTCCAAAGAGGTACCTCTGCAGACAGTGTCACTCCCACCTGTTGGCCGACGGCAGACCCATCATTTGGCCGGCGGCCAAGTCAGAGGTCGGTCACTCAGGCAGTTCAGGGGCCGGAACCGTGCCGGGAGGGCCCGTCCTAAGTAAGGAATAGAGAGTCCGAGTCCGATACTTGTACGTGTAGAACTCTAATGTCGGATCCATACGAAGTTCTTTCCGGTTTCTTCCCTAGCTCGCCCTCCGTCAACAAGCGTGCCGGAACTGGGATGTCCACAAACAAACACAAACAGGCAGTCTAGACGTCTACGTTACCCTCTTATGCCGCGGTTACGGATGAAGGGGACCCCTTTCCACACACTGAAGACGGAGGCGCTGTTATAGTCGCTGATCACGGATCTGGAGATATAACCGTAGATCGTTGGACTAGAATTACCGTAGCGTGCGTACTGATTATGGGGTACTGGACCCTTGACTGACCAAGCATCTAGACTGGAACACCGCGAAGATCTGCGGAGGAATGATGTATGCAACCGACGCAAAGTGCAGCAGACAGTGATGGACAGATGGGAGATTCCTTCAACAACAGGACTCGCGACATCGGACAGCACTACCTTTACCTCGTTTTGTCGGCAATGGCGGTCCGGACTTTTGCCCAGTGTTTCGATATCCGGGACGGTCGTGCCAGGGGCGACACCTGACCTGGGGCATCCCCACCGAGTGGCCAACAAGTTCGGCTGTAATTGAGGGCATCAAGGCATAAAGTCCAATTTACACAGTACGAAGCCTACTCGATCGGTTGTCAAAAGAGGATAGAGCGGTACCTTACCGTGTTTGTAGCCTAGTATAGATGTGGTTAATATCGACAGCTGCATCATAGTTGTCTGAGATGATGCAGCTTGACGATATCGTAGGTAACAAGAACTGATAGACACCAGTCAAGCAGAAGCTGAAGTCGACACCGCGTACCATCGCCCGCTCCCCGAGTCTTGGTGAAGAGCCAATGGCAGACCGCATTACAGGGGGCGTGGACGGCTGGAACAGCTCCAGACTGGCTGGACACCTTCACTAACCCCACTGGACTTGTGCAAGCACTTCGCTCAGAGCCCTGGGCAGGCCAGGGCTCGAGCCTCTAGACCGCCTCCTGGACGCGCTGTTTTCGTTCCAAATGCAACATCGGACAATTGTCAAAAGTTCGCCGCAAGAAAATCCGGCTGCCAAAATGACCTCAAAACAGGTCTAGTTCCAAGTCCCGTGAGCTTTAGCGGTCCCAGAGAATCGGCCAACCCCGTTTCCTCGTCCGGCTCTTGTTGGTTGGCATGGAATAACGCGATTTCTTGACCATTAATTCAATTCACCTCGCTGTCTGTTAGTCACCGCAGTGTCGGATGTTGAGAAGAACGGATCTTGACTGTACTGTACAAAGTGCCAGACGAGAGAGCGACCGAGAAGCTTCCGCGGATGCTTTTTTGAGTTTCAAGGTCCTTGACTTCGACCTCAGCCACGCCCACATATCGAGGGCTGCGGAGACAATAGCAGGCAGGTACCTTATCAATACAACCCTCCAGTGCCGTCACGAAAAGATACGAAGCAACAACAACTGGACCTTCTTCTCCAGGTCCTGTTGGACTGCAAACGTCTTTCGCAGACTGCCAACACGGCAGAAGTTAACAGAACAGGCCAACAACCCGAGTACAGGACCTTACTGGACCT
The DNA here is from genome assembly GCA_030052785.1 of Coniochaeta hoffmannii. Classification (NCBI taxonomy): domain Eukaryota; kingdom Fungi; phylum Ascomycota; class Sordariomycetes; order Coniochaetales; family Coniochaetaceae; genus Coniochaeta; species Coniochaeta hoffmannii. The sequence continues at coordinate 157,821 of JANBVN010000053.1, read as the reverse complement.
GAACTGTCACCAACACGACACTCTATCCACCTCCTCCGCGATACCTACCTACCTTACCCCTTGATCCTCATCGCCCTCCTGGACCTTCTCTTTCCTGACGCGTGAAACCGCGAAGCTTACCAAAAGGTATGATATATTCCTGTTGGTATGTCTGCCTGCCTTCCTCATCCTCCTCTGCTGCACAACAGTTCCCTCCTCTCGCTGCCACGCATTCCATGCGGCTGAGACGAGCAAGGACTGGAACGAGATATCAAGAATCTTGTGCTACCGGACCTGGTGTCCTAGTATCATGTCGATATCCGTATACGTACCTTCAGCTCCCTATCGTTGCACGATACCTTTTTGCAGGGTAGGTATCAGCAATTCTCGTCGATACCGTCATTCCCCAGGTCTCTCTGCATCTTCCTTTCCTTGTCTCCCCCACATTCTTGCAAATGTCTTGCACCCCCAACTCCTCTTCGAAATGAAGTGACAAGACTTGAGAGGCATGCCGGTGTCCAGTACGGATACCTTTGCTGTCAGTCAGCAAGTCTCTTCCAACGACCGGAACTGACCGCCGCTGTTGTTGTTGGAATGCGTCACGTCTTCGCATTCCTTGATGTAACGGAGATCGCACCCCCATCTTTGTAGCGCATCCTCCTTCACACACCCCTAAACCCACGCTAAGTACTAATTGGTACTACGCTTTGCGCCCCTCGGCCTGCATGTCCGCCTCTCAACGATCCCAGACCTCAAGCACCCCCGCACACCCCCCCTTCCCGAACGGCTCCATCCCACCCCTTGGCCCTGGCACTGTCACCATCCACACACACACAGAACTCACACACACACTCACCGACCTGGCCGAGACAAGGTCAAGGGGGGGGGGGCAGCCGGTCACTGGAATTGATCTGTCTGCCACCTCTTGGGCATTGGGAAGGCTCAATCCGCTTAATTAACACACGCAGTCCCTCACTCAAGTTTCCGATGAGCCGGTGCCACTTATCCGCCTCCCATCTTTCTTCCAGCCCTTTGCCTAATCATCACTACCCTCCGCAGCAACTGCTTCATATCTTGCCTCGTGAGCACCATTCGAGACAAGGCCTTAATAACCTGGTCGAACTATAGAATACAATACCCGGTTGTTGCAGCGCCCGTCCTCGCTTATTAAGTCGGAGCAGGACGACAAAATAACCCAAGGTACCCCATAATCGCAACATTTATCACCGCCCTTGTTTCCGAACTGCCATCCCCGAAACGCCACCCTAGGAAAAACCCCGATTTTCAGAACCTTCAACCGCCAAACCCGGTCAGCAGGGAGAGAGAGGAGGAGTTTTCGGCGAGGGAGCTTATAATTGCCACAAGCTCGCGCGACGACCCGCGAGCAACGTCCAGTCCGCTTCGGGGCCTGGTTATAACATTATCGGCGGTTGGAAATCGGTCACACAGCACGCATATGACGAGCTACTTCGTCGCGCTGTTGGAGAAGGATTAATGGTGTCGGTGGATTTGGGCTCAGCAACTCTCCAGGACCCGTCTACCTCAGCAATGGCCGTTGTCCTACCGTCGGAGGAGAACAGCTACTTCTCAAGCTCGGGCATGCGACGCTCGCATTCGTCGATGAAACTCGACACGCGGAATAACGGCTTCAACACTTCCGCATCGACCTCGAGGCTGGGTGATTTCTACTCCCACCAGCCCTCAAAACCTTACGTTTCGAGCCCCTCGTCAGCGCCGTCATCGCCCGCCACACTAGAGGCCGACTTGACCACGCCGTCGTGGTCTTCGACGCCGGCGAGCAACTACTCCACCGCCTCAGACTTCGACGAAACCGCGCAACTGGAGTGTGTCCACAGCGAAGGGCAGATTATTCTGCCGCAGTACGACGATGTTGGTTTCTCGAGTCAGTCCGAGGATTCGGAGGATCTGCCGAGCCCCCATACCGGCGACTCCTACGTCCCGTCTCCGAACGAGAATGACACGTCGGCAGCCACGTCGAGACCTGGATCTCCCCCTCTGCTCGACAGAGCCGAGGACGACATAAACGTCAGGCCGCAGCCGTCAAGGCACGTCGACTACCTGTCACATAACTGGAGAGAAGAGGACATATGGGAGTCATGGAAACTCATCGTGTCGAAGAGGGGCGACTACAGCAACGCGGCTCGGTTGGAGAACGCCTCTTGGAGGACGTGGATGAAGTCCAAAAACAAGCTGAAGACCGTTTCTCCAGAGACGCTTAACTGGCAAGTTCCAAGCGCGCCTTTCTGGACTGACTTCAGCTAACGTGCTATTAGGCTCAAGGACTGTGACGTGACCTGGCTGTACGGACCGCTGCAAAGCGGCAGCGCAAGCATGCACGCAAGGACCGAAGCCAGCAGTGCACGGCTATCCAAGTCGAATTCCTTTGTCAGCAAGAAGCCGATCCTGAAGAAGAGGAGCATGTCTGAGCTCATGCTTCAGAGGTCATTGTCCACCTCGTCCCTCGTAAAACAGGCCGCAGCCGCGGTACAGGCGCAGCAGAGCCAGGGCATCCTCCGAGTTGGGAGGAGACCGGGGCTCGAGCGATCCACAACAGATTATCTCACATTCCCCTTCTCGTCTCGCCACCATACGCACCCGCACTCGGCCATGTCCTCTGGGATTGCGTCACCGAGCAGCGAGAAGAAACACATCCACTTCAACGAGCAGGTCGCACAGTGCATCGCTGTCGACATCAAGGGCGAGGAGGAAGACGACGACGAGCCAGAGACGGACCGTTTCGCGTTCGAGGACAGCGACTCGGATGATGGGGCAATCATGATGAAGACGAGCTCGAAGAGGAAGAAGCTGCGGCCGGCTCTAAAGAGGTCAAAGAGCAGCCAAAGCAGCGTGGAAAGCAAGACGATCGCAATGCTGCCCTCGACAACCCTCAAATACCGGGAAGACACGCCGGAACTGACCGAGACGGCGATGAAACACAGCACGTCCTACAGGGGTCCCGGCATCTCCCCCTCCTCTTCTCAGGAGACGTTGAAGCCCTCGAAATCCTCGCGGAAGTTCTCTCTGGCTGACGACGACGATGAAGAGGACGACGACGAAGAGGATGGCCCGTCACTGAGCTGGCGGTCGTCGAGCAAGACCGCCGAAAGCCTAGCCTCCGGCGGTCTCCGGCGGTCAGGGTCGTCCAGCAGCCTGTCCGCTGAGCCGGCAGGGATGCGGCGCACGGCGTCGGGGATGTTCATGCCATACGAGGAGGGCGAGGGACCGAGTTCGGCCAGCGAAGGCCTCTTCGGCCGGGTCATTGATACGGTAAATACGGCCCGCGACATAGCCCACGTTATCTGGAACGTTGGCTGGAGGAAGTGAGAGAGAAAGCGATGAATGTTGTTGTCAAGTGTTTATGATATTAACGATTGTTTGTTTCTTCATTCAGGAGGCGGTCACTACTACTACTACTACTACTACTACTACCACCACCAGCGGCTTACACACTCGTCGAACTCTTCCCCTTCGCGACGGCAAACCGGTCTTTTCGAAAGGCGTGCGATAGCATTAGTTGCTTTTTTTCTGGCGCGCGGCTTTCTATTGTCGACCTAGATGCTTTTTCAGTGACGTTACCCTCGGCGGATTAATGTCCTGTTTGCCAGCACTAGCAGTCGCCGACCACCACCCACCCCCCAAAGAGCTGTGCTGTTCTTCGAGACTCGTTTTTTTTGGCCTTTACGAAATCGGGGCTCTTGTGCATTCGCATCGGCGTTACGGAGGATATACTACTTGTTATCAGCTTTTTTCCGGCCCCTTGATTTTTGGCGGCGGTGGTCATTGCAAGGCGAACACGATTTGATTTTTACTGCTTTATCCAGGGAAGTGGTGTTGTGTCGGCTGGACATGCCCGGTTGGCTGGGAGGGTTATCAGGCACGGCATATGGCACAAACGGCATACCCACCGGCATTAGGATTGATCGGGCTGGTCTGGCGGGTAGCCTCGACTACAAGAGGCTGGGGTGTCGAGGTCTCGACCGTCTAATACTACAAGTTACATATTATGGTTTATCGCTGGGGGAGCAACCCTTTCGAAGGCGGGGGAACCCGTTCCAGGAAAGAGAAAAGCGAAGAAGGGGCTAGGGAGGGTGACTAGAGAAAGGCACTTGGAGATTCGGGGCACTTGTTCATTCATGGGTCCGGGAAGAGTGCTGCGCTGCCGCAGCCTTTGTCTGTGAAGCCGCACTCTTCTGCTTGGAAACAAGATGGCGCAGAGGAGCACAGACGACATGCGGGGTTCCGATTTGCCTTAGAGAATAGATATCCCGGGCAAGGACCTACGAAATCGATATCATTACAATACGGGGGTTCCAGAGGGGTGATGACGGTGGTGGACAACGGATTAACACTAGATCTCTGCCTGTTTTCTCTTATGGGAGTTCTGCTCTATTTGACGGCCTGGTAGCAACCGGACAGCTTTCTGTCCATCCCTTATCAGACATTTTACGACTAGAGCCATTGACAATCTCGACTAATGTGAGCGTCCAGTTGCTTACTTCTAGGTACCTTATTAGCTTAGGCAATCAACGGAGACTATGTGAACAGTGACGCTGGGGAGAGAACCATAAAGAGCAAGGGTACGTACTTCGTACCTGGGGCGGCCCCATATTTTAGCCCAGCTGCCGGCTGCAGAGTGGATCACGACAAGGCAAGCTTGCGGTGCCAGGATGCAACGCGTGCCAGAGCTGCCTGAGCTTCCTGACCTCAGCGTTCGAACTGGTCAAAGCCAACAATCAACTCCATCATTTCATTTAACTCTCTTTCAGCCTTCCGCTACCTTCAACTTCAAGCCGCTGTACCAATTTCGCCGCCTTTTCGACCGTCTTCTTCCTTCGCGACGCTCACTTCTGACCATTACTTGATAATACTGCTGCGAAACCCAAGATGGACACGCTCGTGGCCCGCTACAGCCGTCCGGCCTACCAACAGAATGAGCCCTTCTCAGAGAACACCGAGGACGAGCTCGTCGAAGGCATCCCCAGCTTATCCCTGAAGTTTGCCATGCCTCCAGTCGCGCATGTGAGTTCCCTCCTCCCTCTCACCTCCGGCCCTCTCATCTTTTCAGCTCAACACACCCGATCATGCTCTCGTCATTCCATTAGCGACATCACTAACCACTCCGGCCAAAGCCCTCCTCATGGCTCCGCGCCGCAACAGACGACCGGTCCAACCCGCACTGCCCCATCAAGATCGCCCACGGCACCACGACGCTCGCCTTCCGCTTCCAGGGCGGCATCATCGTGGCCACGGACTCGCGCGCGACGGCCGGCAACTGGATCGCCTCGCAGACGGTCAAGAAGGTGATCGAGATCAACAGCTGCCTGCTGGGCACCATGGCCGGCGGCGCCGCCGACTGCCAGTACTGGCTCGCCTGGCTGGGCATGCAGTGCCGCCTGCACGAGCTGCGCCACAAGAGGCGCATCAGCGTCGCCGCCGCGAGCAAAATCCTGGCCAACCTGGTGTACTCGTACAAGGGCATGGGCTTGAGCATGGGAACCATGTGCGCGGGAGTCACGAAGGAGGAGGGCCCCGCGCTGTACTACATCGACTCGGACGGGACGAGGCTGGCGGGGAACCTGTTCTGTGTGGGATCCGGCCAGACGTTTGCCTATGGTGTGCTGGATGCTGAGTACAAGTACGACCTGAGCGTGGAGGATGCGCTGGAGCTGGGCAGCAGGAGTATCCTGGCGGCTACGCATCGGGATGCCTACTCTGGTGGGTTCATCAACCTGTACCATGTCAAGGAGGACGGGTGGGTGAAGCACGGGTTCAGCGACACGAATCCCATCTTCTGGAAGACGAAGCTGGAGAAGGGGGAGTTCTCGAATGTGACGGCGGATTTTGGCGACAGGGTCTAGGTTCCGGGAGGAGACGGGGAGGTTGTCTTGATAGGAACTGGGATTCCCGGTCATGCGCAGTTTTCCTTGAAGGCAAGGCTTTGTAATTTGTACACTATGGAGCGCATATTAGATGGCTTTACTCGCCGCCTTCTTCCTTGCTTCTCTGATGCTGTTGACGCACTATGATCCATATCTTACACCCCTACTCACACACCAATCCTCTTCAAACCCCATCTCTCTTAACCCACCCCTCGACACCCAGTATCCCCCCTTCGACATCCGGATCGACAGGCCACTTCCGCAACGCCATAACATCCAGCCCGGTCCTCCAACCCGCCTCCCACATCTCCATCCCAGTCCAAGCGATCATGGCCGCGTTATCGGTGCACAGCTCCCCCGGCGGCGCGACGATCTCCATCCTCCCCTCGCCGTAACCCCTGGAGTCGAGCATGGACCGTAACACCGTCCTCAGAAACTTGTTCCTCGCGACGCCGCCCGATACCACCAGCGTGCGCGCCTCGTCCAGCTTCTGAGAGGTCGCGGGCCCGGCCTCGCCGGCTAGACAGAGGAGGATGCGCGTGGCGAGGTGCTCGAAGGCCAGGCGCATGGTGGCCTCTGCCAGGGCGCGGCGGGAGGCGAGGGGCAGGGTAGGGGTGGAGGTCAGCAGGCGGGAGATCTGGGTGCCGAGGCCGGCGAAGTCGTAGGCTAGGCGGCGGGAGGAGGAGAGGGGCGGGGTGAGGGTCGTGATCAGCTCGCCGTTGTGGTCCCTGACCGGTAGGGGCGCTATCTCGTCGCGGCGGGTGGCGGGAGGGGTGTAGGTGGGTGGAGGGGAGGAGGAAGAAGAGGGGGGGAAGGCGAAGGGTTCCAGGGCCGCGGCGTACATTGTGTTGGGGAGGGCGTCGAGGGTGGCCTGCGGGACGAGGAGGCGGGCCGTCTTGTCGAGCATGTCGCCTATTGCTAGCCCGGAGAGGTTGGGGACTAGGATGCGGTGGGAGGCGAGGGACTCGGAGAGCACGAGCATGGTGTGCCCGCCGCTGACGAGGAGGGAGAGGAAGGGGAATGCGGGAGAGGGGCTGTGGTGTGCTTGTTGCGAGTGGCCGGCTGCTAGGGCGGTGACCAGCCGCGGTGTCAGGGCGTGGGCTTGCATGTGGTTCACGCCTAGCAGGGGCACGCCCCAGGCTACGGCGAGCCCCTTGGCCGTGTTCAGGCCGGCGGCAAGGTTCTGCCCCATGCCCGGGCCGCGGGTGACGGCGACGAAGTCCGGTTTTGAGAGGTGGGGAGGGATGTGAGCGATGGCAGTCTGGACGAGCGGCGCGAGGTGCTGCGTGTGGCCTGCTACGGCGACGGCTGGGTGGACGCCGCCGAACTGCCGCGAGTCCGAGGTCACTTTGCCGTTGAAGTGGAGGGTTGCGCCGCCCGAGGGGTGTTTCTCTAGCACGGCCACGCAGGTGTCGTCGCAGGAGGTCTCGATGGCGAGGGTGACGAGGGTGCGGCGCGACTTGGCATCTTGTCGCTGGACACGCTGCTTCCTGGGACCATGGCTAGTGGAGATGATGGATGAAGCCCCTTTCAAGGCGCTGCTTGAGACACATAGCCTGCTAAGGGCGGCAGATGAGAGTCCATGTGCCAGTCCATGTGGCCGGAGAAGTGAGCAGAATGGCCTCATAAATGGGTCCTATACATGATCGTTAGTGATTATCACGGAAGATATTTGATCAGACTCACATGAATGGCATTCGTTTACACTCTGGACCGACTGAACTTTACAGTGGTCTCCAAATCAAAGTTGAGGATCTACCGATAACGGCTTAGCTCCAGAAACTTTATCTAACAGAGTGGTCTGGTGGTCTTCTCCAACTGTAGCGCGGGGGCATTGGCCAATCAATCAGCCGTCTCCGCTGCCCGTGGCATGTCACCACTCTTCCATGACGTAGCGCAAGGCAGCTGATGCATGACGGTGCGCCTTCTCCAGCTTGCGCGACACAAATGGATGGTACTAGATAATCCTGCTTAGAGATCTTTTCAAGATCGAAAGTTAGACCTCAAGTGACATTGCCATTTCCTGCAACGAGGGTCAAAGTGCATACACTACCCGCATCGGTCAGCTCCTCCACGGGCTCTAGTCCGACCATCTGACACATTACCCTACCTCTTCTCTCTACCTATTGTGAAACCTTCAGTCAGAATGAAGTTCTGGGGCTCAAGACAGGACGAAAGCCGCAACGGTGGCAGTGCTGCCCTCGCAGCTCAGGACGAGCATCGGGCTCCCGACGAGCACACGAGACTGCTGCCAAACCGGCTCGATAGCGACTTGCCGAACCAATACCTCAGCCCCGATGACCCAGCCGTATCGCCCTACAATCTATTCACCGTCCGTCTCATCCGCTACATCACCATATTCCTGGCCGTACTCACGTTCCTCTGGTGGACGGCCCAGCTGGTGTCGACCTTTGTCACGCCGCCCGGCTTCCACGTCCGCGGGGGAGGCTTCTTCGGCTTCAATTACGCTAGCATCGCACTGGTGGTGTTGATCGTGTCCCTCGTCTTCTTCTCCGCGCCATCCAAGTCGTCCAGGGTCTTCAGATTCGTCATGGCGGCGCTCCTCTTGGTACACATGATTGTCATCCTCGCCGTCGAGAGCACGCGGCACGAGGAAGCCTGGATCGGGATAGCTTCCGTCGTCTGGGCGCTGCTCATGACCGTCTGGACGCTGGTGGCCGACTACACGGTCCAATGGGGCAAACGTGAAGAAGAGGAGCGCCTGACGGGTCGCCCAGAGACGCGGAGGACTGTCCTAGAGTGGACCGAAGTTACGCTCGAGACCATCTGCCTGATAGTCTTGTCTGCTGCACTTGTACTCATTACTTGCACGCTGGTCCTCCGCGCCATTGATGCGAGCTTGGCGCCTCCGGGTCAGAGGTATTGGGTTGATGATGACAAGTACCAGATCCATGTCTTCTGCTACGGCAACAAGACGGATACGCTTGGTCGGCCGGTGCGGACGGTTCTCTTCGAGGGTGGCGAGGATCCCGTCGAGCATGGATTGTGGCAGTTTGCCGACAACGCAGTCCGGAACGGATCGATTAGCAGATACTGCTTTGCTGACCGCCCGGGTTACGCATGGGTAAGTGATAGATTACCACTCCATTTACTTCTGATATATCGCGCTGACTTGAACCTTAGAGTGATGCCGCCCCGTCTCCACTGTCGGCAAGCATGGCTACGGATGCTTTGAGCGAGGCGCTGGCCCGGGCCGGAGAGCAGGGACCCTGGGTGCTAGCCAGTGCTGGCGTCGGCTCCATCTACTCGCGCGTCTTCTCCTCCCGCCACGGACGCGAAGTCAAGGGGATTCTCATGATCGACCCGCTGCACGAGGACCTCCTCGGCCGCGTAGGCCGACCGGGGCGAGGCTTCATGCTCTGGTTCCAGGGCGTCATCTCCCCCCTCGGCATCGACCGCATCCCGGGCGCCCTGTTTCGCCACCGCAACAGGATGGACAGGGTCTGGGGCCGGTCCGCGTACCAGAGCGGCAAGATGATCTTCGCCAAGCTGCAGGAGAGCCTCGTCGCCGAGTCGCTGACCAAGCGGGACGTCACCTCCAGCAAGGCCATCCAATACCAGGACACTCCCGTGGTGGTGATCAGCTCCGGGGACCAGATCCACCGGGACAGCGTGTGGGAGGAGAAGCAGCGGGACCTGACGCATCTCACCCGCCACTTGGAGGGCTGGGATATTGTTGACAAAGCGCCTCACCAGGTCTGGCGGACGCTGGAGGGCCGGGAACAGATTGAGAAGAGGCTCAGCAAACTTGTCCTCCATTAGTAAGGAGGACAGGCGAGCCCGATAACGCGTGATGGGTATTGGTGGACACTTGACACAGCAGGAAGACTGAAGGCAACAGAACGGGTAGTTAGGTGGCATTAGCGTTCAGCTGGAGTATTGGAAGATACTAGCACCGATATTAGTGGGAAATACGGCATGGAATGCAATCAGTGGTGACAGTGGAACAGCGACTCGCAGTTTGAGCTCGACCGTCTACACAAAGGTATAGCAATTAGGACCCCTAGCACACAATAGCATAGCATTGGAAATGGGATATCCAGCATGGCATTCTTCTCCAAGTTTAGCCAGCTCTGTAACCTCCTTACTGCTAATGTCAGCACTACCGGGCAACGAGATGGCAAGAGGAGTTGAGTCTAGGAAACATTCCGAGCCTGAATTCATATAGATAGATCCATCTTCACTTGTCTTCCCCCACCTCTGTTAAGCCCCGGCACTCGAGGGAGACTTTGTCTTGGCCTCGGCCCCGGTCTCGACAAAGCTTGAGGTCTCGAGGCGTTCCCAGCTCGGCAAGTCTCGTGAGTGGGCACGAACCTCAGGCGAGCTTATCCCACAAACGCTAGTCTGATTAGAGCTTAGCGTCACTGCCCTTGAGCGTGAAACTGGACAACTGAGATTCCAGATTCCCAAGGGGTTCGTTCCCCAGCACACAGTGCCGTCTGTCGTGTGTCCAGGCGCTGCCATCCACATTGTCCCTTACAATCACCCCTTTGAATGTGACTTTTGTCAAGGCTGTAACTTGATACTCCTCCGTCGCACACAAGGGGAATTATTACACCTGCCCACTTATCTTATCGATTCCCTTTTTCCCTTGTCAGCCAAAACAACAAGCAGCTTTTAGCGGCCTTTCTGTCTCGATACCCTACATAACAACCATTCCGTCTTTCATCTGGGCTCGTTCCCCGCCAAAAAGATCCGCTCGCTATCACTATTCCCCTCCCCCCCCCCTCCCCAAGTTTCGCCCTTTCTCGAAGAGATCCCCTGGCTTGTCACGGCGGTCGACCTAAGCAACACACGAGGCCGAGTCTCTCCTTGGTGGACCAGCAGCTGTCGCCCCATATCCTGGAAATTGCACCTCAACCACCGACTCGTGTGGGCGCCGATCACTGTTATTGTTAGTGCTCTTGCTGTCTCACACCGAGTATCTTCAAGGAATCTCCACGTCTCAGTGCTGGCAGGCCCATGTCCAGGGCTATCTCTGGTGCTTCGAGCCCTTTGTGTTCCTTTACAAGCGCCAAGACTACCAACACACTGTCCTTATTGCCCGTGCTGACTCCGCCATCGCTGTCGCCAGCCGACGGTTGAGGCTAGTTCTCAGCTCAATTAGTACACGAGGCGCTGCGGTCCTAAACCCAGGCTACTCCGACTATCACGCGAATCGCCTCAGCCCAACATCCCCTCCCTCGGACTCGGGCAATTGCGACGTCGGAACAGCATTCGTCACCAGCATCTCTACGAGACAATAGTCGCTCCTTTCAGTGCTTCACCGCCGCGTTGATGTCGAAACGAAGCTTTCAAAGACCCTCTGCTCCAAAGCCTCGAGTTCGCCGGCCGCAATAGGTTGCAGTTCGGCCAAAGAGACCAGGCGAGAGATCGCAGCCTCGAAGAGACTATTGAGATTGGATAAGCCTGCTGCCGTACCATAACGTCTGCTGTAGGACGAGATGATGGCATCCGACTATGGCGGCGGCGGCCAAGGAAACGAGCATGACCAAGCGCTCGACCGCAGCCGGGACCGTGACTACAACTATGACCACCATGGCCAGCCACCACCTTCGGGTCTTGATTCTTCATACCACGGCGACAGGGATATCGTTGCGAGACAGAACGGGGCACCATATAACGACCAGCACAGCCGAGCACCAGGATCCCCAGCGCTAAGTGCGGCCGGTCGCGATCTCGACGCTGAATCAAGACGAAGCGGTGAGCGGACCAGATCGAGACCGAGGAATGGCCAGGTGCGGACATGTAGGAAATGCGGCGAGCCTCTGACCGGGCAGTTTGTACGAGCTTTGGACGGGACCTTCCATCTGGATTGCTTCAAATGCCGAGTGAGAAACCCTTGCCCGCCCAGGTTGACACCGTCGCGCTTGTGCCTTTGCTAACGTCTATCGCAAATCAGGACTGTGGCCAAATAGTGGCTTCTAAGTTCTTCCCAGCGGACGACGAGAACGGCGAGGGGCAGTATCCGCTCTGCGAGACAGACTACTTCCGACGGCTTGGACTATTATGCCACAAATGCGGCGGTGCGCTAAGAGGGTCATACATCACGGCGCTCGAAAGAAAATACCACGTCGAGCACTTCACGTGCTCACTGTGCACGACCGTCTTTGGAGCACAGGACAGCTACTACGAGCACGAGGGCGAAGTCTACTGCCACTACCACTATTCCACCCAGTTCGCCCAACGATGCAGCGGGTGCAAGACGGCCATACTTAAGCAGTTTGTCGAGATCTTCCGCAACGGGCAGAACCAACACTGGCACCCAGAGTGCTACATGATCCACAAGTTCTGGAATGTTAGGCTCAATCCACCACAAGATGCGTTGCTCGAACCCAGCCAAGACGATCCGGAGACTCGTCAGGCCGTTAAAAAAGCAGAAGAGCTCATGGAAGAGAAGGTGTACCGAATCTGGAGTGTGCTGTCGACCTTTGAAGAATCCTCTGCTGCCTGCATTTCGGACATGCTTCTCCATGTCAGCAATGGAGCCTATCTGGATGGTGTTATGGTGGCCAAGAAGTTTATGTGGCATGTCGACATCCTCTTCCGTTCTGCGGACAGGCTGGAGGCTACGACGCGAAGCCTGGAGATGAAAGGTGAGCTGGTTGCCCTACGTCAAGTTGCCCTTTGTGCCGTGCTAATCCCGAGTCTCAGGGATGTCGTATGGGAGGGAAGCAAAGCTTCTGTGTAAGAAGATAGTTGCCTTCTTCTCACTCCTATCTAAGACCCAGGATGGCGGCGGGCGGAAGCTCGGCGTCACACAAGATCTCCTGACGCTTGTCACCGGTCTAGCACACTATCTCAAGCTGCTCATCCGGATATGCCTCCAGGGTGCTCTACGGATCGAGAAAGAGCGCCATGTCTCGGACGGACTGTATCAGTTCCTCGACGACCTTGATGATCTCGACAGCCTGCGGACCGAAGACAATTCGACCACAACGCTCCAGCTGAGCACGGGCATGGCTCGGCTGTCGGCCAACGACTCAGACCAGTGTGTGTTTTGTCGGAAACCAATCGAGGATGAATGCGCCAAGCACGGCGACAAGCGGTGGCACATCAACTGCGTATCTTGCGTACACTGCGGGAAGGCGCTGGGCAGGAGTCTGCAAGATGCTCGTCTGAACCGCTACGACTCCAAGATATTCTGTAGCGAGCACGACGACTACAGCACAGACAAGGTTTCTGGTTTCGAGCATGTGTCAAAGTTGCAGCAGTACATCTTCCTGTTGCAGGTCGCACTAGCCCGGCTGCTGGAAATCCTTCGGAACAGCGGCTCGATTCCCCGGGAGCCCGACGAAGGAGACAACGGGGATGGCCGTCTCGGTGTCCCGGAAGCGCCACGTCTACAAGCCGACAGCCGCTCCAAGTCTTACGCAGGCGGCGAGGCCCAGCACCACCGAGAGTCTTCCTACGAGAGCACCCTTAATGATGTCCGCCGCTTACGGAGCACTCGGCTGGATAAGCACCTGTCGTCGAGTTTTCGAAAGGCGCGGACGTCCCGGATAATGGACGGACCGGAGGGCAGCTCGGCACGTCCTGGCAGTGCGGGAGCGGAAGGAGGAGCTTCGAACCAGCAAGGAATGCATATTGTCGAGGAGCGCGGCCTTGGTGACGAAGGCTCGACCGATATGATGTTTGGCAACCAGGACGGCATAACGCTGGACGACATCCCGCGCATCGTTGCGGCCGAGCAGGCAAAGGAGCAGCGGTCGTACCAGCCACCAGGTCGCCAGGAGCTGTTCCGGTCCCCTTATACCGAGCCCAACTTCGGTGGCGGCGGTGGTTCGACCTCTGGTCATCAGCGTTCGCTGTCGGCTGGCAGAGAGGCAGATGCTCGGTTCATGGCACAACAGCTCCAGCAGGGGAGTGGCGGGCGGAAATATTTCTCGGAACTCTCAGGCCTCGAATACTTCATCGTCCGCCACCTTGCGGTGCTTACTATGCATCCCATGGTGGAGAACGAGTTCACCCTGGAAGAACTCCTCGGGCTCATCGAGTCCCGGAAACCGGCAAACTTCTGGAAGAACATCGGCAAGGCCTTCCAGAAGGACGCCAAGAAGAACGTCAAAAAGAAGGGCGTGTTTGGCGTGCCCCTGGAAGTCATAGTCGAGCGGGACGGTGCCGAGTCGACAGACGGCGTCGGATCTGCCACGCTCAGGATACCGGCCATTGTAGACGACATAGTGGCCACCATGAAGCAGATGGACCTGTCTGTCGAGGGCGTGTTCCGCAAGAACGGCAACATCAAGAAGCTGGGCGATCTCGTCGAGAAGATCGACAGAGACGGCGGCGCGGAGCTCGGCGGCAACAACGTGGTGCAGATAGCAGCTCTCCTCAAGCGATATCTCCGAGAGCTGCCCGACCCGTTACTGACTCACAAGCTCTACCGGCTGTGGCTGGCGGCGGCGAAGATCCAGGACGAGGAGAAGAGACGACACTGCCTGCATCTCGTCTGTTGTCTGCTGCCCAAGTGCCACCGGGACTGCATGGAGATTGTGTTCTGCTTCTTGAAGTGGGCGGCGTCATTCCATCAGGTGGATGACGAGTCCGGCTCCAAGATGGACATCAAAAACCTGGCGACGGTCATTGCGCCCAACATCATCTACAGCAATGCCAAAGCTGCAGCTCTCGACAGCGACCCGATGTACGCCATCGAGGCTGTCGAGATCCTGATCACCTATATCGAAGAGATGTGTCTGGTAAGTGCATTCCAATTTTGATCGCCAGATGGTTCTCGTTGCTAACTCGTCCCTCAGGTGCCAGACGAATTCGTCGATATGCTCAGCGACCAGTCTCTGCTCTACAGCAAGGACGGAGAGATCACCACCAAGGAGATCCTCAAGCGCTTTGGCGACCGTCGCGTCAACGGCAGCCAGCCGCAGTTCGGCGACGCGAGCGAACTGATGCAGCGGCACCACGAGATCGCCAACAGGCCGCCGCCCCGCCGCATCGAGACGGATCCGTCGGCGTGGCAGTCCGAGACCAGCGTCCGGACGGTGCAGCAGGAGCCCACCCTCCCGTACATCAGCCAGCAGCAGGGCGGCACGCCGCCGCAGCAAAAGTGGCGGGGCCCCCAAGACGACGGCAACCACTCTCCCTACTCGCAGCAGCAGGGCTTCAACGGATCGAGCGAGAACCTCGACCGCGGCACGCCCGCCGGTGGTGGTGGTGGTGGTGGTGGTGGTCCTCCCCGCCCGCCCCGCGAGTGGCGGAACTCGGGCTACAACAGGCAGCCGCCCCAGCAGCCCAACGGCGGAGTTGCCGCGGGAAGTATCTAGGCGATGCGCACCAAGGGCAACTCGCCCAGGAAGGAGAGGGATCGAGATTACGAGAATACGCAACAAAAAAACGAAAGACGCAAACGGTCGCCGTCCTTTCTTCTGCGGATGGGGTTATAAGTGGGCATTTGCTGGCGTTTCATGTCACTTTTCATTGCTCTTCTCCTCCTGTCGACTTTGGCACGAAAACCCTTTCTGATGAATGACCAACCCATACGGATTACCCCCTTTGATTTCCTCTCTCACGAGCTGACGTTTCTTCTTTGAGCGGGGCCCTCTACCTGGGCCTGGTTTATCTTCTTCTTCGTCTTCATCTTCTTCTTGACAGCGCTGACTTGGTGTGGCAAGGGATTTGACGTCCCTCTCTGGGGGGCAGGGGAAGTACACAGTCCGGCGATGTCATGTATTGGAGTAGTCACTATACCTATATGTCCTCTTGGGCAGGGGGACGGGGGCCCCTTCTGCGAATGGGCAAAATGGAGGATAAGATGCCGCTTTGGATCCTTTTTCCGATTCTTCTGTGCCCGTCCGTCTTGGTGCCTGGCTTAAGAGAGATGAGAACGTTGAGAACTATGGCGGGTCAACGTTGCGGATGTTGGCAACGCATGCGGCGGGATTGGGAGTTTCCTCGATGTGCGTATGTGATGGCATATGAGGAGTGAGTGAAGGGGGGCGATACTTGGAGGACCGTTGTCATATAGGCGACAAAAATCAAGGAAGCGTAAAATGCCGACTCGTGCATCGTTCAAGTTGGCTGTGTGTGTCTGCCGTTGTCAAAAACAGGAGCAGTGTGGCTAGGACAAGCGTACATGGACCTGCTTCTCTGCCAAAAGATAGCCAACATAGAACACCGAAACACCTGTCCACATATCAATAAATTCTGTACATTGAAAAACGGGTATATATATTACATGGCGTCCGTCCTCCCAGATTACACGCCCATTCCCTTTCCCTTCCCATCCAATTATACTCCCGGCTCGATCCCTCACCGTCACAAGTGCCTCACTTTTTCTCCTGCTCCAAAAACCACGCAACAGCCCTCTTAACCCCGGCGTCCAAACTCACCAACGGGCGGTACCCCAGCCTCCTCTTCGCCTTGTCGATGTTGTAATACCTCGTCATACAGCTATAGACAATCCTCTGCCTGTTAAACGTAGGCGGCTTCCTGATAACGGCAAAGAAACACTCGCTCAGCCAGCCCAGCGCGTACCCCACGTCCCTCGGCAGCGTCCACACGTGGTCGGTCCCCAGCGGGCTCCCCGCGGCGCGCCACACCGCCCGGGCAAAGTCCCAGAAGTAGACGGGCGAGTCGTTGGTGACGAGGAAGGCCTCGCCGTCGACGCGCTCGTGGTCCAGGGGCGTGACGCTGGCCGAGGAGGTGTGCAGGAGGGCCCGGGCGGCGAGGAGGTGCGCGTGCGCGATGTTCTTCACGTAGGTGAAGTCGAAGAGGTTCTCGTTGCTGCCGACCTGCACCGAGGTGCGGCCCTGGCGGAAGATGTTGACCAGGTGGAAGGTGAGCATCGTGTCCCCCTCGCCCAGGATGCCGGCCGGCCGGATCGCGGTCGTGAGGAGCGGGGTCGGGCCGGTGCGGTTGGCGGCGAGGACGAGTTCTTCTGCTGCTGCCTGCTGGGGATTAGAGGGGTGTGTGTGCGGGTGGATGACAAAGGAGAGGGGGGGGGGGGCGGGGGGCGGACTTGCCTTGGTTTCGGAGTAGTACTCGCTCTGGTCCTTGCCCCTGATAACGGGCCACCGCTCGTCGGCGTTTATGAGGTCGGTCTTGTTGTCGCTAATGATGCTCGCGGAGCTGGTGTACACCAGGGCTTTCACCCCGGTGTCCCTGCACGCCTCGATCACGGCCGCGGTGCCGTCGACGTTGACCTTCTTGAAGAGCGCGTGGGCGACGGCGTCGTCGCTCTGCGCGGCCGGGGAGGCGGTGTGGATGACCACGTCGGGCTTGGCCTCCTCGAACACCGAGGCGAGCCTGGCGGCGTCGGTGATGTCGGCCTCGTAGTACTTCAGGCGGTCCGACTCGGCGCGGCGGTTGCGCACGCAGCGCAGGTCCAGGGCCGACACGGTGCAGTCGTAGTCGTCGAGGAGGAGGTTGACGACGTGGTGGCCCAGGAAGCCGCAGCCGCCTATGACCATGACGCGGCCGAGCTCGGGTCTCTGCGAGGCCGCCATGATGTTGGAGCTCTGCGAGGTTGACGGCGGGTTGGAGCTGTTGGCTTGTCGATTGCTCGATTCTGGTCAACTGAAGGAAATGGATGTTGTTCACAAGGCCGGCGGAAGAATTACATGGTACCCGTACATTTACCCGTCTGGTCAGGGGGTCGCCATGAAATTACGCTTTACAGTTTAGCGTTCCCGATAACCAGGATAGGGCCGCCCGGAACACACTCCGCTGAATCCTTCGGTTCTGATGACACTGACATTGAACAACATACAACCTGGTGAACATATCAAAGGTGGACTTTGATAGTCTAGATAATAAAGCTTTCAAGTATTGGTGCCACAATGTCCTGAGTGGCCTCTTTAGAGGTACACTCGTGTTTCAGTCGTCATTCTTCTTTTCTTCCAAAACCGTGGGAAAAGAATCTCACTCTCATCAACATCTCATAAGAACACAAGAATACCTAACATCTGCATAACCACCTTTCTCACCCGCTTCCAACAATGACAATGGAGGCCCCCGAGATCAACCTCCTAACCCTCAACTGCTGGGGCCTCCTCTACCTCTCCTCCCTCCGCGTCCCCCGCCTGACCCAGATCGGGCACGCCATCGCCGCCACCTCCCCGGCCCCATCCATCGTCTGCCTGCAGGAATGCTGGACGCAGGAGGACTACCTCGCCATCCGCCGACTTACGGCCCACATACTGCCCCACGGCAAGTTCTTCCACTCGGGCGTCTTCGGCGCCGGGCTCGCCGTCCTGAGCCGCTGGCCGATCGAGGAGACCAGCATGCTCCGCTACCCGCTCAACGGCAGGCCCACGGCCTTCTTCCGCGGGGACTGGTTCGTGGGCAAAGGGGTCGCGGCAGCGAGGATCAGGTTCGGTCCGCGAAGGGGCGACGTGGTGGAGGTGTTCAACACCCACACGCACGCGCCGTACGAGAAGGAGGGCCCGAGGGATAGCTACGTGTGCCACCGCACCGCGCAGGCGTGGGAGGTTGCCAAGCTTGTCAGGGCGGCGCGGGAGAGGGGCCATCTTGTGGTGGCTATGGGGGATTTCAACATGGTGCCTTCGTCGCTTGCGCATAGGATTGTGACGGTGGCTGGTGGGGTGAGGGATGTCTGGCGGGTGGTGCATCCTGATAGTGCTCTTGGGCCGGCGGGTGATGCCGAGGAGAGGAAGAGGGGGAGGCCGGTGCCGACGGCGGAGGAGAACGTGAGGGTCAATGGGGTTACGAGTAATAGTGTTTATAATACGTGGCGCTGGACGAAGAGGGAGAGGAAGATGTTAGGGGAGGGGAAGGAGGGCAGAGTGGTTAGTCCTGCCGAGCCGGATCCGAGGGGGCAGAGGTTGGATTACATCTTCGTCGGGGATGGGGAGAGGGAGGGGGGGACGTGGGTGGTAAAGGACGTGAGGGTGGGTATGGTGGAGCGGCACCCTGTGCTGGGCTGTTCGTTGAGCGATCACTTTTCGGTGGAGGCTACACTTGCCTTTCGGACGGATAAACCTCCTGGCGATGTGGTGGCGAAGAGGGTCGCGGCTACCGTGTCGACTGCCTCGGATGACCACTACCGCAGGGAGGTGAGGCCGGAGAAAAGCGAGCTCACTATTCGAGACGAGAATGACGACGAGGCGCTGCAAAACGGCGTCTATCTGCGGAGTCCTACTGGGAGCGAGTACAATGTTGCGCACGGCAGCGAGGTGTTGGATAATGTCGTCGGCGGAATTGCCAAGCAAGACACTGCCCTGCCCGTGGCGGCATACGACGAGATATTAGCCATGATCCACAAGTATGTCGCAAGAGAGAAGAGGCAGCGCAGGTGGAGAGGCTTGCACTTCTTTGCTTGGATAGGGATCTGGATCGCCTGTCTGGTTGGCGTGTGGTTCGTCCCGCACAACTATGTTGCTTTCATCCTCATGGTGCTGAGCAACCTTGGTCTGGTGACCGGCACAGTCGACGGCCTGATTGCCTTGCTGTTCGTCAACACCGAGCTCAGGGCCCTGAAGGAGTTCGAGTGGGAGATACTGAATGCTAAGGCTGCTGCCGGAGGTGGTCTCATGGCGGACGATCTCGATAAGCCGCGAAGAGATTTGTGATCGACAGAAAGCATTTGGAGCATTCATCAGTGCTCGCTTGGATACGAAGGACATATTCTAATAAAAAAGAACCACATAAGTTCGGGTATTCGATACAAGAGCTCATTAAACATCCAGACGCTCAATCCCTCTATCCTGAAAGATGTGACACAACCCAGTATATCGTTCACTCGTTAGACTTGCTTGGCATCAACGCCAGCATCGACACCGCTACGGTTATCAGCACGCTGAACCTGCGCCCGATTCTCGATATTGCAAATGGCGCTCTGCAGCGCACTCGTCAGATCGACGTGGAATAACGGCCGGTTGAGGCCATGTACCACGACAGCCCTCCTCTGCTCAGCATTGCGCTTGAACGCGGCCTTAGGGTCGGCACCGCCGTCGCTGCTGCTCCCACTGGAGGCAGCCTCGATATCTGTCGGTGGTGCCTGGGAGACGCGGCGCCCGAGCTCCTTCTCATTGAGAGCGTCGTCCGCCGCCTGCGCCGCGCTGTCGGAGCCACCAATCTCGGCGACGCTGAAGATGCTCTGCCAGCGGTGGTGCAGGCCGTCTTGACGCTCCGTGGGGTAGCCGAAGCCTGCGGACACGAGGGCGCGCTTGGTCCAGCGGTTGCTGATGCATGCCATGTGCCAGTCGACGACGTCGGGCGAGGTGTACCGGTCGAGCTGGTTGCGGACATCGATGAGCTGCTGCACCGAGGTGATGTCGACGTTGTTGACGGCGCTGAAGTCCAGGATGATGGCCTTGAGTGTCGGAAGGTCAGTATTGACGCCGGCTGCTCCCTCGCTGAGGCCAGCGGCTTTGGCTGCCTTGCGCTCCTTGCGGCTCGGGCCGGGATCGTTCCAGGGCCTGTCGCCAGGGCGATCGTAGGTCGAAAGGTTGGTGCGACGGGTATGCTTGAAGATGAAATCGGTCAAGTACTCGAGTGTGTGACTCGCGTTCGGGTAGTTGAAGCCCTCGTTGAAGCGGTAAATGAAGACACCAGGATATGGCATCTCCAACTCGATGCCGGGGTTGGATCCGTCCTTGTGGTCGATGGGGAGGAAGATGTTGCGCGCTGGCGGCTCCCTGGATCCCGTCATAGTTCCGTACTCTCCGTAGATCTGGCGGCCATGGTCGCCAATGACATGGTCCCCGATGACCGAGTGAACCTTGACTCTGCCGAGGAAAGTGCCTCGTCCCTTGAGGATGCGGAAAAGCAGCACGAAAGCAGAAATGCAGATGGTGGTGTAGATACCGACCTCAATGGAGAAGAAGACGGTCACAATGACGCCAACAAAGAAGATGACGACGTCGAGCGGGGATACTCGCCAGAACTGATAGACCGTGTTCGGTGGGGTGATTAGGTCCCCGACGGCGTGGATAATGACAGCCGATAGAGAGGCGCTGGGGATGTAGTAGAACACGGCGGGCAGCGCATAAATGGCCAAGAGGACGACAACGGCGGTGATGACACCAGCGAACGGTGTACGCACACCAGCCTTGGACTTGATCGCCGTCCGACTGAAGGAGCCTGTGGCCGGGTATCCGCCCAAGAAAGGCCCGAGGAGATTGGTGACACCAATAGCCACCATCTCCTGCGAAGGGTTGATTGTGTAGTTGTTGACGCGTCCGAAAGACTTGGAGATGGCGATATGTTCGATGAGGAGGACGATGACGGCAGCAGGAAGATGAGTTGCGATGCCGCTTGCGATCTCTTTGTTGAGCATGGGCACAGCTGCGTTCTGGAAGCCTGTAGGTGCGTGTTAGCACTGTCGAACTCCAAACAGCGAATAAGGCAATGTCTTCACGTACCTCTGGGAACAGTGAACAAGATCTTGAACTTTGCCTTGCCCCTGGGCATGTGCCTGTTGGCCAGCCAACTGATCATGGTGTACAGCAGAATGACGAAGACGGTTCGCAGGGTCGAGAGGAAGAAGAAGAACTTCTGCTTCTGGGGATAGCGCTTGGCGGCATACTTGCACGCTGACCGAATAAGGTAGAGCATCGCCAGTGCTGTAAGTCCCATGGCCGCGTCGAGCTTCGTCCGCGGAAGGCCCTGTAGTGTGTGGATGAACACCAGGTAAGTCGCGTCTCGCGTTGAGAAACCGGTAATGCCCATCATGGTCGGCACTTGGCCAACGGCGATGTTGATCGCTGAGCCAGTCATGAACGCTGACAGGGCTGAGAGCGGGATCAAGTCGACGATCCAGCCACATCGAATTAGGCCAATGAATAGGACGATGGAGCCCGCAAGGATAGCCAAAGCCGAGGCGATGAAGTGCCCTGGTACATCCGGCAATTTCGTCTTCATGTCGGCGACGACGCCGCCAGTCACGGTGGACATAACAGCCACGGGCTGAACACCGTCAGTCAGGGGTTCTGCGACACCGAGAAGGCCAAGACGGCCAGGATCGCCAAGGGATGTGGCTGACTTACCCCGATGGTGATATCCTTGGAAGTCGCGAAGAACCAATAGATCAGGACACCCATGAAGGACGAGTAGAGGCCGAACTGGGGTGCGAGATTGGCGAGCACCGCATAGGCCATGCCTTGCGGCACGACGACGGCCCCGATAGTGATACCTAGAGTGACAATCTGTTAGGCCTAGCTATCGACGGTTTTTGAGCTAGACGTGGCTTACCAGCAACGAGATCTCCAATGAGCCATTGGACGTTATAGTACCCGATCCAGTGCAAGAAAGGGAACAAGGACCATATGTAGTCCAGTACTTGCTTGCCGGAAGGAATCAGCTCGCGGAGGAACTCGGCGGTTGTAGGCGGCTCCTCGACGAATGTTTCTGTTGTCGCGACCGAGAAGACCGATTCTCCTCGTGTGAGCTCATCTTGGTAAGGCTCCGACTTCTGCACCTTGATGCCGAGCACCTTGGCCAAGCCGTGGCCGATCTTGGTCCTCGTGGATGCCATGATAAGCTTCGTGGCACGATTCCCGATTGGAAAGGTAGAACCGTAGCCAAGGGCCAAGAGTCGATATCCGAAGGTTGGCGGAAGGTGTTGTGTGATGGCCAAGCAAAGGGGGCTATATATACCACAGCACGCAAGATTGACCACCAGCCCTCCCACCCCTTGGCGTAATATATTTCACAGACCCAAGGCCGTGGTACAATCTATGGGATGCCCGTACGCGACCCAGGGTTAGATCCCGCGACTGCAGTCTCTTCCCTGCCACCGACGCAACGACCAGGGAGCCAAGGAGCGTACGGATCTGGAGAGCCCGAGGACAAGCTTTCACTGCACGAGCTTCAAGCCTCGAAGCTCGCAATATACGCTAACTCGACCAGGGAGCGTCCAGACCCCAGGAAGCTGACCCGGCTGAGCGCGGGTTGTCTGGTCGAACGTGGGAGAGGGGACAATCCTGGACAGAGGAGAGGACGCCACTTGAATATCGTTTGGTCAACGATGTGTCTGGCTTGGAGCGGCTGTCTCTGAAATGTGAAGATCTCAACAGAACCAGAAAGGGAATGATGACAGAAGCCAATAAGATTGCCTAGGAAGAGTCAAAAAGCTGCGACGTGGGTATAAGAGGCAGCAGGGAGGCGCATGGGGGTGTCAACGGAGCATAGCTCGAGTGGGTGCGGTGCGGATGGCGCCATCGCAACCTTGCCCATCCAAGCTAGCATGAGAAAAAGGTACTGCAGGAGCTTTTAAGAGATCGTGGAGCGGGAATGTACATGGCCTCGGCAGCCCCATATTCAGTTTACTAGCAGTAGTGTACATGTACGCTTCCGCAATTGCGTATATGTTGTACTGCCGTTGGCTGCTTGGGAAGGTTTATAAGCAGCTGGTCGATCACTACGCCTCGTCCCGTACCCAGGTCTTCGTTCCTACATATTTTTCACTTGAAAGAGGAACTGTACGTCCCTCGGAGAGCAAGCCCACGAGCCTCCTGGCCTTATTAGCTATTCAACCTCAAGTCTCTGGTCGCTGTCGAAAACAATATGGACAAAAATGAAAGGGCTGTCCGTTGTGAAGGCTCATTCTGCAAGCAGCAGCTGGAGTTTGCCATATTTGGCGTCACAGACGTTGACTTGACCAATCAGGAGGGGGCAAGCCGATTGTGAAATGTTCAATGGCGATGATGTGATTTGGACCCACAAAATAAAGCAGGGCCATGAGGTAATGACCACTCCCAAAGGTTACCAGGTAGGATGAGAAAGCCTCCATTGTTGGTAGCATCGCTTCGGGGACCTGCCGGAGTTCCTCTTTTTCAAAACTCTGTTCTGATACAGGATCGAGGAGGCCATTTGTTGTGGTGTTTTCTCTTCGCCGTGGGGGGGGGGGGGGTTTCCCTGCAAGATGCAGTGCTGTATTGTGCACCGGCCGGCCTGTATGATACAAACAAGAGCAGCAGCAGCCAAGTCTGATGCTAACGGCAATGAAAACACTTCGATTCGAAGACAAACAAACAAGATGACCGGCCTCGGGGCTCCTTTCTTCGTGTCGACTGCGTCGCCCTATCCTGGGCAAAATGCATCTCGGCATTCTTGAGGCTGATGTCACTGACAAGCAGATCTTTCGAGGCTTGTACATATAGAGGCAAGGTAATGCAGACGTAAAGGCTCCACGGCAGGCCCCGGCAATGAGTACGTATTGAGATTCTCGAAGAAAGTCGTGCTTGGCAGGGGACCTTCTTCACGTGTTGTAACTTCGGAAGATGACCTGAGGTGATGTCTTGCCGTCGTGGGGCGTCATTCTTGCCAGATCTCGAGACTCGGTGGGTCACTTCAGCCTCGCATCGTTCAGCCACCGGGAGCCATGACAAGATCTCTGGTAGCTTATGGTCGACAATACCATCTTGATGAGAGGTGCAAGATCATTGTTCGCTGTTCCTTTCCAGATATGATTCGTATAGACTTCCGATTCCTCGCCTCAACCATGCATGACGGACGGTGTGAAGTTGTAGACTATGAGCACTAAACGCGTCTCGCGACCAGACGCGTCCAAGCCTTGTGCACCCAGCCAACCACCTCAGCCACCCCGCTTCGACGTTTTGGCAAAATATCGTGCGAAGGAAGCCGTCATCAACGCAGTCAAACGCTGGATTTCAGGTTGTCTTTCCGCCGCTCCTATCTCGGCTGTCCATTGATTACGACTGCCTGATCCTGTTCCTGTATCGAGTCACTCTTTCCGTCAGGTTCGCGAACTGTGACATCGTCGTGAAGACGAGACCTTCACCATGCCGAGCCCAGTCAAGGAATCA
Source organism: Coniochaeta hoffmannii (assembly GCA_030052785.1). Lineage (NCBI taxonomy): Eukaryota > Fungi > Ascomycota > Sordariomycetes > Coniochaetales > Coniochaetaceae > Coniochaeta > Coniochaeta hoffmannii. The sequence continues at coordinate 133,178 of JANBVN010000053.1, read as the reverse complement.
ATCCCATCTCTCCAGCCTCTACCCACAACGCAGCTGCACCCACCTCCATCTCCCGGAACACACCGTGCACTGAGAAGGTTGCAGTCAGCGCATAGTCTAGGAGCCAAGGCCGCCAACCAACCATCGCTCATATCCCAGCAACGACAACAATTGCAGCTCCAGCAGCTCTCACAGCATCAGCAACTGCATCCTCCGAGCAGCAATAGCCACAACCAAGGTCAGCATACACATCGACAGACCTCCGGATCACCAGTCCGGAGGAATGCCAACAATCATTCGCCACACAGGAACCGGGCCAACAGCGATGCGAACGCGAACCCCCCCGTTGTCCACCAAGCCAACTCGATGCCGCCGCCAAAACGCTCCGTCTTGAACAGGCGCTCTGCTGCGGCCGACAACATGTCGTTGGACCGGCTTCTTCGAGACGGACCTCCCGGAGGCGACGTGACGGGTGCCTTGGAAAGCGCACGGTTGAAGATCCTAGACCAGGGCATCAAGAGTGACGGCGACGGGATGGTATGTATTTCCTTCTAGGTCGTTGTGCTTTCATTATCCAACCCTTAACCTCTTCCCCAGTCCTCCCTGCGCATCTACGTCTGGCTCATTCTCGTAAACGCGCCGATCCTTGACACGGACGCCTACCTGGACCTCATCCACCGTGGCGCCTCGCCAGCCTACTCCAAGATCCGCAACGACACCTTCCGGACTCTCACCACAGACCCCCTCTTCCGCCGCCGCGTCAGCGAAGCCAGTCTTATCCGACTGCTCAACGCGATTGCATGGAAGCTGCACGATGCACGCGAGGAGCGCGTCAAGGACAACTCGTCGACTTCGGGAAGCAGACACTCGCTGCCATTCGAGACGCCGAACAACTCCAACAGCCGTCCGGGATCCAGGGGCAATGCGCTCGTCTCTTCTCCCGCTTCTAAGGGCCGAGCTAGGGCCTTGACTCTTACGACAGAGGGATCCGAGAGCAGCATGGTCATTGAGCCTGGCACCTACGTTCAAGGCATGAACGTCCTCGCTGCGCCGTTCCTCTATGCGGCGCGTAGTGAGGCAGAGGCGTTCATCGCATTCCACCAGTTCCTGACCCACGAGGTTCCGGGCTACATCCGCGGCGCGATGGACGGTGTGCACAAGGGACTTGCTTTGGTAGACAAGGTGCTTGCTATTGTCGATCCGAAGCTCAGTCTCTATCTGCTCTCCAAGAACCTGACCGCCGAGATCTACGCCTTCCCCTCGGTCCTGACGCTGTGTGCCTGCACTCCACCGCTGCCCGAGGTCCTGCGGCTGTGGGACTTTCTGCTTGCATACGGACCGCACCTCAACATCCTCTGTGTCGTAGCGCAACTGGTCATGATCAGGACGCAGATAATGAACTCTCCGACGTGAGATATTGCCTGGTTTCCCTTATCAGTCCAGCTCCGTATGCTAACATGGTCGACAGCCCTAACAAGCTTTTACGCGCGTTTCCCGCCCTACAAGCAGACCAGATCAAGCGTACGACGTTGGCAATCATCAAGATGATACCGGACGATGTCTATTCTGAGATCGTTACGCATGCGCAATGAACAATCGACGATATAGGCTTGTCGCTGTTTTCATGGCACTGCGCGGTGTCAGACGCTTGTAGCCCAGGCAGTCCGCTAGTCATTCGCGTAGGCCACTTTGCTCTTCTGTGTGCCTTCCGAGCATGTCTCGCCCCTCGGGCTTTGGCCAAGTTCAGGCCAACTTGCGGCTCTGACGGTAACATGGACGACAACAACACATGACTGTGGCACTGTCTAATTACCAGCTATCCAAGGAGAGACGAAGGCCGAGCAAATGGATACCACTAGCGAGCACTAGACCAACACGAAAACAGCTCTTCACGGTCCGCACGGAAGCCAGCGACACCGCCTTGCCATCTTGGACGTGGACAGCTGGGGCCGTCTCTGAGGCAACCGTCTGCTATCAGTTTTCAGGTATCAGTTGCCGGGCTGAAGGCTTCCCGCGATGTTCTCTTTTGTGTGACAATGAGGGTCATGAAGCCTACAATATACAGCATCGAACGATACTGTCCTCGGGTGCACATATTTACCTGATGGAAGATTCTTGATCGCTTTGTCTACGCTTCCGGTTTGCGATGGCTTGGTCGGCTTTGTCGGCCTGCAACTGGCACTGCAACTTGCCCTACGCGGCACCTCTCCAAGCATCCAAGAAACGTCTACACGTTCTCTCAGCACCCGCGAGGTACGCGACTCCCGTTGGCCCGTCCCCTAAGCAGCTCACAATTCGCACAGACTTGTGTGTTCGCTCTCTGTGGTATCTGGCATATCGTTCGTCTTCACGCCATTTAGCCGCCAACGCTGGCCTCTTCTCGGTGCAATAACGACGTCCAAGCCGTCTCACAGAATGCCACCGAGCCGCGAATTGGGCATCAGCCAACGGCTGATCGCCAGCAACCAGGAGGGAATTGAAGCTTGATGAAGAGAAGTAATGGCGTGCCTTTGGCCTTCATCCCTTCACAGATATCTCGCCAATTCTGCAACCGCAGCTGTGGACCGCAACCCAAATATAGGGATGCAGAGGAGCGTGCATTCCCGGCCAGTGTCGCAGTGCGTTTTTCATGCTTTGCACTTGCGTCTTGCAGTCGGGATGTAACGCACTCCGATGGTATGCATTCGACAATCTACTCGTACCATTGATTGACATCCCACTGCAGGACCGGCAGAAGCAGAGGCAGGATCGGGGAGAATGGGGTGTCTGCCATCATCCCTTGTGGGCAATTAGCCGCGAGGGAAATACGAGGGTCTACCAACACACCATCAGAGAGGGAGAAAGAAAAACACAGGTTGAGAGAGAGTTCATCTAATTTAGACAGGAAAATAGGCACAGCATGCGAGCTTATCTTAGATGCGCCATGTGTGCCTGCGCCTTGTTCCTGCATCTACCCGTGACCCCGTGCCACCCTCAAGTCTCCCAACGGTAAAGAGCGTTGCCCTCATAAGCGACCCCACGGGTGACCCGACAACTGCAAAGGGTTGGATGATGTTCCTTTCTCCCGTCACTCCCGTCTCTCTCACCTGTGGGTTAAGGCAGAGACGTCCGGCATGTAAAGCAGCAATAGACCTATATACTCCCGGTCCCTTGACAACCCCCTTGGACGGAAGCGATGTCCCATCCCCTAGTCTAGTCACGAAAGTGGAAACCATCTCACTCGTTTTCGGTCCAATATTCGCAACACCACATTCTTTCTGTATTTACAAAGTCTATACTGTCTATAGTCTGGACTGCTAGACGATTCGTATGCACCAGACAGTCGCACGTCTGTCGCTCTCTACAGGAGTTCCTCCCTTTGCTCGTTGGATTATAAGAGGGAGTCGATACTCTCCCTCTGCCCTTGCTTAAGGGGTGACAACCAACACCAAACAACCCAACCAACAACACCATTACTCAACCCCCTTCATCGGACTCATTACCCCCCTTACCGTCAACCATCCATACCCCTTACTGCCCGGGAATAACACACAAGCCAGAAAGAATGGTCCGAGTAACGCCCTTCCTCCCGCTCATCAGCGGCGCCTCCACACTCCTAGCGCCAACGGGAACCGACAGCCGGCAGGAGTCGTACGCCTCGCTGACGGGCTACGCCAAGAGGGACCTCCTGACGTGCGAGCAGACCTACGGCGCCAACTGGATCCAGTGCGGCGACGCGGGCAGCACCTTCTGCTACAACCCGAGCGAGGGACAGGTGCGTTGTGACATTTGTTGTCCAAGCCTCCCTTCTGGATGGAACGCTTCGACTGACGAGCTTGATGAAATATAGACATGCTGCGCCCAGGACGCGGGCTACTGCGACGCCGGCACGTGGTGCGCGCCGGTACCGGGCTTCTGCTGCCTCGACGGCGAGGACGCGGCCGCCTGCGCGCGGGAGGCGGGCTTCGAGCTGCCTGGTGCTTCCTCATCCGGGGGTGTTGATACGACCGTGTCGTCGACCACCACGACGACGCGCACTTCGAGCACGACGCTCACGGCGTCGAGTACGACTCTGACCACGCTGTCGCCGGCGGGTTCCTCGACCGCTGCGCAGGGAGTGACGTCGGCGCCGTCCACGACGAGTGACGGGGGCTTAACCTGGTCGTCCATATACCCTACATCGACTGGGTTCGGCGCTCAGTCGAATGGGAGCAGTAGTACCAACTCGACTGCTGCGCTTCCGAGTCCGTCGTACGTGCAGATTTCGGATGCGAAGAAGGAGCAGTGGACTTTGGTCTGGATGACGGTTGCTATGGGTCTTCTCGGTGTGTTTATGGCGTCATGTTGAGTCGGTTGAAGCACGCGGATGGTGGTGGCTATGCGGTCGCGGCGGCCAATTTCTGTATTTAGACGGCTCGATAAAGAGGGCCTTGGAGATCTCGGCACGAGGACCTGAGATGTAATGGCGATGCGCATACCCATAATAGAGATTTTGAACAACACGTCCAGTTGACGAGCCCAAATCCCCGGAATTGCCATTGAGCCCACATCGCCCGTGGATTAAAGCCAACAGCCATCTTGAGCGCGCCGGAATGCCTCTGCAAAGAAGGCTTGCATGGCGCTGTAATGGAACAGAATACCTCCGAGCACGGCAATGTGCCAGAGGTTGTGGCTGCCCCCAACGTAGTCGAACATGCCGGGACACCACCTCTCCGGGACCTTGCTGGCGTAGACGAGGGCGCCGGCAAAATACACGAAGATGGATTTGAGAATGGGCGAGTAGAACTGCCAGACAGAGGCAAATCCCCGACTGACCGAGATCTGGAAGATTGGAAGGAAACCGGTCGCGCCGAGGCCGACGAAGAACGCCACTCTTGCCCACGCCATGTCCGGCCCGTTGAACCTGGGGTGCCAGGGGAGAATAACACCACCAACGCCCAGAAGGGCTGTGGTCGTCATATAGATGCAGCGACTGACAGGTTCGCAGTAGAAGGCTGTGTATTCGGTCGTCATGATCGAGGCGGCAATGAGCAGCGATATGCCCGTGTAGTCGACGCAAGCAAACGTCGAGATCAATCCCACGTCCGCAACTGCGTTCATGGTGTGCCATATCGTACTGCAGACGAGGCACTGGCAGGCGGCGAAGAAGAACACTGCTGCAATGAATATGTCGGTCTTGGTGCTGAGGGAGAAGTTGATACTCGTCGGGTAGAAGTAGAAAGCGACGGCGAGCACAATCACAAAGCCGAGTGCGTGGGACCAGATGTTGACCAGCTCGTTATGGATGCCGAATGCGGAGCGCACGCAGCCGATCTTGGACTCGGTGAAGCGGTAACCCTTGACAATGTGCGGGTTGATCCTCCAGGGTATCGGGAGGTCCTCGTACGCGATCAGACCGTGTTCTCTGGCCCGGGCGACGGCTCGCTGAACATGTTCCTCCAGGCTCTCTGCAGCGTGTATGGCACGGCTGATACCTTCGTCCACCACCTTACGAGCGCCTTCGATGCCTTCGTCCACCACGCGGCGGCTTTCGTCCATAATGAGACCAGCCGCATCGACGGCGTTCGCTAGTCCCCTCGCCCGCATCTTGGACGCCTTGTCCTCGAAATCTGAAAGCATATTATCCAAGAGCTCGACACCAACCCGAGCCTTCTCGTTCATAGACTCGGCGGCGGCAAGGGCACCCTGATAGCTGGACTCCAGCGTCTCGACCATGACATGGACCCTGCGGCGGCCGGCGCCGAAAACATCCTCGGAAACTTGCGAGCATCGAGTTCGGACAGCCTGAAGGGTGGAATAGGCGAGCGATATGCTCGAGTCCAAGTTGAGGTCGCCATAGCTCTCCAGGTATCCGAGCCGACGTTCGAGTTCTGTAAGAAATAGATCGACCTGCACCAACTTGTTTAGGCACGTTCCCGAAGGATAGGGGGTCTCAGAGAAGCGAACCTTCAAGAGAATGCTCTCTTCCCCTTCCAAGATCTGGTTGACTATCGACTTGCGCCGGGGAAGAGCAAAGTGGGAATGTCTCCTTTTCCGTGCTGCTGTTGGAAGAGGTTGGGCATCAGCTCCGGAGGCCCGAACCTCCTCCACTGGCTCGTCGTGCGAAGCCAGCGAGAATGAGGATGCGCAATCCATGGCGAAGCGGTGCCGAACGTGAGTCGGTGGGGTGCGTCGGGGTCGAGCAAAGATGCCGTTTGTGCTTCTATAAATGCTCGTCGTACAGAACACAGAGTTGAAAGGAAGGAGCGGATGTGGTTGATGAACCACCTCGTGTAACAATTATCACCAGAACAGAACCCCGACAGCTCCGCTTCACATGCAATAACCACGGGCTCCGAAGGATGGAAACTACTGGCTGGTTGAACAAGTCGCTGTGAGAGGCGAAAAAGCACTCAGTCAAGAACTTTGAGGAGGGGGGACCGCAACTGCGAAATGCCAGGGCACGCCCTCTGATTGGTCAGTTGGCGATCTGGACCCTTGGAAAGTCGTCGATCGGTCGCTGGAAATGGGGCACGGTGCAGGATTGGATGGGGAACCAGCCGGGTACCGCAACGAGTCAAGTTGTCTGACGATAGGGGGCATATGTATGAGAAACAGTACGACCTGTACTGGGAGAAACAAAGTTCTAGGTTGAAAATGCAGTAAGATTGACTTCAGTACACTAGCGCTTATGAACCTATCGGGATCAAAGGGTCTCAACTTTCCCCTGACATCACCTTTTCCGCAGCCGGACTTGCGGTGCGAAGATTAAATGAGAAGCCAAGGACTGCTCCTCCAATTATACGTCATTTCATACTTCAATGTGAGCCGCAGCTGAGCTAAGGTACGTACCAGGTACCCATAATCTATCACATGTCCACAGCGCTTTTCCCGGTTCGTCCTTCCGTTCCCGGGCTTTCCCCGATTCAGCCCAGCAGATCCGACGTCCAGTTCAAGTTCGCCGTAGTGTGTCCCGGGGTTCCCCATCACCGCAAACCCAGTACGGCAGCGAGAGGCACCCCAAGCCCAGTGGCTAAGACAACATCGGTCGACATCTGACGTCAAAGCATCCCCTTGTTGGCTCGCTATCTTCGGCAGTCCATCGACATTGCAACCCATCGCGATGGCCATCGACCAGCAGGTTACCGACGAGAACCTGGCTTCGGTGCTGCAGATCTCCCATGCGGCCCGCGCGCAGGCACTCGCCCTCGTCTCGCTCATCGAACAGCAGAAGAACGAGCCCACCGACGCGGAAGGCCGCGCCGAGATCGCCCGACAGCAGAAGCTGCTGACGACGAACCTGGCCCGGCTACGCGGGCTGCACCGCGCGGCGTGCTTCTCGGCGCGCGACACGAAGGCCGTCACGGCTGAGGCGCGGCAGCAGGTCGACCGGCTGCATCTGCAGCTGCAGAACCTGTACTATGAGCAGCGCCACTTGCAGGGAGAGATCGAGGCTTGCGAGAGCTTCAGGTACGCTCCATCCTCGGAAGATATCTGTCCTCGAAGTCGAGCCGGTTTTGCTAACGTATAATCCCGACCGCAAGCCACAAGTATCAAGAGCTACCTCTTATTCCTGTCGAGGAGTTCCTAGCACAACACCCAGAGCATGTAGACGACGACGAGAACGCCCTGATGATCGCACGCATCGATCACGAGAGGGCGGAGCGCGAGGCCTTGGAGCAGCAGAGGCAGGAGCTCCTGAAGCGCAAAGCGAAACTGATCGCGGACAACAAGAGGCGGCGAGATGACCTAGCAAATCTGGACAAGGACTTGGAGAAGTTTATCGATGTGAGTTTTCTGCCGAGTACCTTCAAATAACGACAGAAAGCTGATTCGGTCATGCAGGCCGCGAAACCGATCCAGAAGCTCTTCGAGAAAGTGGTGTAGAGACTGTCATCACTGGAGGTATACGATTCAGAAGTGGATTGCTACCAGTGCTCACCAACAGGCAGCCGTCAGTCGAGAAGGCGGTCTAGGTTGTGGACGCGTCACTGGACGGCAGATCAGTCGTTTCTACGCGGCCTTTGCAAGCATTCAGCTAGGATGACCAGACCGCCATCCGCCCAAGTCATTGCGAAACTTTCAGCCATCCAACCAGCAGAATGATCCATCGCAATCGTCCGCCAAGGACGTCCGCTAAAGTCATACGCCGCACCGTTCACCGCTGATTCTGTCAGAGACTTGGTTCAAGCTGCTTCGAATCTGTGGTGACCTAATGTGGTCGAGTTTCGCCTTTTGGCGCAGCTCAGCAATGTTACGGCTTACGGAGGGTGACATGTTTCTGGATGACATGACCATGAGTTCAGCCTTGACAACAAAATGTGACGCGGTTTATCAGGTGTCATATGGCGTCCGCCAGTCGAGTGATCGAACGATCTGTTCGGCCATGCACAGCGAAGGTTTGGATCGCTTGGAGAACCAAAGCCGGTCTCAACTGCGGTACAGGCTCGGGAACCAGGGTCGGGCGCTATCAGTGAGTGCATGGCTGAGTTTGATGGACTGCGATGACAAACTTGATCGCCTTATGGAAGGGTACGGTTGTTGGCTCGTTGTCTCGGGTAGCGGTTGGGCACGGGTGGAAGCTAGCATGCGGTTAAGGTAGACACTCAGTGATTGGCATTTGGCCGAATGGCAGAGAAGGATGCCAGTGGGAGGCCGACTGAAGGCCAAATCAGAAGCCTCACTTAAGAATACCGCTTTTCACTTATGTCTTATTGCGCGACTCGTTACCCTCTCAGTTGTACAGTGCATTAGCAACGACTTACCGGTAGACTCAGTGTTCGCACGTCGTCGTTCATAGGTACATAAGCGAATTTGACACTTGCAATGGGTCGAAGGATCCAATAAGGTAGTACTGCAGTTACCCAGCTTGCGTCTCCTTGCTCATATGCATGTTGTTGCAAGGTGCTAGTCATGCCCGAAAAGGAAGCAATCGTGCCTCTAATATCCGTATCAAGGGTCGCTTAAATCCCGGTCAAGAACCGAAGACGTTCGTCCATATTATGAGAGGTTCCGAGTCTGCTCGGAGCTTTAAGGAGGTGACGAATTACGACCACGAGACTAGACTCGTTCTCGGGTTTAGTGTAGAGGTGTACGTAGCCCCCACCACGCTGTGGTTGAAGATCCGAGATGGTACGGATGTTACTGACCTTGGCTTGGCAATCTCACGATGTAGTATAATAAGTATGCCATACCAAGCGGGCATCCAGTCACATACTCACGTCAAGGCCCTCACCACAAACTTGGTACTACCATCACCGGGCATCCTCCCCTCCTGTTCACTCGTCACCAATCCAGCCACAAAATCTGCCACCAATGGCCACCAGAACAAAAGTCCGCGTGGGCGTCTTCGTCCCCTCGGACGTGCAACTCCTCGACCTCGCCTGCGTCGACGTCTTCGCGATGCTGAGCCACGACTACCTGGCGCCACTCGAGATGCTGCCCTCGGCCCTGACCGACCTCGCACCGGAGGTCTCGATCTCCTACGTCGGCACGGGCCCTACCGTACGTACCACTGCGCAGACGACGATCGCGACTACCCACCTGCTAGGCGACCCGGACGTCGCGCCGGGGAAGCTGGATGTCGTGCTGGTTCCCGGGCCGGACCCGTCTCGTACTTGGGGAGAGGATGTGAAGGGGTGGTTGAGGGGGCATGCGGAGAAGGAGGGGGTCGACGTGCTGTGCGTGTGTACCGGTATCTTTCTGCTGGGAGATGCGGGATTGTTGAAGGGGAAGACGGTTTGTGGGCCAAGGGGGCTGCAGGGGAAGATTAAGGACCGGTATGAGGGGGTTAGGACTGTGGGCGAGAGGTATAGGTGGGTCAGAGACGGGAGGCTTTGGAGTAGTGGTGAGTCTTGATGCCGCTCGAGAGGGGGATGGTGAAGGTTCAGGAAGATGCTAACTGGATACAGGGGGGGTTACAAATGGGAATGATCTTGTGGTGGCGTACGCAAGGGAGACGCCTAGGTTCTTTCCTGGGCCGGTGGTCGAGATTGTGGCTAGAATGGCTGATATTGGGGACCGGCCTAGAGAGTACGGTACCGGCCAGGCGGTTTGGGGGATGGGTATGGCGTGGCAGCTGCTGAAGGCTTGGGTCATGGGGGTGACTGGGGTCAGAAAGGTGAAGAATAGATGAAGCTGTTCTGAGGTGAGAGTAGGATTAGATCATGAGACCGCCATGTACGTACATACAAAAAACCCCGAATAAAAAGTAACTAAGTGTAAGAGCCAGGTGTGAGTACAACAAGGAATCCTTCCACTGTTCACATCGGTGAACATGAGATGACAGTCCAGGGCCATCAAGCGATATTATCAAATCCAATGCGATATTATCAAAGCCAATGCGATTTTGCTTGTTGTTTATTCACGGTCTCGTCCAATATGATAGACTCCAGTGACATGTGTACCCTAACCCTCATGCCTTCTCTCACCTCCCTGTGAGTACTGGGTGGAGCTTCGTCCTGCAGGCTCTTCACCGGACTCCACTAGGCTCCTGGTTGGCTGGGCGAACCGGTCGCCTACTCGCCACGGATAAGCCTCGAGAGGCCCCCGATAAGAGATGGCGGTGGGGGTCTTTTGTGAAGGACCGCCAAAAAGTTTTCGAGGGTCCTGGCAACGAAGCTGTTTTTCTGCCTCGTCGACCCGCGATTCACGGCAGAAAGTTTTCCTCTTCCTCTTTCTGCACTGCAAGCATTCTGCATTCTGCGCATCATCTCGTCTTTCGCCTGCACGATACCCATTCCACGCGCATCATTATCTCTACAAGTACGTTGCAGAACCCGCACCATTCGGTCAATCGCATTTCAAGTCGTGTTCCATCGCTAACATCGTCGTCCGCCTTTCAGCAGCTTCGAGTTTAACCATCCACAATGTCGTCCTTCATCCCCGTTGCTACCTTCGGGCTTGAGGTCCCCGCCGGCGAGGTCGCCGTCCGGCCTAACCAGGAGTTTCCCGCTACTGTAAGCCATATCACGCTCGTCGGCGCTTGTCGTTCGGCGCTTCATCTTGCTTCATCCCAACTTTAATACAGCATCACCACCAGGACTGGCACTAACAATTCACAGATCAGGATCACCATGGCCGCTCTCGATCCCACCCAGGCACCCGAGGCTGACGCCGAAGGCAACATCCCTGCCGTTCCCCGTGCCACTTTGAGAATCCTCAAGGGCCCGAATGCCGGTGACGAGGACGAGGATGATTCGTACCTCGACGGCCTTCTGAACGGCGAGTACAGCGATGAGGATGATGAGGACGACTCAGATGACGAGGCCAACGGTGGCCCAAGCGACCCGTCCAAGTCCAAGAAGGCCCGCCAGGAGGCCGCCATCAGGAAGCTCATCGAGGCCGCGCAGAACGACGAGGACTCGGATGAGGAGATGGACGAGGCTGACGGCACGACCAACGGCAAGAGCAAGAAGGGCAAGGAGAAGGCCAGCGATGAGGATGATGACGAGTCCGAGGACGACAGCGAATTTGAAGGTGATGACCTGGAGCCCTTTGTCGTTTGCACCCTCGACACCGAGCGCGTAAGTTCCCCCAAGCTTCCCGAGGTTCCCTGTTGAAGCGTAACTAACCTGTCTGAAGAACTACCAACAACCCCTGGACATCACCATTAGCGAGAACGAGAAAGTCTACTTCATGGTCTCGGGTACGCACAGCGTCTACCTCACTGGCAACTACGTTATCGATCCTTCTGAGGACGATCACGACCATGACGAGGATGACGAGGACGACTATGATCTCCCCCCCGGCATGGAGGATGTCCTCGACGGCGATGACAGCGACGTGAGCGATGAGCTCGACGAGCTCGCCGACATGGAGCGCGTTAAGGAGATCGATACGGACGAGGAGGAAGCTCCCAAGCTTGTCGAGGCCAGCAAGAAGGGCGACAAGAAGGGCAAGAAGCGCACCGCTGACGATGCCGCTGAGAACCTCGACGATCTGATTGCCAAGGAGGAGACCAAGCTCAGCAAGAAGCAGCAGAAGAAGCTGAAAAACAACAAGGGCGAGGCTGTCGCTGCCGAGGAGAAGAAGGACGACAAGAAGGATGGTGCCAAGGACTCCACCCCCAAGTCGGACAAGAAGGTCCAGTTCGCCAAGAACCTCGAGCAGGGCCCTACCGGCTCCGCCGAGAAGGCCAAGACCGCCGACAAGAAGACCCCCGGCGTCAAGGTGGTCAACGGCGTCACCATCGACGACCGCAAGCTCGGCTCCGGCCGCACTGCCAAGAGCGGAGACAAGGTCAGCATGCGCTACATCGGCAAGCTCACCAACGGCAAGGTGTTCGACGCCAACAAGAAGGGCTCGCCTTTCAGCTTCAAGCTCGGCAAGGGTGAGGTCATCAAGGGCTGGGACATCGGTGTCGCCGGCATGTCGGTCGGTGGCGAGCGTCGCCTTACCATCCCTCCTCATCTCGCCTACGGCAGCCGGTCGATGCCTGAGATCCCTGCTAACAGCACGTTGATCTTCGACGTCAAGCTGCTGGAGATCAAGTAAACATGCCACCGATAGGTGCGTGTTGACGAGGATATAAAGCAGGGGGCTGACTTGGATGGAGAATCGGACCGTCAAGCTCATGTGTATTTCTATTACGAAGTGCCTCTCACTGCGTATCACCAGGGGTTTATAAGTAACCCTTGCGGTTACCTAATTCTTTTCCCCTTTTGCGGTATCTTTCATGCTACGCCTCGATGGAGCCTTCTGACCTGCGCGCGATCTGCGAGGATCCGGTTCACGGGTAGCAGGACGCTGTTAGACGGGATGACGAGGTCTGCATTGCATTTTGCTGGCGCAAGAACAAAAGTGATTTGGGAGGAGTTTTGCGTTTGCTCTCAGTTGGTACCCTACTTAGGGTATCGAATTTCTTAACGAGTGTTCTCATGGACCTGCCTGCCTTGTCTGGTGTATGTGTGATTCATGATATCGTGACGGTAGTACTCAGTAGACCATGGGAGGGAGGAGCGGGCGACGTTCAGGAAGCACAGGCACTGTTGCCATCGCTGCCACCCCGTGGCCTCGACTATCCGAAGCAAGTGCCCCGGGCACCACAATCCCACTCCAATCTGTACTTCATCTTCTTCCCTCCCGTCTCCTCTGAACCTCATCTACCACTAACACCAGAGATATCGCATCATCACAAGTAGCTTGGCCAGTCTCTCTTTTGTTGGCCAATTTGCATTATCCATATGCCATAAGCAACGGCTCGACTTAGAGGACCCGGCAGGCAGGTTCCAATTCCGCCATGAAGCGTTCTCTGCCTACCGAAGGTGACAATGATGGCAATTCGACTCACCCAGGACGCCAAAGCAGTGCTCCTGCACCGGGGAAATCCGAGCCCCCTCCACCTAAGGTTCGCCGTAAGGGCAAAGGCATCATGTCGACGCTCCGGACTTTGACAGCCAGTAGAAGTGGTATGTGGACTCCTTGTCTTCGAAACTGAGTTTCTGAAGCTCACGAATTCCTCAGGTTCCGATCGGTCGGTGCTTGTCGAGCATGAGGGCTGTCTTCCGACTCCTCCAGCAAGCCCGGCGAAGAGCACGAAGCACAAGACTTCTTTCTCGCAGAAGATCAGCAGGGTGAACACGCTCTTCCGCGGCCCATTTGACGGCGCGTCGAGCCAGAAGCACAAGCCGAAAGAGAGGCGTTCCCTCAAGAGCCAGCAGTCCGTCGAGGCGATAGGGACCATTGAGACTGGCAGCGTGCTTGTGCTCTCCCCCAGCTCATCACAAACGGTAACCACTGCCTCCAGTTCCAACAGTACCAACACGTCCATCAGGTCTCCAGTTTCGACAGGAAAGACGTCGGTAGACTCTAGGTTTACGCAGAGAGACCAGAACAGCTCGGCCGAGAAGAAGCTGTTGAACAGTGGCACCGTCATCACGCGTCCACGTCCCGCTGCCCAAAAGCGGTCCAGTCCAGAGGGCAATCTCGTCCCTATCGAAGAGACAGCATTCGACCAAGCCAACGTCACGATCCTGACCGTCGAGCAGGCCGCTGCTGCCAAGGTCTTTCTGGAGACCTACTTCAACACCCTGCTGTCTCCAGACCCGTCGCCCAGGGAGCTGCGTCGCCAGAAACTTGAGATAGAGCTGCACAGACGGATGCACGACGAGAATTTCACGCCGGAGCAGCAGGATCGGATGCGTCGCGACTTCATTCGCCGCGAGACGGAGCACCTGCGGGAGTACAGGGTCATGAAAGCACGCAGCATCCGCGTGCGCACCGCCGAAAAGGGAGATCCCGCGGCTCGCCTGAATGATGAGTATGAAGTGCTGAAGATACTCGGCAAAGGTAGCTTTGGCGTGGTGAGGCTGGTCCGAGAGAGGTCCTGCTCGCACTTCCGCAGCGATGGGCCCAAGCAGGTGTATGCAATGAAGGTCATCCGCAAGTCCGACATGCTACGGACGAGCCAGGAGGGTCATCTCAGGGCTGAGAGGGACTTCCTGGTAGCTTCTGAGGGATCTGACTGGTATACGCTCCTTAGCCTCTGACTCGGGAATCTCGACTGTCTACTAACCGGTGCGACAGGATCGTCCCCCTTGTCGCCAGCTTCCAGGATGCGGCCAACCTGTATCTCGTTATGGAGTACATGCCCGGCGGTGACTTTCTCGGCCTGCTGATCAGGGAGAATATCCTGCACGAGACGGTCGCCCGCTTCTACATCGCCGAGATGATCGTCTGCATCGAAGCAGCCCACAACCTGAAGTGTATCCACCGGGACGTCAAGCCAGACAACTTCCTGATATCGGCCTCGGGCCACTTGAAGATCAGCGACTTCGGCCTCGCCTTCGACGGCCACTGGAGCCACGACATGGCCTACTACAACAGCCACCGGTACGGCCTGGTGCACAAGCTGGGCATCGCCGTCGAGGGCGACGAGCAGGACAGGGAGGAGGCTCGCAGCGTGCAGGCCACGCTGAAGTGGACGAGCAGCATCATGACCGGCATCGAGAAGCACAACAAGAAGGACCCGAACGACGGCGAGCCCCTGCTCAACTGGCGGAACCGCTGCGGCAACCGGACGTCGGCCATTAGCGTGGTCGGGACAAGCCAGTACATGGCTCCCGAGGTCGTCGCCGGGAAGCCGTACGATGCCAGGTGTGACTAGTGGAGCATTGGCGTCATTCTGTACGAATGCATCTACGGGCACACCCCTTTCCTGTCGGAAGAGGGCAGGCAGATGACCAAGCACAACATCTTGGTAAGTTCCCACGTCCTCGTGAACAACGACATGATGGTTTTTTAACATATAGCAGAGACACCACGAGACGCTAGGCTTTCCCGCCCGGCCTGCCGTCTCCCACAGATGCCGACAGCTAATGGAGGCCCTGATCCGCGACAAAGAAGACCGGCTCTCCTCAAAACGTTACAAGTTCAAAGACCTCACCGCGGCATCGCCCTCCTTCGCCAACGTCCCCAGCGCCACCAGGCCCGGAGCATCATCATCATCATCATCATCGGCGGCGGCGGCAGCTCCCAAGGACTTCAGCGGCCGCTACGTCTTCCCCAACGACGCCGAGGACATCAAGTCGCACAAGTGGTTCCGCGGCATCCCGTGGGACCGCCTCCACCAGCTCGAGCCGCCCTTCGTGCCGCGCATACGCTCGGTCGACGACACGCACTACTTCGACGAGGAGGAAGAAGTCAGCGACTGGAGCGAGAGCCAGCCCACGGAGGAGGTCTTCTCGGATGACGACACCACCACCGCCACGACGCCCACCATGGCCCGTGTCTTCCGCCGTCCGCACGTCGTCGCAGCCGCCGCCTCCCTCCCAACATCCACGACTCCAACCACCCCCCTCCCCCTTCCACCCCTCAACCCCCGCCAGGCCCGCGAGCATGAAGCCTACCTCTTCCTCCGCTCCCTCCCCATCCCCATCCAAAAATGGGCCCTAACCGCCACCGCCCAGCCCTACGACTCGACGCGCATCCAGGCCCAGCTCGACGCCCTGTCAGGACTGGAAAACAACAGCCCGACCGACCGGCTCAGGCTGCGGCAATTCGTCCGCCTCTTCGCGGGGAGAGACCGCAAGCGGGCCAGGGACAGGTTGTTGCGGGACAGACACACAAAGGCGGTGGCGATGGACGTCAGGAGGCGGACGGCGTTTATGGGGTATACCTGGCGGCGGATGAGGCCTTCCGTCGACGATGACGCGGCGGCAGCCGCCGGGTGGATGGCGGGAGGAGGAGGAGGACGGCTGGGGAGGAGACGGGAACTGGGGCCGCCCGGGGCGGACGGGATGGTCGAGCTTGAGTTTGAGAGGGGGAGGGAGGGGTTGAGGCGTGGGTATGCCGGGGGTTATGCTGGCGTCGTGGTGCACGGCGGGTATGGGGAGGAGTACGACTATGGGTATGGTGAGGGGTGGGATGCTGCGGGCGCGAGGGGACCGCGTTGGGGGAGTGTGAGTGCTGTTGGGGCGAGACATGGGAAGGGGAGGTTTAGCTGGCGGTAGTTGGACGGAACACAAGCAGTATGGACGGAGGAGATGAGAGGTGGTGGGAGTGTGTGGCAGATTGTAAAAGCCAGTCGGGGGAAGACCAGCCGCAGTGGAACAGAGATAGACAGTAAACCCTATTTGCATTGTTGTACAGCCATGCAATCCCTATTCAAGCTCGAGCATTGTCTCAAAGTATGTAGGCACTGGTGTGCGTAAGAGCAAGGAAAGTGATTGCGCTAGACTCTAGTCTGTTATGTATGTCTAGCTAGGGTATTGAGACCGAGAACCATCAGTATGAATATTCCTCCACCGCTAATCCTATCGGATGCTGGAAACCCCCCGATCCGTCATCGTGGTGCAAACTATGCTCTATTCCTGTTCTCACCTTACCTCAACCCCTCTGTCGACGCTCTCCAACTTTCCCCCGTTGCTCTCCGTCACACGTCTACTACAATGTCTCCCACCCCCCATTGTTCATGTCCCCCTCCAGCTTCCGCGAGATAGCACTCGGCACGCCGTGGCCCAGCCACATGCTCCGGAGCGACATGTCGTACCGCTTCTGGTGCAGGAACAGCTCGCGGCCGTGGCGCAGCCCCAGGTCCATCTCGCCGTACTGGTCGAGGTAGGGCGCGTTCGTAAAGCTCCCGCTCTGGCGGTGCACCATGAACACCACGCAGCGGCGGATGTTGAGGAACAGGCCGATCGTCTTCTGGCATCTGGGGGAGGTGGGGAAGGCTAGTTAGTAAAAAAGACGGACCAAAGGAGATGATGGGCGAGGGAGGGAAGGAGGACATACTTGGCGATATGCTGGTTTGCCCCGCCCACGGTAACCTTCTTCTGCCGCCTCGCGCCAGGCGGAAACGGAATGACGCGCGAGCAGCAGATGCCCTGCCCGCAGAAGACGTCGCCGCAGAAGAGGCACACCATCGGGTCCGAGAGGTCGCGGCCCGTGGTGGGGCACCGCCGCCTCGTGCACAGCTCGATAAGCGTGCCGTACTTTTCCGGCAGGCCGACAAGCTCGAAGATGCCCGGGTGGGCGAGGGGCGCCGAGGGCGGGAGCATGGGGTTGAAGCTGCTGCGGACGGCTGCGAGGGGGGTGGGGTCTGTGCCGGCAGAGACCAGGGGTGCCTCGGTCGAGCCGTGCGGCCAGTAGGCTTGGTGCTTGATCCAACCGGCGACGAGGCGTTGGGTGACGGTGGCGTCTGCCGGCCATCCGCATTGCGGGCCGAGATGGGTTAGCGCGGTCAGCATCTCGTCGAAGGAGGGCAGTTTAAGCGCTTCGGTCAGCCGCTCGAGTTCCTTTTGTTCGGGCGAGAGCGAGATGTGGCTGTTGAAGTCGACGCCGTACTTGACGTTCAGCAGGATGACGCATTTGCGCGCAAAGGCGAGCGCGTACTTGCGTACGAACTTGTACCAGCCCTCGAAGTCCTCTAGACCGGGCTGGTCGAACGCCTTGTTCGCCGTGTCGGAGTCGCCGCGCATGTCGAGACCGATGTCGGACAGCGCCTCGACGTCCATTTTGACCAGTGCTTCGCAGAACTGGGCAAAGTTCTCGAGCGCAGGGTCCATATCCCGCGGACGGTTGGCGATTCGGTCAATCCACTGCGCGGCAGGCATGTTCCGACCGAGGTGGTATACGACCTTTGTGATCTCGGCTAGGTAGCAGAGGCGCACCATGTGCGAGATCTCGAAGCCCTGCGCGGGCACGACGCCAAAGACGCACTCGCAGAGAAAGACAAAGGGGTCGACGCTCAGGAGCGGCGGGTAGATATCTGTCGGCCTGTGGGTGTTTTCCGTCTCCTCGCCGATGTACTGCGCGATGAAGAGCTGGCAGTGCTGCCGCTCGCTGTCCTTGCGGAACTCGGTGTCGATTCGGTTCTCGCCCGCCTCCCGCTGCCCTCCGACGGCGATGTACGACGTCACCGTCTCGGTGAGGATGCGGAGATGCGTGAGGACCTGCTCCGGTATCTTGTCCAGGAACGTCAGCCCGTACTCCGCTTCCACGCCGCGCTGCTGTATCTCCACGGCCGATATCGAGAAACCGACTGTGCGCGCGAGAGTATCGCTGGCACATAGCTCGTTTCTGCCGTCCGTGACGCCGCTGTCCCGTCCCTTGGGCAGCCTCTTCTCCATCGGATGTCTAGATTCCAGCCCATTCTCGCGGATCGTGTCTCGCAGTCGGCGATAGGCGGCAATCAGCTCCTTCATGATGTTCTCGCCAGCCTGTTCCTGCTGCTGTTCGGCGCCGCTGCGAGATGCCCCTACGACGAAATTCTCGCCGCCGAACTGCGTTCCGCTGGCTGCGCTGTTGCGCTTCGCTGGCTCGACCCAGGCATCATCGAGCAGCTCTGCCGACCGCTCACCGAGCTCGCTGGTCAAGGCTTGTGTCGTGTATGTCGCGAACGAGTTCTGGACCTGGTCCGTCGGCCTTGGCGCACCAAGGACGTAGTAACCCGAGTGCAGCTGCGTGTCGAGCCAAGCATCAAACGCTGCTGGCGTCTGCAACGGCCCGGGATACAACTCTTCCTTGCCCTTCCACACAATAGGGAGGAAAGCATTGCCCAGGGCCTTACAGAGGGGACAGTAAAACTCCAGCCTCTCCAGATCCTCGGGCGGGTGGCGAGCAATCTGCGAAGCATGGCGCCGTACCGCCGACTCGAAGCACTCCTGAAAGCACGAAAAGTGCATGATATGACCACATCCCGTAGATACCGGACCGGGCCGCGACAGCTGGGGCGGAAACCCTCTCCCCAGCGTCGTTTGTGTCGTGGTGAAGGTGTCGCCAGACCGGTTGACTTTCTGCACCTCGACCCTGTTCTCGCCCGCGACGCCAAACGGTCGAATCGCCTCGGCCGACCGGTCCAGGTTCTCTGGGACGTCACGGACCTCCCTCACAAAATCTGGGTCCTGCAGGTCCGTCTGCCGGAGAATGTGGCTCTCGGTGAGGAAGGCAAACGTTCCGTACAGCTCGCGATCGCCCTTGTTGTCCTTATGACAGTAGACGCAGCTTACGGAAGGGTATTTCCAGAAATTCTTATGCTCCTCGGGCGCAGGAAGCTCCTCCTCTTGGTCGACGTCCACATCGCCCCAGTCGATGTCGTCCTGATTCGCCATGAAGCTCTTTTGCTGTTGTTGGAACTGCGCCATGACCCTAGCTTGACGGTCCAGGGCCGCCTGCTTCCTTCTTCGTTCTTCATCTGCCAGGGTGCTTGCGGGCGACGCGGTATTGATGCGGTCCACGGAGAGACCGAGATGGTGGTAGGCGTAGTCAAACATGTGTGGCTGCTTCTGCCGCATCCTCTTAAGGATGAGGTTGATCTTGGGGTGGGACGACTTGTACTCCTCTTTGGACAACATCAAGTTCAGCAAGGCAACGATGGTCTTGGCTTGGGGTGCCTCGGGCATGAAGTTGCTGCGCGCGTTCTTCGAGAGGGCCATCGAGACAAACGACGGCTGCGACTGGTCCAGCTCGTTGGTGTTATCCTCGGAGATAGCGATGAGGATGAGGTGGAGGACGACCTGGAGGAACGTCTCCACCCGTGTGAACTGCACATCGGGAGTGATCTTCTGAAAGACGAGGCTGTAGAGCAGCGAGTAGTAGATGATCTGGGCGAACATGCCCGTCTTGGTGCAATCGGTCAGGCCGGCAAACGCCCCGGAGCTGACGGGACGCAGCTTCGGCTCGTAGACAACTTCCTCGACCTGCTTGCCCGTCTTCTTGGCCACTATCCTGCGATAGGCCAGTTCGGCCTCCTCGCGCTGGTTCTTGTTGTAGTGGGCGATGTAGGGGTCGATCTCTTCGACGTACTCGGGCTTCAGCTCGAAGGTTCCGACGTCGTTCAAGCCTTCGGGCGCCCTGAAGGTCGTCATCTCCTTCAGCAGGTCCTGGAATTCTTCATGATCCTGGAACTTGTCGGGCAGCTTCTGACCGATATCCGTGAATGACAGAGGCTTGAAACACAGGACGTGGATGAGGTCTCGTCGCATAGCCAGCAGATTCGAGGGCGTCTGCTCATCGTTCTGCATGAGAGACGTCCTGTCGCTGAGGAGAACGACGAGAAGGTGGACCATGTCCTCGACAACGTCTAGATGCTGCGCGTCATCTTGTGCCTTGGACTTCTGCTCGAAGAGACCCTTGACCCATTTCTCCATGCCAAAACGCTCCACTATCGAGGCCAAAACGCGGCTCGGGTCGCAAACCACGAGCGCTGTCTGCAACAGGAAGATGTCCCTATGGTGGGACATATCTCGCTGGACGACGCCTCGGTAGGTGCCCGCTTGGTGTCGCAGGCTCAGTCCATTGCGCACCCACATGCCCGCTTTCATCTGCGCCAGCCAGGCACAGACTCTGAGGGGATAGTCAAAGAGAGCCATGAGATAATCTTCGGGATCAAAGTCGCGCTTCGGCATCCACTTTCTGCCCATGGAGCGAGGTGACGCGTTCAAGTCTTGGGCTGTGAAGGTGAGCAGGGCCCTGAGTTCGCGTACGGGCATCGACTTGCCGCACTCGATGACATACGAGAGGGTGTAGTGGAGGGCATGGTGGAAGCTGATGGCCTGCTCCTCGACAACAAATTTCACCACCTCAAACTTGCGGTCCGAATGCTCGAACTCGAAGTCGGCCACGGTCTTGAACCTGACCTCATCCTTGATCTCAGCCTGCTGGAACCGGTGCCGCTCTGCGCCGATGGAATTGATAATGACATTCTTGGCGATAAGACGAATGGCACTGGCGACGTGTTGCAGATCCTCGTCCGGGAGGTTTCGGAAGGCCTCGGAAAAGTGGCGGCATAGTCTGTTGACCTCTCTGGTAATCAGTGAGGCGCTTATCCACCCGTCGGCCTCGTACTCAATGTGCTCCCCCACGGCCCGCACGTTGGGACAGATGCCTTGGTGCAGTTTGACAAGGTCCAGAAATTGCATGATGTATCTCTGCTCCGTCCTCAACTTCTCCTGGACGTGTGGCGAGGCCATGAGATACTTCAAGTCCAGGAAGAAGTGGTACATCCGCCTGTTTGTTACCGAGCCCGTGTCGAATGAAAGGACTGCAGTAGACGAGACGTCCCATGGGTTCCCAACTTGCCTAGTGGTCAGAAACGTGTATAGGATTGCCATGAGGTTGGTGAGAAAGTTGCCGCGTTCAACGACCTCGGCCGTGATCGAGGGTGTGGTCAAAATCTGAAGGGATAGATTGATGATGGAGTGATCCGGCTCGCGGTCGCCGATGAGATAGAGCTGGGCCAAGGTGGTGTAGAGACCGGCGAAGCGCAGGCCCAGGATACGCTTGAACTCGGGTATTGCGACAACCGTCGATATGTAGAGCGAGCGCAGATCGTTGCGCACCTTTTTCCACATTCTCAGGTCGAACAGAACGAGCCAATCGAGCCGTACGCGGTCGAAGATGTTCTCCGCAACCGGCAGGTTGTCCCGTTCGACAAAGCCCTCGGGAGTGACCAGCCAGTAGATGCCTGGTTTGCCCTGCTTTTCATCCGCTTTTGCTTGTCCAGGCGTCTTTGGTATTTCGAGTCCGGATTTCGAGTAGACCAAAGGAGGAATGAGAGGGTCGGCAGTATCCGAATCCGATGGAGTGAGGTCGCGGTCCCGGGGATTCCGCGGTCGAGGCGCTGGTGGAGGTGGCGGAGGAGGAGGTGGCAGCCCGGCCATTGCAGCCTCGCCGACTTGCAGCTCTTGTTGGGCCGCTTGCAGGAAGGCGTCCGTTATCTGTAAGTCGGCGGCATCTAGCATGTCGATATCGTCGTCGTCATTGCCGTCGTCCATGTCGCCGGGAAGAGATTGTGCCTCGTCCTGCTCCTCGTCCTCCTCGTCCTCGTCTTCGGCGCCCTCTTCTCTCCGCGCTGCCACTCGAGCCCGCATCAGAAACGCAGCTTGCTGCATGTATAGCTGATTCGCTGACGGCCCTTCCTCTTCTATCTTGTTCTCGTCATCGATATTGCCCACCATGGCATGTGTAGCCGGGCTCCCTCTTGACCATCGCTTCAGCAGCTCTTCGCACACCAGTTGCCGCGTGATGAAGTTGTCGCTGCCGACAGAGCAGCCAGATATGTCAAGGAGCCACTCGACGATGCCGCCACACATCTGTTCCCGAAATGTATCACGCGATGAGCGGATGGTCACTGTGACCCTGATCCTCTCGAGTATCTCGGCCACCTCGACCAGCTTCTCGATGTCGGTGTCGTACATGACAATGCTCCGACCGAAGGCGTCCGTCTCGTAGGCGTGCTCCATGCCCTTGGCCAGCGACAACTTGCAAGCCCGGGCCACTTGGTGCTGCACATCCTGGACAGTGTGCTTCTCGTCGTTCCAGAGAAGTACTGCGTATTCCCCGGGGGATTCCGTGTCCCCGCCGCAGTACATAGACGACAGCCGGGACTGCCTCTCGTCTTGCTCGATCGACTCCACCGTCTTGACCTGCCGGAGCTGCTCGGGAGAGCACGACAGGACGTCGCACATGTAGTCGACCGCTCGGCTTATAGTCATCCGCATGCTGTTGACCAGGTCTTCGGGCAGGCCGGTGTCCTTGCCCTTTCCCTTATCCTGAGTGGTCTCCCACATCGAGTGTATGGTGCAGAACATGGGCACCTTCCACGCCTCGGGATCTCCGCAGTCGCAGCATCCAGCGTTCCCCGTCGAGATAGAGGTACGGATGATATGTCCGGTGTGGTCCGTCGAGTCGAAGCACTTGCTGCAGAGACAGCAGGTGTCGTCCACGCTGCACGTCCGACAGTGGTATGTTGCCTCGCCAGCTTTCAATATGTGGCCGCACGCTTTGCCCCGTGCTGCCTCGGTGTACTCGGCGCCCTCGACGGCGCCTTGGGCGTCCCTGAGCTTGGGGATGGATCCTCCGGTGGATGAGGGCTGGCCGTCGGGGAAGAACAGCTTCATATGTTCTGGTTTCCCGCCGGCGGAAGACCAGAAGAGACTGGTGACCAGCTCCCTTTCGGCGTCGATCGTGAAGCGGTAGTTGCATCGCGCCGGGAGGTCGCGGAGGAGCTGGCAGAGCTGTTGCTCTTGGGTCGACATGGTCGTCTCCATCTTACGAGCGAGGTTAGGTCATGCTCGACTCGCGAACTAGTCTGGGAATCTGTGTAAGCTGTAGCCCTGTGGTCAGAGAGCAGTAATGCTTCGCAGTTAAAAGAGTGCGAGATGGGAGATGGGAGATGGTAGAGGCGACTCAGTTAGATACCTAAGGTAAGGCTGAGGGAGGGAGGTACCTTGGGAGGCAAGCTGCCCGAGGAAGCTGCCAACTGGTTTCACTTTGCTTGCCACAGCAGCGTAGCCAGGTATTCACTTGCAAAACTAAGATCTAGAAGTAGTCGCAAGCTCGTCTGATGGTACAACCTGCATGCAGCAATCAGAAAACTTAAATCAGATGCTTGGTATAGACCTGAGCTTTTGGGGTATAAGTCTAACACTACCTAGGTCTATGTCCTTCTGCTGCCTCTTTGGAGTTTGGAGGGGGTCTCCGGCTCACGTTCCAGTGAGATCATCCTTTTCAGCAAGTGCAGGACGCCTATTCATGTAGCGTAAGTTACCTTACCTAAGCTTCAACTGGTCTATATCACGCTACCTTGACATGCACTCGGGCTCCTGCACCTCACGACAAGGTCTCGTCAAGAGACTCCGTCATCAACATTTGATGGTCCAATTAGCTCATACACAGTGGTTGGTGATATTCACGATCCAAAGACACATTGAGCGGAAGGCTTGTTTGACAGGTTGGCATTGAGCGCAGTGTACCGGTCGCTCCCGGCTCTACCTATTTTATACACATCAGGAAGACCCAACTCCCAACTTCCCGAACTGCCTAGTCCATGCACTGGTTCCGCCTGCTTATTCCTCCTCAGTGGCCTCGACGTACTTGGCCCGGATATCCTTCCATTGCCGCTATGTGTCCGTGTTAGCAACTGCCCTGTGCTTGGCCACGATTGATCCTCGGGGATTCGATAAAACATACGCCTCTGTTGATCTTGTCCCAGATGTTGTTCATCGTCGAGTCATAGGCCCTGCATCGGTCGTCAGCACCTGTTCTGCCCTCTCCTTTTCCAGTATTGCGCCCGATGGCGGACGTACAGCTCCCATGCGAAAGCGCCCGCGAACACAACACCCAACATGGTGTAGTTCCTCCGGAAGAAAAGGCTGGAACCGTATGTTAGCCCACCAGGCTCTAATTATATCGGTAGGTGCCGCGGTCGGTGTCGGCAGGAGACGACTTGCTTGTAGACGGGTCCGAATTGGGCCTGCAACGAGGGACATGCGCGATTAGCTTGGCAGGTCATGAGCATCGGGGTTCGCTGAGCCGACTCACCATTTTCACTGATTTCAAGAGCCGATGGACTGCTCAGAGGAGCCAATTGAAGATTTGCTGCGGAGGTTGGAGGGAACGCGAGGGTTTCAATGTCATAGGCAGTGTTTGGCGAAGTGGTTTGCGAAGTCCAAATTCATCGTCCAATGATCCGGCTCGCGAAACGGAAGTATCCGGCTCAATCATGATTGGTCAAAGCTCCCCTTTGAGCTGCCCCGCCAAACAGCCTTTCGTTTGTGAGCTGCGGGTCAATCTGACCTCTGTTGAAATAATTCTTGGTCTGGCCATCCAAAGCTGTAACTTAATAACAAGCCCGCAAGGCGCCTCTGCTGGCAGATAGCTGCCGTATATACCCCTTCCCGCATCTATGTGCTATCTTCTTGATCCTCCTTGCTTAATACATCACACACACCATCCGACAAACCCCCCAAGAGAAGCCTAACAATGCCCTCCGAGCCCAGCAAAGCCGGCATCGTCACCGACGAGAGCAGTGGCGAGCGGCACATCCCCGAGTCCGTCCGCCCCGACGGCAGCACCCGCAAGGCGATTAAGATCCGCCCCGGCTACCGCCCGCCCGAGGACGTCGAGGTCTACAAGAACCGCACCGCCGAGGGATTCCGCGCCCGCGGCAAGGGCGGCATCCCGGGAGCCGAGGGGTTGAAGGACGACGACGACAGAAAGAAGACGGAGGCGGGCGCCGCTAGCGCCGCGAGCAACAAGAACGCCAAGCGGCGCGAGGCGCGGAAGAAGGCCAAGGCTGCCGGGGAAGAGGGCGGAGAGACGCCGGCTGGAAATGCGACGACGCAGCAGCAGGCTAACGAGGAGGAGAAGGTCGACCCCGAGGTCGAGCGGGAGAAGAAGGCCAGGAACCTGAAGAAGAAGCTCAAGCAGGCCAAGGAGCTGAAGAACAAGAAGGACACCGGCGAGGCGCTGCTCCCCGAGCAGATTGCCAAGGTGATCAAGATCAATGAGCTCATCCGGGAGCTGGATGCCTTGGGTTTCGATGCCGAGGGCGAGCCCAAGATGGAGGGCTCGAAACCGGCCGAGGACAAGGATGAGGCGGCCAGCTGAGTTGGGACTGCAGGTTGGCAGCTCAACTCTGTACAAGCGGGTGTATCCATACCGAGCCCGCGCCCTGAAGACGCATATCATCCACGGCAACCCGGACCTTTGGCTGGATCTATCCCAGCCACGCTCGGAGCGTGCATTTGCACAGCGTGCGTCGGGTTACCGCTAGTGACGGGTATCTGACGAGACAATTACACCAGCTGGTCCGACCGAATGATAGCACATGCTGTTGGGAGACTCGATCCGAGGAGAGAGCTGGCTACTAAGCCTAGAGCACGCCTCATCAGATACACGGGACCGGCAACAGGCATATGATACGGTCATGGGCCGTCTACCACTTCCGAGATAACCAGATGAGACGCTGCGTGCGGCGATAGAGTCCCCGCTGTGAGGCTCGTGGGAGCACACGGAGGTCATCTATGTCTTCTTTCTACCTACCTACACAACCAGGTCAAATGACAAGGAGACATTTGGACGCCATATGCTGATGCTCAACAGCTATGCGTCGTGGAGGATAGGGACAGAGTGCGAGCGTAGAAGAGAATAAAAACATCACCGAACTCTTTAGAGCACCCTACCTGTCGGGTGAGAATGGTTGGGGTTGCATTTGCATCGAACCCTGGAAGCTTGACTACGCTGACAGGAGTGCAGCAGATTGGTATGGCAAGCTGTTAGTCCAGCCTTGTCAAGCTCCGATTGTAGTCTAAACTTTGTTGGGGATTGCCATCACACCATTCTCCAAACATCACAACTTCTACTTCACACCTAGCTCTAAGGCAATGTCAGAGATGTCAGACATTCTGCTACATAGAACACGCTACCGTGTTCGATTATGCAAAACTATCAAGCAAACACGCTATGCTAACCAATACCGAACCAAACATGAAGCGTTCCCAGAACGAATCAGACCGAAGTTCTGTACCTAACACATAATGCCACCCTTTACCAGTCCCTTCCCCGATATCTCTTCCCAATCGTAACCACCAAATCACATATCCTCCTCCGCCATCGCCAGCACATCCAACTCCCTCTTCACCATCTCGTCAAACTCCTCCCTACCGATCCCGATCGTCCGGCTCAGCAGGAACAGGCTCCGTATGCTCCGGCTGACGTGCTGCTTGACCCCGAACTCGCTCTGGTCCCGCCTCGCCGCCTCCTCCTCCAGCCTGGCCACCGACGTCGCGCCGTTGGAGCTCGCGCTGCTGGCCGGCCGCGGGTGCAGCAGCCCCGCCGCCGCGCGCGCCTCGTCTTCGCTGTGCTGGGACGACGACCTCGACCGGGCGGGCGGGTCGGCCAGCGTCCAGCCGCCGGCGAGGTCTGCGGTCGTGGAGTCGGGAGGCGTGAGGGTGACGGCTTGATTTGTGGCGGTGGTGGTCGAGTTGCGGTCGGACGAGAGGTGTCGTGCCAGGCCCAGGGGCGGGGGAGGGGTGGGGAGGCCGTGGGCGGCTGCCTCGTCTGGGTCGTGGTTGTCGAGGGCTGGCTGGATGGAGTCGTACTGCGCGAAGTAGGCGTCTTCGGCGGACGTATTTCGGCCTGGGCCGGGCTGGGATGACTGCTGGAGTGCCGGTGGTGCCGGTGAGCGCTTCACGGCCGGGGTCCGCGCGGGCGTCGCATCGTAACGGTCCCAGTAGCCGTCGTCGTCGTCGTCTTCTTCGTCTTCTTGGTCTTCCGCTGCTTTGGGGTCGTATAGTGGCTTGGAGGTAGAGGCTGGTGCCTCGGTCTTGCTGTTGAAGTCGTGCTCGGCTTCGGCGACGGTTGCGGAGCCACCGTAGAATGGCTCGTACACATTCTCCAGCAGGTCGTCGGTGTGCGATGGGTGGGCAACACCCACCTCGCCGACCCTCCATCCATCGCCGCCGCCCTCTTTGTCGCCTGTACAATATACGAGACGGAAGAACAGGTTGAATGCTTCTAGGATGACCATGCCTTGGAGCGTCTCCTTATCCAGCTTCTTGAAGCGGACTTGCACGTCTGAACTGGAGTCCCAGTCAACCTCGATCTCTCCCGAGATGGGGTGTGGCTCCAGCAGACTGCTGCGTGCTATTTCAGATAGTTGGGTTGCCTGGCTTGGCTGGTAGCAAAGGAGGCGTAGCCATGGCTCGCTTGTGTGAGCAGAGAGAATCTGCACCCGTTGCCTGAGTATAGGCGAGAGCAGTTTGAGTGTTGACGGTGCTGGCTGTGCTGACATGGCCGCGGCGGGCAGGGCTGCCAGGAGAGGCGACACGATGCTCCGCACATCGGGAGGGCTGATGCTGGAAGACATGGCTGGAATTGCCATTGTAAAACACGTGTGGGTAGGTATGTGCTATTCTCTTCCTTGTCTGCTCTGTAGGTCTCTCTTCCGCCGTTGATGGGGATCAACGCTCTTTTGACGACCTGAGACTGCGCGATCACATGCGCCTGAGTCGAGCTGAATGTCTGTGAACGATGCTGGTCATCAGTTCGCAAACAGGCAACACCTTGCACCTAGCATGAAATTACAGAACTAGAAGAAGGTATAATATGATATGATATGACCATATAAAGTAAGTGAACAGCTGGGTATAAATACAAGAGAAGCAGAAATATGGAAGTGAAGAAGAAGCACTCTTGAATCTGGGGAAATGGAGCTGGGACCTGAGTGAGAGCCTTGGCAAGCGACCATAAGTGCAGCGACCCCTCCGCTTTCAGTGGACTGTTCCATCGTCGACCAGTGACATGCGGCCAATTATTTCCCATCCGTCTCTCGGGCCAAAGGAAACCAATAGGAGCCCGCGTCTCTTACACGACGCTCTGAGTAAAACGACCTTTAGCCTCGACCTGGTTCGGCATCGAAGTAGCCATGCAGTGGAACAACTTTGTACCTGCTGCAAAAACTCTCTCTTTCCAGTCCTCGTGGAAACAGCGTCCCTGCTTCAGCATATCAGTTCTCGTACGGAGGAGACACCGCAGCGTGCATCATCTGTATCCACTGAGAGCTACGGCCCGCATTGGCTTGGCATGAATGCACCGAACCCTGCAGCTTTCGGTGGATTTGACCCCGGCACAGCGCGCACAATGTCGTCACTGGCAGCTGCCGGACACTGGAAACTTCCGCGCCTCCCAGTCATCAATTTTGAAGCCGATGCTACGCGCGACGACGACGACATAAACTTCTCCCTTGCGGATCCGAAACATAAGGATACAAGTCAGACAGACTCCATAGGTTGATGCGAGGCGCGAGGCTACAGCAACAGTATCTTACTCTCAGCACTGCCTCAACAGTTCCCAAAGTCTACTGTGTACGCTCCGACAAGTCAGTGCGGAGCTCTCCGACATCACGATACCTTAGTCCTGATAGCCTAGTACCGAGCCTCGACCACACAGCCCAGCTCCCCACACGACTGGATGCATGTCGGCAAAAGGCGAGCACCTCAAGGATGAGGGCTCCAAACTCCAGGTCGTCGCCGCTGGCGCCACGGCCGGCCTCATATCTCGGTATTTCCTGTCCACCACGACCATTCACCCTCCCGCACAACTAACCGTTCACCCCAACCAGCTTCGTCATCGCGCCTCTAGACGTAGTCAAGATCCGCCTCCAGCTCCAAACCCACACCCCCAGCCAGCCCCCTCCGCCCGGCACGACCATCTACCGCGGCACCCTCCCCACCATCCGGCACATCCTCAAGCACGAAGGGCTCCGCGCCCTCTGGAAGGGCAACGTCCCCGCCGAGCTGATGTACGTCTCCTACAGCGCCGTGCAGTTCGCGACCTACCGCTCCTCCACCCTCCTCCTCCACCGCCTCTTCGGGAGCGACACCCTCCCCCACGCGGCCGAGAGCTTCGTCGCCGGCGCCGCGGGCGGGGCCGCCGCCACGGCCGCCACCTACCCGCTCGACCTCCTGAGAACCCGGTTCGCGGCGCAGGGCAACGAGCGGGTCTACGAGGGCCTGCTGAGGGCCGTGTCGGACATCCGGCGGGACGAAGGGTACAGAGGATACTTCCGCGGCATCGGCGCCGGGCTGGGCTCCATCGTGCCGTACATGGGCATGTTCTTCGCCGCGTACGAGACGTTGCGGCTGCCGCTGGGCGGGTTCTGGGCCCTGCCCTTCGGCAGCGGCGACGCGGCCGCGGGGGTGCTGGCGAGCGTGGTGGCCAAGACGGCGACGTTTCCCCTGGATCTGGTGAGGAAGAGGATACAGGTGCAGGGCCCGACGAGGGGGAGGTACGCCAATAAGAACATACCCGAGTACAGCGGGGCGGTGAGGGCGATGAGGATGATCCTTGCGGCCGAGGGGCTGAGGGGCTTGTATAGGGGGCTGGTAGTCAGTCTGTTCAAGGCGGCGCCGGCCAGTGCGGTTACCATGTGGACTTATGAGCGGGCGTTGAATTTCTATATGGGACTGGGAGGGAGGGCGTCGAAGGATTAGACGAGCGATGCGACTGTGTTTGTATGATACCCAAGATGGCTTTGGTGCTTTGTTTGAGGCGGGATGGGAAATGCGTAGACTATAGATGGGGAAATGCACTTAACGGACTCGCAAGAAGTCAATTTCACTCGAACAAGGTTAGAAGGCGTGCCGGCCTCTGATCAGTCTGAACCAGCAATCGCGACTAAGACCAGTCTATCCTACCCGTACCGGGCATCTTCTTCACAACTCCAATATGTGCCCCAAGAACAGTCTACATTACAGTATTAGTACGTTTTAAACATTATGCGCTCTGTCACGCGTC
The DNA here is from genome assembly GCA_030052785.1 of Coniochaeta hoffmannii. Lineage (NCBI taxonomy): Eukaryota > Fungi > Ascomycota > Sordariomycetes > Coniochaetales > Coniochaetaceae > Coniochaeta > Coniochaeta hoffmannii. The sequence continues at coordinate 102,722 of JANBVN010000053.1, read as the reverse complement.
TCAAGCAATCCACCTCTAGGTCAAAAGATGGAACACTATCGTGCCAACCAGCGCAATAACAGCCGTCATGTACGCTATCCTCACCGCCGCCCCGGCACTGACCGTGTACACCTGCGGACAACCCCGTTAGCCTTCTACCCACTCCCCATATCTGCTCGTCTCCTCGCCGGGTGTGTAACTCACAGAGAGCTTCAAACTCCCTCCACAAACCGTCGTCCGATTCCCGTCACAGGCCGTGTCGCACTCCCCGTCGTCCAGCTTCGCGCTGGCGCCCGAGATGTGCTGCGCGCACCAGCACTCCCTGCTGAATTCCAAGCCGGCGTAGGCGTACTGCGTGGAGCCGGAGGAGCAGAAGGCGAGGCAGAGCGGGACCGTCATTTCCCCCTCCTTGACCTCGTTCTGCCCGCCGTCGAGGGCGCGCACGCCGCCCGCCCCCTGGACCGAGGTGGTCTCGTTGTAGCAGCCGAGGTACGTGTATTTGCTGCCGGGGATGGACTGGACTATTGTCGGGGATGCGGAAGAGGAGGAGGAGGTGGAGGTGGTGGCTTGGGCGAGGGTGAGGGCGGCGTGGAGGAGGAGCGTGAGGAGGAGGGTTAGGCGCGCCATCGTGGGGTTGAATTTGGGAGGTAGGGTTTTCTCAAGGTGGATGTGTTGGTCGCGATACCTCCTAGAGAGAGAAACGAGGGAAAAGAAAGCTCGACGCCGTCGAATGGCTAGGCGGGTGAGACTGAAAGGAGCGAAAAGTTAAAGGACGGTGGTGGTGTTGGGCGAGCTGAGCTGCCAATCCTTTGGACCCTAGCTGAAAGACAAGGATTATTGCAGATACGCCGCGTGCCAGCCGATAGTAGCTCCAATCGCGCTTCAGAGCGTCCTTATCATCGTCCTATCGTCTGCTGACCACCCAACAGTTCGCTCACTTCATGGATATGCTTACTGCAATGTGATTCTTTTACGAAGTACCACTTGAGTCGGTTGACAAGTGGAGTCGCAAAAGTTTCCCAAGAGTCGGGTCGTACGGAGCTGACGGAGTTGAGCTTCCAGGTCCCGGAAGATGCTGATTCGTGCATCAGATCTGTACCTTTGGTGGCGCTTTCAATGGCGCCGAGATGTGCAGTCCGGATGGGATGGCATATCCGGTGCCTGCGGTGTTCACGGACTGGACAAACATTGACGAATTGTTGCCTTGAAGTCGGTACCCAGCATGAACAACTCCGCATGTCAGACTGTCATTTATACTGCGCGTCTTCATCGTACAATGCATAGTTATTTGTAATCTTACAACAGTCCTCTCCACGCAGCCGTGATAAACACCGTGTCCGTACGACAGGACTCACTCCTTAAACGTACTCCTCGTCCCCCAGCTCCCAACCAGTGCCATGGCCTTCTCGTCCCCATCCGCAACCCTCTCGTCCTTGAGCGTGCCCGCCAGACACCGCCACGGATCCCGACTCCCGCCCCACTTGACCAGGTTCTCCTTGAGCTGCTCACCGTTCGCCCGGTCCAGCGCCGCGCCCTTGCTGCCGGACGAGAAGACGACCTTCCACACGTGCTCGGCAAGCACCCGGTCGAATAGGTAGCTGTAATAGGTGCTGCCGTATCCGAAGAGATGCCCAAAGAACCCCTGCCACCTTGTCCCTGGCGGATCGGGGGGCAGGGTGCCGTGCTGCCGCTGGATCGAGTGGAAGATGGCCGTCGAGTCGAAGTCAGCCCGGGCAGCGAGTGAGGAGTGCACCTGCTGGTCCAGCATGGCGAGCAGGATCTGGTTCTCCGTGTCAAGCCCCTCGAAGCGCTTGCTGTAGCGCAGGCGCTCGGCCACAAGCTCGAAGGGCAGCGGCTCGTCCGTCTCGTAGTGACGGGCGAACGAAGACAAGACCGTCGGGTCGGCGGCGAAGTACTCCATCAGTGTGGAGGGCAGCTCGGCTAGATCCGTGGCGCAGCGCGTGCCGGCTACGTTTTGCAGCGAGGTGCGCGCCAGGAAGGAGTGAATCGCGTGGCCCATCTCGTGGAAGAGGGTTTCCATCTGGAAGTAGGAAAGGAGGACGGGGCGGTCTCCGGATCCTGCACTTTGTGGGAAGTCGCATACAAGTGCGATGGTAGGGAGCTGCTTAAGCGTGCCGTTCAGTTTTGACACAGCCATTCCGTCGTTGGCAGCCTGTTCGGGGTTCTCGAACGGGGGAGCGTCACTGTGCTGGCTGGACAAGGAGGCCGCCTCTACCACCTCGTCCTCGGCAATTTCGCGCGAGCAACGGATAGTGAAGTGCGCCGGATTGGGCGACTTGTCTCCGCGGTAGAACAGGTCGCAGTAGAGGACGGCGATGTGTCCCTCGGTGTCAGACACGACATCGAGCCGGCGCACATCCGGGTGCCATGCTTCCCCGTGCTCGCACTCGCGCGGGACGAGGCGGATCCCATACAGTCGGCTGAAGATCCTCGACAGACCCTGCATAACGGTGCCCAGCGAAAAGTAGGCCGACAGGAAGTCGTCCTGCTTCGCCTTGGACCTCGATGAACGGTGGATCATCTCGCAGTAGTAGTCTTTATCCCACGGCTCGAGCGTGGCCGAGTTCGAGCCGACATGACGCTGCTTTGCTTGCAAGAGGTCCGTGACCTCTTTCTGGACGACAGGTTTATTGTTCCCGGACAGAGCTTCCAAGAACTGCTTCACAGACTCGGGCGTCCTGGCCATCATGCGGTCTCGAAGTGCCATGTGGCCGTAACTCTCGAAACCGGACACGTTTGCTAGCTCCGCCCGTAGTCGCGCCATGTGCTCGAGAAGGTCAGTCGACCTCTTTGACGCGGTCCTTGCGGCATAGTATATGGCTTTCCTCGTATCCGCGCTGTGTACGGTACGGAGAGCCAGAGTTGCTTCCCCGCTCAGTGTCGGAAGGTAGATGTTCCCTCGTCTCGTCAGGTTGCGCGCAGTCCGAGGGTCCATCCCCTGAAAGTCGCTGCTGGGTAAGATGAGATGCCTCTTTTCCGGCGCCATCTCATTGACAAATGCCGAGCCAACCTCGCTGATTTCCTGTGACAGGGAGACGAATTTATCTCGGTAGCGTTTGGGGAGGTTGACAGCCGACTTCATAAAGTCGAGCTTTAGCATCTCGGCCACCGTTGTCTCCTCTTCCGACCAGGCAGACCGGACCTCCGGGTTCTCCATGGCCCTTCCCAGCTGGTCATTCAGCCCCGCGGTCGTGTTCAGCTCGTTCATGTACTGATAAGCGATCGCCCAGGCTTCCGATGCTGCTTGCTGTATCCTGGGGTCTGGGTGCGTTACCCGCACAAAGTCAGACATATCCAGCACCCGGCATAAGAGGTCGCTGAGGCGATCCAAGTCCTTCACGACGGCTCGATATTCCTCAATGGTGGAGGCGCCGAGGACCTTGTCGACTATCCTATGGGCCCGTTCCATGCTCACACGAGCAAATATCCTGAAGCCCTCTGGTCGAGTGAGGTAAGCATTGCGGAAAAGTCCGACATTCTTGGACGTGGACGTCTTTGCGAAGGCCTTCCACACGCTGGGCGAGTCGAACACCTGGCGCAGAATAGCGTCGTCATGTTGTTGTCCGGGAATGCCATGGTCAACTGGTGAGCTGAGAGGTTCTCTCGCTACAGACTGCGACGCTGCCGTAAACCATCTGCGTTGAGGCGCTCTCCGTGCTTTTGCGGCATCTACCAGCCCCTGGCGGACACAACTGGAGCAGACCCAGCGCCGAGGCCGGGCTGCGCGCAACATGATGTCACTCTCAACAACGGGGCATGGCCGGGTTTAGGTGCTGACCATCCAAAATCTGACCAGCAGAGTGCAACTGTTCTACTCGAGATTCGTAGACACCTGCTGTATGACAAGGTAGCTCCTAGACCTAGACTAGGTATAAACAAAGCGTTGTAAGAGAGATGGATCTGCAAGGCTGAAGGAAAGCGCGGGAGTGCCGCCAAAACCAAGATTCTCGAGGCGAAAAAAAGTTCCCACAGCAAGTCAGTTCCCGAGCTTCCCCGGAAATAGCCGCACCCGCACAGACATCATCGCATCACAACGACAAACCTCGACCATCCTGCATCCTCACCTCAACCGACGGACTATCGCCAATTGAGCGGACCATGGCTGCCAGATTATTGCTGCGACAGGTAGGTTGCTCGCTCACGGACGCAATTGGCCGGTCTGCTAACAGAAACCTCAGCGCGCCATGGCGCCAGTGACGGCGACGCTGCTGGCCGGAGGCATCGCCCTGTATCCCACCGTAGCCCACGCCGAGGCGCCTGCCAGTCTTCAAGTATGTGCTGCCCCTTCCTTCCCTCCCGAGTCCAAGACCACATCTGACACGGTCTGCAGTCCAAAAAGCCAATCTACGATGACTACGACGCACCGCCAACAACAGCCACCATCCCCGACCTGGCCAAAGCAGCACCACCCTCTCAGACCTCGACAACCTCCGCCATCACCGCCATGATCACCGGCAACAGCACCACCACCCCCTCAGAAGAAACCACCACCGCCCCCTCCCACCCGCGCAGTCCTACCCCGACAGACCGCCTAGCCGGCCAGATCCGCCTCGCCCGCCTCTGGCTGTACGCCCGCGCCTCCAGCGCCGAGAACCAGGTCGACCACCTCCTCACCCGCGCCTTCGACGCCGAGGCCAGCGTAGCAGGCACCCTCTCCTCCCTCGCGCCCCCGCCCGAGTCCGGCGAGCGCCTCATGCCGGGGGCCGTCTACGTCCTCGTCTCGTCCATGGCGGGATCCATCTTCGTGCGCAACCGGAACATCCTCCTCCGCGCTGCCGGACCCTTGGGGTTCGGCGTCGCTGCGGCATGGGCTCTGCTGCCTGTCACGATGGGGAATGTGAGCTCCCTGCTCTGGGAGTACGAGAGGAGGTTTCCGGCCGTGGCGGATGCGCATCTGAAGACTAGGGAGGGGATTGAGAGGGGAGTCAGGTTTGCCAAAGTCCATGCTAGGCTTGGGGTTGAGAAAGTGGAGGAGACGGTGCACGATGCGAGGGAGGCGGTTGAGGGGTGGGTTAGGAAGGGAAAATAGATGAGCAAGGGGAGCAGTATAAGCGTGTATCATACGTGTACATGGTGTTCACCTGAAATAGAGAGATTTGCTTTGTCGGTCTGCAACTTTCGGAATCTGCTGGCGAATATGTGTGTGACACTTGGTGTAGACATTGCTGCTGCGCGCTAAGAGCTTTGCTGTGCTGCACGACCGACAGGATGCACCAATTCGGGTATTCATTCGAAGAGCTGAAGGCAAATACTGCAATTAAGATTAGAACGTCTGCATTGTCAGTCTATCACATGTTGGGGATCCATGAGCACTTAGACAGCTACAATATCGGTCATGATGAATCAGACAGAACGCGCTTCAAGTAACGCAGCAAGACCAGTCATAAGTTCATACGGGGTATCTCATCTAATCTCTCCTCAAAGCCCAGCTACCCAAACTCCATCCTGCCCAGCCCCCTCTCCCGGACAGCAACCTGCACACCCTCCTTAACACCCCGAAGCGCCTCCCTCCACGCCGTCTTCCCCTTCCCCTCGTCCTCCTCCTCCTCGACAACCCACTCGAACCACCTGACCACCTTCCTCGCCTTCTCCATATCCCTCTCCTCCCCAACCACCCTTGCCAGATACCGCTCCAACACCCTCACATCGTCCTTATGCGGGCCCTCCTCCCTCGTCTCCCTGTGCCACGCGTTGAGCATGTCCTTCACCTCGGTGACATCCGTAATCCCGCTCCCGCTAAACCCGACCTTGGGGGGAGGCGGGGGAAACACGAGCCTCGTCTCGCCGCCCCCGTAGCGGCGCCTATTTTCCTGCTGTCTCTGAGGAGCAGGGGCGAGCAGCCCGGACCGCTGCGCCATCCGCCGCCGCCGGTGGTCGGCTATCACCTCCCTGCGCATGTCCTCGGGCAGCTCGGCCAGGAAGGCCGGGTCGATCTCCTCGAGGGCTTCCATCTCCTGCTCGATAGGTCCGCCCCGTTTTTGTCCTGCTACCAGGAAGTTGGTCTGGTGGAGGCCGGCCTGGGCGTCCTGCTGCCGCGCCTTGGCGGCGGCGCGGCTGAACAGGCCGTGCGTCTTGCTCCCGCCTCTCCCGTGCTTGGTCGGCGTGGGGGCTTTCTTGGGCTGGGGGAGGATCCTGTCTTTTCTGGGGGACTGGGGGAGGAGGCTCTGCCCCCGCGACGACCGGGAGGGTCCTCCGCCGTACGAGGCGAGGATCTCGGCTCGCATGTCTTCTGGTAGGGCGTTGAAGACTTCCGGGTCGATGTCGGGTGGGATCTCGTCTTGGAGGGCGGGGCTCTCGGTTCGTGATCTGGCGGCGGCCGGGGATGGCTCGCGAGATCTGACTTCCTCGAGGAGACTATTTTGGGGTCTTGGAACGAAGTGTCTGCGGATGTCGGGCGGGAGCTCGGCGAGTACGGCCGGGTCGGGGTTTGTGGGCATGATGAACTGCGTCCCTGTCACGTTAAGCGGCGTAGTGGCGCTGGCGTCGGCTTCGTTGGCTCTCGCCAAGGCAAGGGCGGGGTGGACTTTTGGTTTGCGAGGCGTGACGGGGTCGTCCGCGATGGGGTCCTGCTCGCTGCGCGAGGTCGCTGTCGCCCTGGGCTTCTCAGGCGTGCCGTCTTCGATAGCTTCCGCCTTTGGCTTCTTGGCCGATGGCGGAGCGCCAAAGCTGCCAAAGCTGCCAAAGCTCAGCCGCTTTTGGCTCCCTTCGGGCGCGGACGCCTTCAGGGGTTCCAGCTTGGTCAGTTGGACGCCGATGCCGCGGAGGTCGCCCGGGCTGAAGTTGAACGAGCGTAGCACCCCGATGGCCTCCTTGCCGATAAACTCGCCGCTGTTTGTGGCCACGCCGAAGACGATACTCTTGTTGAAGGTGTCGCATTTTCCGTGGCCGAGGTGTTTCGGAGGATCAAGCGGTGCGTCGGCGGCCCTGCGCATGATCTTGACCGTCAGATGCTTCCCTTTTACGCCCTCGTTGAGGAGGCGACGCTCCAGTTCTTTGCAGAGGTTGCCGACAAACTCCTCGGCCTCTTGCTGGTTGATGAAGCGGATGCCCCAGTTGACCTCGGCAGACACAGATTTCCGCACAGGCTGTTCGCCAACTTCTGTCCGATCGATGCCGCGCGCATACTCCCACAGCTTCTCGCCGGTCTTCGGTCCGAGGACGGACGTCAGTTTCTCCTTGGACGTCTGCCGTATATCCTGAACAAGCTTCACGCCGATCTCTTCCAACTTGCCGCCAATGCTGTACGCAACACCAGGCAGATCCTCAACCTTCAAGTCCCCCAAGACATCGAGGACCTCGTCTGGCCGTATCTGGTACTGACCCGCGGGCTTAGCCTTCCGCAAGGCAACCTTCGCAAGCAGGATATTGCCGCCGATACCAACCGAGACATTGCAGCCAGTCTTCTCCTTGATTCGCTCGCGCAGCTTTGACGCGATCTCGTCCGCCTTCTCCTGCTCTCTCCAGACACTGCCCTCGCTCACCCCGTGGCCTTTCGAAACAGCAGCAGATAATACGATACTGGTGATATCAACCAGGGCTTCGTCGATACTGACACTCTGCACCACACCGCCCACTTCCAACACCGCGTCATAGAACAGCGCGCTCGCCTCCTCGTACGCAGGGAAATCGTACCCCAAAACCTTGAGGTCAGGATAGAGCTCCAACGCCCTCTTCATCCACATCCCGTTCTTAACCCCAAACTTGCGAGCCGGGTAATTACAACTCGCGATCTCCGACCCGGTGCCTGTGCCATGGGCGACAACAGTCGGCTTGTCGGCGTACTCCGGGTGTTTCTTCAGCGACACGGCGCAGAAGAAGCTGTCAAAGTCGACGTGCATGATGTACCGCCGCGATCCCGGTTTCCGCTTGACTCCCTTGGGCGCGACTTGTCCTCTCTCGGCGGCTAGCCGTTGCATTTTCGACTTGAGCTCGGCTTTCCATGTCGAGAGGTGGTGCAGACGGCTTTCGGAGTAGTACTGCTTGAGAAACTCCGGATTGGCGGTCGAGGACTTGCGCATACGCGGGTCGGAGAGGAGGAGGGCGTTGTGCTCTTCTGATGTTAGGGTTCTGCCTTCTTTTGGAGGAGCTGGAGGGTCAGGCGGCAGCATTTTAGCTGCTGAGCGCAGTTCTTCTCCCTTCTCCTCGGTGGTAGCGAGCACAACTGGTGTGTCTTCCGTCGCTTCTTGACGGACTTCTGTCTCGGCTTGCTGATCTTGCTCAACCGCATCAATCAAGTCTGCAATATCGTCATCCATCTCCTCATCCAGCACCTCCTCGATACTTTCAACCGCAAGTAGACTCGGCCTTTTTGATCCGGGCGTAACAAGCGGACTGCTCGAGCCCTGTGCCGGAGACGTCCCCATCGCCCTCAACTGGGTCGTATAGAAGCTATTCTGCGTCTGCTCCCGATACCTCAACGGCGTCTGCTGCGTCGCCTGGGTGCTCATCTTCCCACCGTCGAGCCTGATGGTCTTTTGCCTCGCTCCTCCCTCATCGATAACGCGATAGTCCGCCCAATGCAGCAGCTTCCCGGCCCTGGTGGAGTCCACCACCCACGCCGGCTTGACCATGCGGTACCTGCTGAACTCGATCGTCTTCTTGGGCGGCAGCGCCGAGCAGATGATGTGCGTCGCCATCGTCTTGCCGTCGAGGTACTGCAGGAACACGCCGCCGTGCTCCACGATGGCCCTGTGCAGGTCCGACAGCGACGGCTGGGTGTAGCCGATGACGTGGGCCACTACCCCCTTGAAGATGGGCGGCTTGTCGCCTGCTGCCGCCCTGGTCTCGGCGTCGACGTTCTGCAGCTTGATCTTCTTCCGCCGAAAGTAGTCCGGGAACCCGCCAAAGGCGCTGGGCGCGTACTCCTCCCCATCCTCGCCTGTGAACTCGTGGTTCTCAAGCCGCTTCCGCACGGCGGTAGAGTTCTTTTCCAACCGGCTGCCCATCGTGAAATGTCTGACAACATCTCATTACATATCCTCGGTTTTCGTTGATTCCATCAGGTGAAAAGGTTTGCTAGATCGCACGCCGCAGGCAGCAGGTCACCGATGTCATAGTCCAGTGGCTGGAGGAGACATGTAAACAAGCCTGAAAAAGATGAAAGAGAGGTTTGCTGAACTTGAAGGGTTAGGTATCCAAAGACCGTCCAGCATCTCACGAACAGCGATGCGATTCTGCGCCACGCTCACTAAATGACGTGTGGCGACAGGCGCAAGCACTTAACGCGAAGTCACATGTCCCCCGATAAGACGATAAGAGCGATAACGATAAGGAAGCTCGGTCTGGCTCTCCCAAGCACGCCGCCGGCTTCTGTCATCTTCTTCTGGATTAAGCAAGACAATCACAAGCCCCTGCTGCTGTCCTGCTGCTGTCCATCCCAAGAAATTTACCTGCGCATCTGGGCAGGCGTCAAACGCCGCTGGCGCACTTCTCACAATTTCAAAACATGGACAACCAAGCCTTCAAAAAGCTCCTCCTCCAAAACAACAAGAATGCGTCCTCCTCCTCCCCGCCCTCATCCACCCCCCGCCTCGGCGGCGGCGCCACACCAAACACAGCCCTCGGCTCGCGCCTCAAACCCTCCATCCCCATGACGCCGCGCTCCGTATCTCTCTCCTCCCGAGCCCTCCGCAACGACTTCGCGCGGCAGCTGGCCGAGCAGAACAGCGCCGAGGGCAAGGAGCCCGCCGCCAAGAAATTCCGGACCTCGGCGCCGAAGGGCAGTCGGTTTGCCGCCGGGTACGTCGACCGCGCGAGACAGAGGCAGGAGGAAGAGGAGGACGAGCGGACGGAGCGGCTGAGGGAGCTGGAGAGGAGGCTGAAGGACGAGGAGATTGATAGGGAGGAGTATGAGAGGGAGAGGGTGAAGATTGCGGGTGGGGATCTGGAGAGTACGCATTTGGTCAAGGGGTTGGATTTCAAGCTGCTTGAGAGGGTGAGGAAGGGGGAAGTGGATGTCCTTGGTGAGAAGGGGACGGGAAAGAAGGACGAGGAGGAGGAACAAGAGGAAGATGGGGAGGAAGAGCAACAAGAAGAGGACCCGGACGATGTGCTTGAGAGACTAGCCGCGGAGGTGAAGCCCGTGGAGAAAGAGAAGGTGCAGAAGAAAGGCACATTGGCCACCGTCCCGGGACAGAAGAGGAGTAGGGATCAGATACTGGCGGAGCTCAAGGCTGCGCGGGAGGCGGCCAAGGCGAAAGCCGAGTCAGCTTTGGGGAGCAAGTTCAAGAAGATTGGCGAACGGCCGAAGCCCGGCACTAGGATAGAGTGGGATACCAAGGGGCGGGAAGTGATGATCATCGTGGATGAAGATGGAAATGAGAAGAGGAAGATCAGGAGGATAGATCCCAAGGTTGCGCAGGAGGAGAAGAAGGAGGAGTTCAAGCCTGCCGGCGAGGTGCTGGGTATGGAAGTCCCGGAGTTCTACAAGCAGCAGCAGGCTGAGGAGCTTGCTAGGCAGAAAGAGCAGGAGGAGAAGGAGATCAGCATATTTGACGATGCGGGCTCAGACTACGATCCTCTGGCTGGTATGGATGGGTCGAGCGATGAGAGTTCGTCCGAGGACGAGGGCGAGGTTGCGCCGGCTGCAAAATCCGAGAAGGGAGACATGACAACTGCAGATGACACCAAGGCCATGCCTCCGCCACCGAAGCCGGCACCAGCACGGCCAAATTACTTCAAGGACTCCAAGACGGGTCTTATATCAACTGAGGAACACAAACGGCCAGACCTCAACGACCCGACTGTTCTTGCAGCGTTAAGGAAGGCGAAGGCGCTCGATATGCAGACCAAGTCGGAGGAAGAGATCAAGGCGGCGGAACGGGAGGCGAAGCTCAAGAAGATGCTCGAGGCAAGCAGCCGAGACGACGCGGACATGGACATGGGCTTCGGGTCGAGCAGAGTTGAAGACGAGGCCGATTTCGATGAAACAAGGGTCAAGCTGTCGCAATGGGGCGACGAAGAGGAGGATGATGATGAGGGCGGACGAGGTGGCGGCAAGGCGAAGCGGAAGAGGGGAGGGAAGAAGAGGAAGGGCGACAAGGATAGCTTTAAGGATGTCATGAGCGTGATTGAGCGGAGGAAGGGCGATAAAGCGTAGGCGCCATTATAACAGGACCGAATTGTTGACTTAAATCCAGGCGTCAATGCGTACAAATGCCTTGATCGAAGTGCGAATGTAAACATCGACTTCAACTTCAATGCCAAATGCTTGTGCTAGGTGGTTTGCCGCGATTTGGGATAGCGGCGATAAGATAGGCATCTCCTGCGTGGACCTGGACCTTTTATACACTCCTTTACAGGAGAGAGGCCATCGAGATCCATCTGACTTGCTTGAAGTGCTTACAGCAGCTGGAGGAATTATAGACCGTTTTTTTTTCTGTTATTCCCATGACAAACCGGTGGACCGGACACACATATATAGTCTAAAGTACTCTGTACAACCTCGGCACATAAACTGTCCTCTTCAACATCTGAAGCCAACGCGACAATGACAGACACCCGCATCCCAGTATGGCTAGACTGCGATCCCGGCCACGATGTAAGTCCCCATTCCCGCCCTCACCAACACCACCTAACCGGCGCAGGACGCCTTCGCCATCCTCTTTGCGGCCTACCACCCCGCCCTGCGGCTCCTCGGGATATCCACCGTCTTCGGCAACGCAGCCCTGGAGAAAACATCGCAAAACGCCTGCGCCGTCCTCACCGCCATAGGCCAGGCCACCTCGATCCCCGTCTACCTCGGGGCCTCGGGGCCCCTCCACCGGAGCCCCATCCACGCCCCGACCGACATCCACGGCGAGTCCGGGCTGGACGGCACCCCGCTCCTCCCAAAACCGCTGGCGGGGCCCGACACGTCCGTGCCCGCGGTGGAGGCCATGGCCCGGGCGCTCCAGGCGCAGCCGGCGGGCACCGCGTGGGTCGTGGCGACGGGGGCGTTCACCAACGCCGCGGCGCTGTTCCAGACGTATCCGGAGCTGATAGGGCACGTGGCCGGGCTTTCGCTCATGGGCGGGGCGGTCGGGGGCGGGTTCACGCCCGCCGTCATGGGGACCGTGCAGGGCGTGCCGCGCATCGGGAACTGGACGCAGTTCGCCGAGTTCAACGTCCTGGCTGACCCGGAGGCTGCGGCGTGGCTGTTCGACGCCAAGGCGCTGGCGAAGAAGACGACGTTGATCCCGCTGGATGTCACGCATCTGGTCCTTGCTACTGAGGAGGTGCAGAAGTTGCTGCTTTGGGGACGGGAGGGAAAGAGTGAGAAATTGGAGGGGAGCCAAGGGGCTAAGAGCACGTTGAGGAAGATGTTGGTTGAGTTGTTGTTTTTCTTTGCTAAGACATATCGGTATGTGGACCCGGTTCTGTTGTAGAAGGGAATGATTTTGCTAATGGTGCCAGGGATGTGTTTGGGATCATGGAGGGCCCGCCTTTGCATGATCCTCTGGCTGTGGCTGCTGTGCTGACTGGTGCTGGAGAGCACGAGATCCCGTTCTACGATGCGAACCCTGTGACGGGGGAGAGGGAGAGATATGAGGTTACTGTCATCACGGATGGCACGATAGAAGAGGCCCATGCTGGTCTGAAGGAGACGGGTCGCACGGTGGTGAGGCTGCTGCCCCCAGGTGAGGAGGGCGTCAGGATACCCAGGGGACTGGACGTTGCCAAGTTCTGGAACGTATTGGAGGAGTGCATGGAAAGGGCTGACGACGCTGTTGGAAACCCTTTGTGAGGCTTCAAGAAGTCAAGGTCCAACTACGAAGCGAGCCTGTCATAAGCGGATGTATCTTGGCCAGAACCAGATGAGATATTTGATACTCGTAACAGTTCCTGTCGCCCCCAATGGACACAGGAAAGACAGCTGATAAACTGATACGACACATTGCCCGTCATGTACGACCATAGACGTCTGAAAACTCGGGATCCCGTCCGCTCTCCCAGCGATAAGCAGGCGATCGCCAGACCAGTACTCGGGTGGGTGACCACCGGGGAATCCCTGGTGTTGTACATTTTGCTGTTTGCCTTGATATTTCTTTTATTACTTTTTTGACTTTTGAATTTTACCACAGTAGGTACTCTTGGAAGAAAGTGTTCATTCCGTGGTCCTGGGCCGAGTGCGCCGCCTTTTAGCCGGCACGATGTGCTGCCGGCTGGTGACTGAAGTGCTGTATCATATACGTGTGGTATTGCTCCCGTCATGGGTGTCGCAGTCAGTGGTAACTGGCACAGAAGCAGCGTTGTTAATGTTCTTCTATATTATAGTATTTCGAAGGAGAGTTCTTTGTTATTTGTGGTCGAGGTTTGCATCCTCATGACCGCGTGCTGCCTACAGGATGAGAGTGTTGGACTTCGCCATCGGGTTGGCTACGATATCCAGAGTCAATGCGGCAGTGAGATACAAAAGCGCCAACATCTGCGAGACCACGGCCGGGGTCAACACCTACTCTGGCTACGTTGATCTGGACGACCACTCGCACTTGTTCTTCTGGTTCTTCGAAGCACGACAGAGCCCAGAGACCGCTCCTATTACACTCTGGCTGAACGGGGGTCCAGGGACGGATTCCTTGCTTGGACTATTCACAGGTAATGTGTCCTCGCAGAGCTTATCGGTGGCTGTCAGTGTACCGCTTGGGCCTGTGACGGCAGTAGATCTGGGTCTGACACTCGCAGAGGTCGGACCGTGTACCGTCAATCCCGACCTGACCACTTCACTCAACCCCTTTTCATGGTCCGAGAAGTCCAACCTCTTGTCTCTTTCCCAACCAGTCGGAGTTGGGTTCTCATATGGGCCCAATGCTGCAGCAATCGACACGTCAGAGCTGGCTGCTGAAAGTGCGTGGCTGGCTGTACAGGCTGTCATAAGTGAACTGCCTCGTATGAGTCCAAAGATAGGGTCGAGGGACTTCAACATCTGGACAGAAAGGTGCATATTTACCTCTGAAATCATTCCCGGCCAATAGCTGATATTTTTCCAGCTACGGAGGACACTATGGTCCAGGTTAGGCCTCACTGGTCACTTGATAGACACGAGTTTCTCACCGAGACAATAGCACTGTTCAGACTCTTCTACATGGAGAACGAGCTGATTAAGAAAGGAGTCAAGCAAGGGGTCTCATTGAACCTCAAAACCCTGGGGATCGGTAATGGCATCATTGATGCTGCCCTCCAGTTTCCCCAGGCAAGTTACCAGTGTTGCAACGAGCTCACTGACACACTGGCACACGATAATGACGGACTGCTAGTATCCTAACTTTACCACCGGCAACACGTATGGCATACAGCCTCTAGATGATCAGGTCGTGTCGTATATGAAGTTTGCCTTGTCCATGGATAATGGGTGCCGCGACCAAATCTACCGCTGCCGGCAGGTATATAAGAGTGACGAAGCGAGGTATGTACCCCATGATGTGATGCCCATGGTTGGCTAACAAGGCCCTAGCATTGAGACCCGGGCATTATGCAGTAGGGCAGGAAACATGTGTAAATGTCATCCCATTCTATCACTTACGCATGCCTGAGTTGACTCACCCTAAGGCAGAGACAACGTCGAAGGACCGTACTACGAGTACAGCGGCCGCAACATGTACGACATCAGGAAGTCGTCGCAAGAGACAGCCTATACCGATTTCTTCGTCAAGTATTTGAACCTGTCGTCGACGCAAGAGATGTTGGGTGTCGACTTCCCGATCCAGTACGAGCCGTCCAGCAATGAAGTATACTCAGCGTTCCAGCAAAGCGGAGATTACGTCTATCCCGGGTATCTCGAAGATCTCGGCTTCTTACTCGATCAGGGAATGCGAGTTGTGTAGGATGATTGACCTCCAAAGATTCCTTCCAAGTGTTTTTGCCTGACCTCCCACGCCAGGCTTTCCTACGGCGACGCTGATTACATTGGTAACTGGTTCGGGGGTGAAGCCGTGTCACTCGCGGTGGACTACTCCCAGGCGCCTTTCTTCCACTCGTCGTCATACGTACGCTTGACCGTCGACGACGTTGATCACGGTATCGTGCGAGAGTACGGCAACTTTAGTTTTGCCGTCGTCTACGATGCAGGGCATATGGTGCCGATAGACAAGCCCAACGTTGCACTCGAAATCTTCCGGCGGTCAATATTTGGGTTCGATATCGCCACGGGCACAAATGTGATTTCTAACGAGACGGCGGTGCCATTCATCCCGGATGAACCTGTCACTTCATCGACGCTGGACGAGCCATTGGGTTCGGGCACGCCATGAACAGCAGGGAGCATCCAACAGCAAAGAGAAAGATGTCTCCGGGTCCCTGTATCTACATCAGACCTAGAGCACAGAAGGAAAGGATAATACAAAAACTAAAAAGACAAAAGCTCCGGGCCCGGGTTTGAACCCGGCCCTTCATTGCCCCCACGCTCTTCCACGGTTGAGTACAACTCCTACAGGCCCTCCCACTTGGGACATGGCTGCGTGTTGACAATCGGGTCGATATTTGACTTGTTAAAGTACAGCCAGCCACCTGTCACATGATACGGCAGCGCAACAACCATCGTACGTGAAAGTGAAGTGAACCGCACTGGCCATCACGCAGTTTATCAGATCGGCAACTCCAGTTCGATTCCCAACACCCGCACGACCACTCAAACCCTATCCCCTCCCAAACCTCCCCCAGAGCCCACTCTTCCTCGGCTTGACTTCCTCCCCTCCCACCCTCACATCCCTAACCACACTCAAGAACACCCTCTCCAACGTCGGCGCCCCAATACTGTACTCCCCCAAGCCGCCGCTCTCCTTCTTCCTCTCCAGCACCTCCACCACCCGCCCAATCCTCCCTCCCGTCCCGCCGGGCACCATAAACTTCACCTGGCCCCCCAGACTCTGCCCCTCAAACGTGACATCCCCAAACTCCTCTCTAACCCATCTCTCAACCCCCTCCATCTCCTCCTCACTACTCCCCGGCGCCGAACCAAGCACAAGATGCACATGATACAAATCCGCGAACCTCTCCCTCAAAGCCTGCGTCGTCCCCTCAGCTAGCAGGCCCGAACTGATAATCGCCGCCCGCGTAGCCAGCGCGTCGGCCTCCTCCATCGAGTGCGTCGTCAGCAGCAGCGACCTCCCCGGCGCCGCCACCTCGGCCAGGACGCGCCACATCCCCCGCTTGGCCGCCGCGTCCATGGCGCTGCTGGGCTCGTCGAGCACGAGCACGTCCGGGTTGCCCGTCAGGGCGACGGCCAGCGACAGCTTGCGCCTGTTGCCGCCGGACAGCTTGGAGGCCGGCCGGGACGCGTGGGGGAGGAGGCCGACGCGGGCCATGAGCAGGTGGGCTTGCCCCCGGGGGTCGGGCACGCCCTTGATGCGGGCGTAGAACTCGAGGTGCTGGCGGGCGGTGAGGAGGTCGAGGGCGTCGAATTGGGGGCACACGCCGAGGGAGAGCTGGGCGCGGCGGCGGTTGGTGGTGAGGTCGATGCCGTTGATGCGGATTGTGCCCGAGTCTGGGGCCAGGAGGCCGCGGATCATGTTGACGATGGTGGTCTTGCCGGCGCCGTTGGGGCCGAGGAGGGCGAGGATCTCACCTTGGGCTAGGGAGAGGGAGACGTCGTCTACTGCTGGAGGGGAGGAGGGGGAGAAGGATTTGGTGAGGTGGGATAGTTCGAGGAGGTTAGTGTGGGTCGTTTGGACGCGGAGGGATTCTTTGTCGGCTAGGGAGGTGGTGGGCTCGGGATCAGTGGGATGTCTGGGGGTGCGATTGCGGGCGAATAGGCCGCGGACGGCGGCTGGAGAGATGGACAACTCGTTGTCGGCCCAGATCAGGATGGAGGGCAGGACGATGACTTGGATGCAGAGGTAGAGGATCGGGAGACCATAGGCCCAGATAGAGTTTGGGTCTGTGATGTCCTGGTCGTTGCGGCAGGCAAGCCGGTAGATGTTGAGCCCGACGCCCATGGCTCGAAACATGCTGCCGATTGGAAAGATGAGGTTCAGGGTGAAGGACACAATGTCTATGGTACGCTGGACGTGCTCGCTGTCATTGGCTGCTTGCGGAATCTGTCGATTGTAAGCAAGCGTAGGATGGGAAAGGGGTTGAGGGTGCTTGCTGTGTAAGCCAAAGCCAGCGCCAAGAAGGCAACCACCATGTATCCGATGGTCCACAGGAAGGCAGCCAGCTGAGAAGGGGCTTTGAGCGAGATGATGTAGCTAATCAGGATGCCAGTGATGCCGTATAGGATGCAAAGCGGCAGCATATATAGGGGATGCCACCATATGCCTGAGAACTGGCTGAGGAGGGTCATGGAGAAAGCGATGGAAACTATTAGCACGAAGATAAAATCAAAGAGGAAGTACGCCGTCCACATCGGCAACGGCCGCACCCCGTTCGAGTACTGGAGTGCCCTGATCTGCTTCGTCTTCTCGAAGGCCGGGTATAGAGAGAAAAAGGACGGGTAGACCGCAAGGATGAAGCACGCGTAGATGACGTATATCCACGAGTCAGACCCGTTTCCCTGTCAATGTGCGTTAGAAGCTTAGTTGGTCGAAGAAAAGGGGAAGTCGTAAAGGGTGGCTTACCGCGTAGTAACTAGCATTCATCACTCCTCTGAGCACAACGATAGGCTCCTTGCTTTGCACCTGGCTCCAGAGGTTCAATAGAACCTGCGTGTCGTAGGAGAGCCCACCCCAGCTTTTCAGGAGAGGCGCAACCGCATCGTCGCCCATGTACAGGCCACCGTAATAAAGTGAGTTGTTGTTGGCATCGATATAGCGTAGGAGGTTCTCATTGTCGTCAACGATGGTTATCTGCTCGTCATATCCCGATATGTTGAAACTGTCCGCGCCAATTGGATAGTCACGTAGCACCGTGTACAGGGTCTCATTGACCGAACGAGGGCCTACAGCCATCCGGGGGTACGTATATCCAGTCGAACCGCTTGTCGAATAGGAGTAGGTGGTCAACTGGAGCGGGCTGCTCGAGTCCTCGAGAACTTGTGTCGGTCCGCATATAGGTCGCCCAACCGTCATGAAGGTCGTCGACACAAAGTGATTGATTGCCGGGACGCAGGCGATGGGGAGAACCAAGGCCAAGAGGGTCGACATCCAGTAGCGAGGGAGAATTGTTAGCCGCTTCCTCAACAGAACTCCCACCTGGCTCCAAAACGAGATGCGCCGCCCCGTCAACAGTTGTTTACCGGTATAGTCATCAGTCGGCTGGCGACCAATATCTTCCGTGTCTGAGGGCATATCCTCGCTGGCGACGTTTAAGAAGACATCCTCGATCGAGGGTCCTGCCATCTGAACCTCCTTGTGACCAGCAGCTTCGAGCTGAGTGACCAGTCTGGCAGCCGACCTCGAATCCTCGGTCCTATAGATGATGCGCTCCTGGTGAAGCTCGCTGGGGAAGTCAAGTTCATCTAAAGAGTCCGTCTGCGGCAGGTGGACACGATATCCTCCTCCGAAGTGTGTCTTCAACTCAGCACCGGTGCCCTGGCACTTGATCTGTCCCTTTGAGAGAATGACGATATGATCTGCAAGTACGTCCCCTTCATCAAGGAAGTGGGTGGTGAAGATGATGGATCGCTTTGCACGTTCAGCCAGGATAATATCCCACATGGTGCGTCTAGATATGGGGTCCTGGTACATAGTCAGTACAAGGAATGGGCTAGCAACCGAAGAGAGGTCACTCACAAGCCCCGTCGTGACTTCATCCATGAAGCATACCGTACTCCCGCCAACAAACATGCAAGCCAGTTGCAACTTGCGCTTCTGCCCACCACTGAGCTTGCCCGCGTGGCAGTGTCTCTTCTCCTCCAAGCCACACTTCGTGATGATATCTTCAACATCATGTGCGTTCCGCCTGCCGTTCTTGATCTCGCTCCAGAAGTTGACATGCTCAAGGACAGTGAGCTCGTCACGCATGACATTCTTCTGCGGACAAATACCCAGCGGTACTCCGGACGAGCCGATCCTCATGATGCCCGCGGAAGGCTTCATGAAACCCGAGAGGAGATCGAGAGTCGTCGACTTGCCGGCGCCGTTGACTCCCAAAAGACACAGGATCTGCCTCTTCTGCGCCACCAGGTCCAATCCGTCGAGGGCTCTAACCTCGGCCGTGCGTCGCCAACAACAGAGAGCCTTCTTCCACCACCCGGCCCTGTAGACCTTGGTGAGCCCCAGCACCTCCACGGCGACCGGCATCTCGGCGTCATCAACGATGTTCCTCCCTTTAAAGTTGACGCCATGTACGAGTCGCTCAGCTAGAACTGCCAGCATCGAGTAAAGTATAATCTGCACGACCAAGAAGACGAAGAACATCCACGCCGCCAGGTCGTAGCGCTCGTCCACTCCGCCGCCATACGACTGGGGTATAAACACCTTGCCCGTAGTCATATCGAGGTCCCTCTCCGCGACGGCGAACCTCGTGAGATGGAAGAGCATGAATATGTAGTTCATGCTTGGGAAGAAGAGGGATAGGGGCAGCACGCAGGCGTTGCCCAGGGCTATCCACCACCTGTTGACCAGGATGGCTGCTCCGCCGGCCAGGGCGAGGAAGCAGCCCGCGATCAGGACGCCGGAAATGCGGGCTCCCTTGAAGAATGAGGCTGCAAAGACCGTCGAGTTTGTGATGGCCCACCCGGAAAGGATCTGCCAGAAGATGGGAATTGCGGCGTTGGAGCTGCGGAAGAGGGTGTACCAGTACACTGCAAAGCTTTATCAATATAACTGTTTCGCTTGCTCCGATGCGGTGGAATGGTTGGAGACTCACAGACACCAGATAGAGTCCAAAGAGGCAAGTAGAGTATGCCAAAAGTAAATATGGACGCAAAGACCCTTGCAGTTGGGGAGCCGCCCATCGTATCAATCAGCAGGGACATCCCCGAGGCTCGCTCGGACGTGATGGTGGTAGCCACATGATAGATAGGCACTAGGACGCTGAGGAAGTAGACGATGGCATAGATGGCTCCGACGTCTATGGAATCTTGCATGCGCCGATCCCTCTCCAGCTCGTCCACCGATGTGGACATGAACCAGGATGTGTTAGGTATTGTTGTCGAATCCGTGATCGCGTTGTCGATGGCAAGCTGGACAGGAAGATGGATGCTCTCGATATCGGCGGACAGCCAGCTGCGGGCCTGGTCCACGCGGATCGTGTAGTTCCATGTCCCGTCCTCAATGTTGGACAGCGGAGAGTCGTTGAACTCGACGACAACATAGCAGTCGGAGATGCCATGGAAGGTAGCAGAGCATTGCGAGGGCAGGTTGTCAGTGCCGTTGTGTCTGTAGACCTTGACGCCTTCGAGGGGTTCCGTGACCTTCCGGATCACATCGTCCACGTCTGAGCCGAGGCCAGGTCGCGTGGTGAAGACTAGAAGCTTCGATGCCGGCACGCTTTCGCGGAGACTCTTGATTGGAGTTGCAGGACCCGGCGTTACGATCGTCGATCTGGTGAAGTTTTTGATGTTTAGCGTCAGGGCGATGATGATGATCGGGATGACGGCCGCCTGGAGGAGTGTCGATATCCAGTTCCTGAAAAGGAGAAAGCGAAGGTTCTTCTTGATGATGGTCTTGGTCTGCTTCGCAAGTCTGAGGACAGAAAAGAGTGCCATGGCGCTGAACATGCCACAAGGTGCTGAGTCTACGATTTGTTGTTGCCGAAAACAATGTCGTGGAAGAGGTTTGGCAGGCTCGCCCCTGAATTGATATACACATTTTATCAATCCGCAGCAACAGGCCCAATGTCTCCATCGTCTAATCCCGTCTCCTCAACATCGTCAGGAACCATGGTCAATGACCGTGGTGACGCGTCCCTTCAGTCTCGATGTTCGAACAAGATCCGCAGCAATAGCCAGTTCCGTCCGAGGTAGATCTCCCTCATGGTCGAGCACCTCGTCGGATTCCAACAGAGAGTGTATCCTGTCGCGACCAAAGCACCAATCTGGCACACCAGGCCGGAGCAGGTTTGATTAAGGTTGTGGTTTAACTGATAAGTTACAGCGCTTTTTACGAGCGCTATATTCCCATTGGATGTTAAGCTGCTGCCTGGGTCGAAGTAAACATATGGCTAGCAACTCTGGCGGAGCCGTGCATGCCGTGACATTGCCGCACTCCGTACTGGTCAATAGATGCCGGCTTGGGCTCCAGGCAGACATTTAGGGATCTCGTATCCGTTACGAAAGACCAATGGCACGGGCGACATCAGAAGCTAGTCTAGTACGTGCCATCGACATATCCACGGCAGAGACACTTGCTCCTATTCGAGACCATGTTTCATTGCTTCGATAGACTGACGTGTTGCTTGGTCATAACAGTTGTTCGCTCTTGACACAATGACTCGGGAACCATGAGAGGCTCTCTCGATTCGAGGTCAACAATCTCATGGAGGTGGCCCGGACTCACTTGAGGTGCTGACAACACAGAAAAACCAGCGCTGCCTGTGAAGAGGAATGTGATCATATCATATAAGGGACCAGAACTATCTGGCCCTGCCATATCAGTAATCAAGTAACCCCAACATCCGCACCCGGAAATATACGGTGATTGGAGGTGCATATGGCACGGTCGAGCGCCGCATCAAGCCCTGTGTCTGCCGCGATGCTCGTCCGTATTGAGATCTTCTGGTCGAAAGTCACGCGTCAGGATCGTATTACAGGGAAGTGACCCATGTGAGGGAAGCCGGACATGTAACCGCGGTGCTCGAACACGAGTATGACGGAGCCGAGTCCGTAACCCCCTGGACTCCGGTGTCTCAATCGTGGTTCACCAAGCAGCCGTGAATTCCCTGACTAAACGAGGTGTCATGATGGCCTCTATCAAGAGGCGTGAGCAAACCCCCGCGCCTCTGTCGCAGTCTGCCAACGTAACTTATTAGTGGTCCAGGCCCGTCTAGCTCGGATCGGTGTTCTGACGGGTGGGTACGCTTTGCCGGCGGGCAATCCGGCACCGGCACGCCGGACACACGCCGGAAGCGGACATGGGAGAAGTAGGGCAGCCCCGGGCCCACTGGCCGTTAGCGGTCGTCTACCGGAGAACATCCATCGACGATAGCATCGACTATCACAGATGATGAGCCGGCTGTGTTCGTTGTACCGTGATGACGGTTCCTCTCCCGTGGAAGCACAGTAGCAGTCTAGCACTGTCTAGGCTCAACGACTGAACACGTGGAAAGCCTGTCTCCTTCCGATTCCCGACAAGTTCAGACTAGTATAATGCCATAGACAGGTAAAACACCACGGGCGTAGTTCTGATGTTCCAGGCCTCCTTCGAGACGCAATGGCATCCGAGGTCCACACTTGTCCGACGATAGCGAAGGGCATTGTTGATGCAACGCCGACATTGCATGAAATAAGTGCCACGGAAGAAAAGCCGGGGCTGGAAGAACAACAACAACAACAAGGGGGCAAGCGCCTAATAGGAAAGGGGTGGTAACGAATTTGTGACATTGATTAAAGCCACGCTTCGAGAGCAAGTGTGAGGCTGGCTTAATGAGGTAGCGGCTGAGCCGGGTGTCAGTCACCGGTATACAAGCCCACATAGCAGGCGTTTAGGAGATGCCCGGCATGTCATGCGTGTCCACTGACTGCTGCTGTCTCGGTATTGGCGCTTCGAGCTATCAAACCCTTCCGAGGACTGCGAGTCCACCGGGCGGCGAGAGATCAACAGTCGTAAAACGCACCAAGGAGAGACGTGAGGGGATTCCAAATGCCGGTCTCCCCCAAGTTGAGAGTCCGTCTGTGGTGCTGAGCGAGTCAATTGGTCCACATGTGAGGCAGGATTTCAACCTGTCGTTGCCGGTTCTGGTCTAGCCAAGTTCCAGCGCTAGAAGCTCACGGGCTGGGCGATCTGGTCCCTCCACTGCGATCGCTGCAAAACACCTGCGAGCGCGTCCCTGATTGGTCACAGGATCGGGGTATGCCCCGGTTAAACGCTCTTGCCGGGCCTGGCCTCCCATCACTCACGGTCCCTAGCACGCTCGCCTCCTAAACAGGTCGTCCGCTGGCAGGAGCGCCCTTTGCTTGCACCTTCGAATACCCGGCAGCTCACTGGCACCTTCCCTTCATGACAGGACTTCACCTGGCTGCGACGAGTCTCTGCGCCTCGGTAACGCAAGCAGCAACTGTCATAATTGCCAGCGCCAGCCAAGAGCAGAACAACGAGGGGACTGTTGTCTGCGGGGTGAAGGAGCCAGGATAGGTTCGAGCCGACGAGTCGATTTCACCTCGAGTCTTTCCGCTGTCGCTTGTTGCAGCGACAAAGCAACCGTTGAAGAGAGAGTCGCTGGATTCCCGTTCCCGTGCTACTATACCTAGGTGGAATCATCTACGTCGCACCTCCACATGACTCCCTCTACCCTCACTTGAGTGATCCAGCGGGCTCCCAACCCCAAACATCACCAAAAGGGAAAGAACGACAAGACACAACACAACCAACCAACCAACCACGACAACGATGGAGCCTGTTCCCGAGGCCGAGAGGATGGAGGAATTCCGCTCTTCACCTCTGCCGAGCCTTCGACTGCAGAGTACCTCTACGTCGATGCTCGCTGTTTCGGACACTGATAACGCCCGGAAACCGCCAAACCTGCGTCGAGCTACCGATCCTTCGCCCTCGTCCCCCAGCTCTCCATCTTGGAGCCCTTCCACGCTGCCTTTTCGCATCCGAAACGCGTCTCCCCTGTCATCTCACATGCGATCTCGATCAGCCGCCAGCCTGGCTCCGCCGATGGCCCGGACACAGTCCCTCCCCGGTGTCAACGGTGCCGGCCATATTCTGTACTCGCCGCAGTTTCGCTCGTCCAGTCCGTCCGTCTCCCCCAACAGAGCGCGCCCCCCAAGACAGGCAGCCGACGAGTCCTTCCCGACGTCGCCGACCCGCATGTCGGTCCACAACCCGGAGCGACGACTATCGGAGAGGAGCAGCGCCCCGAATCTCGGCCTGGGAGTCAGTCCTGGTATCCAGAGCGCACGACTTCGACGACCCGCATCGCCGCTACGTACCTTGGCGCAGTTGGGCACAGCACCTCTCCCCGATGTACCTGAGACGGTCCCAGAGAATGCGGTCCCGGAGGCTGTGCCCGAAGTCCCCAATGAAAGTGCTTACGAGGTCCCGTCTTCGTTAGCATCTTCACCGTCATACAGGCCATACGACTCGCTCTCCAGCGGTTACAACTACAGCTCGTCATACCTTTCATCATCAGTACCATCGACACCTACATCAGCGAGGTCCAGAAGCCCAAGCATCTCGAGCCTCGAGACTATACCCGACTCGCCTGACGCCGAGGAAGCTGCCCTTGAAGCGGAAAGAATAGCGCAGCTGAAAGCTGCGGCTGATGCGGCCGAGGGTGGAGATACAAAGGGGAGGAGTGGTCTGGATGTTCCCGTGCGCGGCAGGACGCTCGGGTTTGGCTCGAGAGACAAGCGCAAGCGTTGGAGCGTGTGCGGAGCCGAGAGACGGGGAGATCTGGATCTGGAAACCATCTGGGAGGACTGATGGTGCGCCGATCACCATGCACACTACAAACCATCACAGCACATTGAAGCGAGGCAGTCGACCGAAGCAGGGCTCCCTTCCTACTATCGAGGACGGGTGATGAGGTCCTTGCGACAATCCGCTCAAACAGAGCCAAATGGCCATGCTCCTCCGACCTTAGCAAGCGTCAATTCGACTTCATCAGGAGCCTTGCGCTCAATAAAATGACTAAATGGGGCAGTCTGCGTCGGCAAGGGTAGACTCTGCTTTACTGTCTCCAGACACTTGCATCTGCATTTTTGGCGAGGGGAGACTCACGGCGTTCAGGGAGTGCAATTATACGTTTCGATACCCTCTTTGCATGGGCACTCCCAGCCAAGGGGGCACATGGGAGGACAACCCGTCGTTCTTTCCGCAGTATCAGGGTGTCCTTCATAGCCCACAATGCGAGCACTATCTAACACCATCTTCTCAATTGATTCTGCAGGAGTGTTCTCCATGGTCCACAGTTGTGACAAAGGGCTGGCTTGGCTCGAGGGTTGATGAGGACCTCCCTTGGTTCCTCCCTTGGTTCATCTTATTGTGCACCCCCTATCGGCGCCCGGTTTCAATGGTATTGTTAGATCTGCGTAAAAGATGGGAGAGACATACTGCAAGGAGATCTTTGGTGAGAATTAGTATCCGCAAACCTCAACTGTGTCACGCAGCATCACCACGCCCCTTGCCATAGCCAGCATGTATATATACCGACGAGATGCCTCGCCATCTGTATTGCTGTATCCTCATCAGCATCCGCCACCAGGGCTTTTTTTAGTCATTTGGCTCTCCGACTCAAGTACATACTACTCCGATACCTAGAGCAACAACCATGAAGACCTCATTCTCGAATACCCTAGGGCTGCTCTCCGCGGTTGCAGGCATAGTGCCAGGCGCAAATGCCGTTGGAATGGTATGTTCGGCTCATCTGCGTTACGAAGTGAGAAAGATATGAGACTAACATGTGCGAGAAGCGGTTCGGACGAACACATCAGCACAACCCTCGGCAGTACTCCATGGTTGCACCGCCTGCCAACAACACCACAAGCTCAGCCTCGTCTTACCTCACAATAACGACTCTTGAGCCTTCATGCGCCCTGGAGATCATAACCCTCACTACGACCTTGGACATCACCACGACCATCACGGCAGCTCCTTCAGTTACGGAGACATCGTGCACAGACAGCACGTCCTTAGTCCTGCCAACCGAAGAGCCATGCACAGATAGCACCACCACAATCAAGCCAACGATAACCCTGACGCTGTCAACCACCTCTTCCAGCGAGCCATGCACCGACGACGACAGCACCTCAACAGCCGACGCAACAGTAACATCCGCAACGTCCTCGACAACCACCGAGCCATGTGACACGTCGTCCAGCCTGACCGTAACCCCCTTCTCAACCCTCACCAGGACCTCGACCTCAGCCCAGACGACCCTCTACCCGATCGACACATCCATAACCCCCATCGTCACCGCGGGTCCGACCATCACCACAACTGAGATCGTAACCAACACCCTCCCACCCACAACAACCGTCTGCGAGACCTCCGCCCCGACGGGCACTCCCGGCCCCCGCGCCGTGCACTGCGGCGTCCACGGCCTGCCCGTCGGTGACTTCTTCCTCGGCCGCTACGTCGAGGAGCGCGCCGGCGTGCCCGTCAGTCTGGAAGGGTGCTGGGCATTCTGCAAGGTACGTTCTCCTTCCTCTTCACCTCTCCGACGTCTTCCGACCCTTCACCCGTAACCCATCCTCCTCCTTCAAAAAAGACTAAATGCTAACGCGGCCCAAAACAGACCGCCTGGGGCGCGACAAACGGCTGCCACTCGTACGACTACTACCTCAACGAGCTGGGCGCCCCGCGCTGCGACCTGTACAGCTCGCGCGTCGCCTTCGCCCTGGACCGCGTCGACAACAACCAGCCCAACCTGTGGTTCGACCTCGAGTGCGGCAACCCGACCGACCCCAAGTGGGCGCACAGCCACCCCCACACCGCTCGGGCTGCGAGGTCGGTCATCCGCGGCGGCAGGAGGGTGTAGATGGGTGGTGGTGTAGGTGGGAGAGGAGGACGAGGGAGAAAAAGGTGTCGGATATTGAGAGGAGGAAAATAATGCGAGCTGGTGCTCGAGTGACAGGATGCCGATAATCTAATGCGATGGATATATGGGGCGGCAAAGGGATATTTGGGAGTGGGAGATCGGGATACGGACAAGGGTTTGCTTTTCGGGATGGAGTTCTGGCTGTATACTTATGGATCGTCAGCTACGGCTGCACTATTCTTGGTGTTGAAAGATAAAACATTAGAAGATTTTCCATACCTCTCCCTCGAACCGTCCCTTCACTCAACAAGCAGCCATCCTAATCAAAAGGAATCCTCCTCAGCTGCTCCCCCCGCTTCCTCGCCTCCTGCGCAGCAGCCAGACTGCTCGGCACCTTGATACCGCAGCAGTCCCCCCAACCCACGCTCTGCTGGTGGACGTGCCTCACGCCCCCCTCGTCAAACACCTCCACCTCACCTACCTCATCATCTTCTTCCTCCCCCCTACCCTCTATCCCATCCATCTCGCTCATCCCCTCGACCGCGGGGACCAGCGAGCCGAACAGGAAGTGCTGCATGACCGGCAGCTTCCGCAGCACCTCGGCCACAAACATCCTCCTCATCCCGCCCTCGATCTTCCCCCAGCTCTTGGCGGCGCTGATGTCGTCGAGCATGGGGCTGTGCCACCTCAGCCCCTTCACCGTCTTGGTCTCGTTGACGAAGTTGACCTGGCCGAGGTACAGGTACTCGCCGCCGAACTCCTCGAGGGTGAGCTGCTGGTGGATCGCGAGCGGGGTGATAAATTTATGATGGAGGAGCTGGCTGGCCCCGAACAGGAAGGGGAGGAACTGGTAGTCGTCCAGGCCCCAGACGCCGTGCGACCCGGCCGGCTCGAGGTAGTAGTTCATCTGCACCAGCCTCATGACCTCGAGGTAGCGCGCGAACACGCGCAGCACCAGGGCGGGGAAGTCGGACCGCCGCAGGACGCGGAGCTGGTACAGGCACAGCAGCCAGATCATGAAGTTGAGCTCGTGGCCGGAGCCGTAGTCGATGCGCGTCCTGTTGCCGAACGAGTGGTTGAGGTAGGTCGCCGCCTCGGCCGCGGCAGCGGCATCCCCCACGCCCAGAGTGGCGGTGTGCCACCCCCCCGCGCGGGCCTTGACCTTGTCGAGGAAGAGGCGGAAGGTCTTGTTGCCGAAGCGGGAGCCGCCCTGGTCGTCGGGCGGGGAGTCCCGGCAGATGGTCTCCGTCTGGTTCAGGATGGAGAGGATGGCGCGCACGTTGGGGGAGAGGTCCGTGTCCTTGACGGCCGAGATGGGCGTGTCGGAGACGGAGTCAGAGAGGGTGAAGATCCAGCCTACGATGAGGTTGAAAGTGGGCGAGGCGAGGAAGAGCTCGTGGTCCTTTGGGGAGAGGATGCGCCGGGTGGGGATCTTGAAGG
This sequence comes from Coniochaeta hoffmannii, assembly GCA_030052785.1. Lineage (NCBI taxonomy): Eukaryota > Fungi > Ascomycota > Sordariomycetes > Coniochaetales > Coniochaetaceae > Coniochaeta > Coniochaeta hoffmannii. The sequence goes on along the minus strand of JANBVN010000053.1, from coordinate 74,783 downwards.
CGGTGTGCGAGAGGTCCGGGGGATCGGGGAGCCCGGGGTTCTCTGGTACCGGGAGGGTGTCCGACTGTTGGGGCCGCCGTCGCCGGGGTTCTAGCTTTGGGAGACAGTCTCTTAGGTTAGGAATGGTTGGAGCTTGAGGTGAATCCAGTTTAGGCGCCCCTTGATTGCCTGGTGAGGCCATTTTTGAGCTGTATGATTAGAGGCCCTGAAGGTATGGTCTGTTGTTTGTTTTATGTAGGTGCTGTGTTAGGTGCGTGAAGGTGAGCTGAGTCGTCTCACAACTTAGAAATCATGACATGCCCCGCCAAGGCTTGCCACACCCTGGGGATTCACGCTACAGGTGTACACAGTAGAACACGCGCTAAAATGCGGGACACTAACCGGATGGAGCCGCAACGGCCAAGCCTCATCGTCAAGGTGGGGAGCTGGTTGAACAAACTTTTGGAGCTTATTTTGAGCCTCACTTGCATTCTGAGCAACCTCTTTCGGCAAGTTCAAGGACCGAATCAAGAAGATGACGGTTGCAGCTCCCGAGGCGAACTTGGGCATTCTGCCAAAGTCGGATGGCTCCGCTACATTCAAATATGGCGGCTACACCGTCACGGCATCAGTTAATGGCCCTATCGAGGCGGCGAGGAGGGACGAGCATCCCTACAAAGCCCACGTCGATGTCATCGTACGACCCGCAGCAGGCGCTGGAGGTAAGTTGTTTCAACATCGCACCACCGCCCCGACATGTCGAAAGATCGAGCATTGTACTGAACTAGTATATAGGCACGAGAGAGCGCCATCTTGAGTCTCTGCTGGAATCTTCACTCTCACAGATCATCCTGGTCAAGGACTTCCCTCGGTGCCTGATCCAGATTGTTCTGCAGGTCGAGTCTGTGCCTGCAAACGACTATGTGAACACCAAGCTTGTTCAGGCGGGCATAGTAAGAGGAAGAAAATGCCACATCTCCCCGCCCATCTACTAATGCATGTTTGCAGAACCTGCCCATCATACCAGCTCTGGTGCAAACAGCTGTCCTAGCCCTCCTATCAGCCTGTGTGCCCATGGCGACTACCGCCGCAGCAGCAGTCATCGCCGTCGTCCCCGCAGGTGGCTCAACCAAGGCCGTCGTTGACCCCTCTCAGCGAGAGCTCGAGACCGCCGTCTCATCTCACGCGTTCGTCTTCACTGCTCACGGCCAGCTGCTCCTGGCTGAGAGCCAGGGCGACTTCACCATGGCCGAGTGGGAGGACGCCCACGCCACGGCCAACAAGATCTGCTGCGAGGCCGCAAAGAAGGATGGGATGGAGATGATCCTGGACGACGAGAAGCAGGCCGGCCCTGATCTGCAGGCTTTCCTTCGCTCCACGCTGGAGGCCAAGGTTACTGAGGATCTTCAGTGGAGGTGAGCTGGAGATCAGCGCCTCTGATCACCAGCTACTTGGGTAGTATCGACGGTTGCTACAGGGCAACAGCTTAACAAGCTTGGGAGGTGTCCCTGGCGCGAAGACGACGATCCGCGCAGCAGACGCACTCATCCGGGAGGGAGGGGGGAGAATTCTGCTGCTTGGATTGGGGAATCTACAACGATAGTCTCGACGACGGGATGAACGGCACTGAATGCTTGAGCGAGCCAAGCAGCGCATGTCACGGCACCACGAAGCATTCACCGTTGAAGTTGAAAAAGCTTGGTATGGGCTGATTGCCCACTTTAGACATCATCTTCGTCTGAAGTTTCCGGACGGAGCATGTAACAGAAAGGGATGCCCATCACAGCGGTGGGTCTTTGCCGCATGGTTGTGTTGCAGAGCGCTGTTGAGACGCTGTTTCATCATGGCCGCCGGCGCCTCCACTACGGGCCGATACGACGACATCCCACTTATCTCATCCCAACCAGGTCCTAGACGTCCAAAATGGCACGGGCAAATGAACTGATGCCTCCTGGCAGGTACAGCAGGTTTACAGCAGGGAAGAGTCCATAGCCAGTCCTGACCAAGGGCCAACAGGAACTATTCTTATCTGTGTTTGACAGGTCTCGGTTAGGGGAGACTGAGGTGCGAGAGTGTGATGCAGCCCGCTGCTGCACACCTGTTACACCGATAGACAGAAGTGGTAGATAGAAGTGGTAGATAGAAGTATGCAGCTCACTTGGCAAGCATACCTTGCAGCAGTTCGTTCCGGGAACCATGGTTCTAACATCGATTTGCCGATGATCGTGAACTTGTGAAATCTCGACTTGCCCGCTTCGCAAGAGAGCTGCCGCTGTCTGATCCGCACGGGCCATACCGAAGCTTCGCCGAAGCATGCAACGACGGGGGCTCTCCATTTTCCCGTAGTTCGCTTGAGTGCCAAACAGCTTCCCAGCAGATATGTTAATGCGGGTGCTTGCCGCGGAGCAGTGATGGACGAAGCGTTGCATCGAGATTCTCGCGTCCCAGAAACAGCGAATTGCCTAGCTGAGGCAAGCCGCGACGTGAGACGAATTGCCCGTGCTAGCGTGACCCCTATGCCGCCTCGCCTCCATAAACCCTGGGCCTGGTCTAGCTCCGGCGCAAGCTGAGACTTCAGCGATGGAGCTTGTCACTGTGATCCCTGAAGCCCTCGCTTCCATTGTTTCTATTGTTCACACTTGCCACGGCCTTTGTGTTCTGGACAGCACCAGGGTCTGTAATGGGAAGCTTGTCCGTGGTACTGGGTGATAGAAATAGCAACGACACATGGGCTAGACTCTTGCCCTACCCCAACCAGCCAATGTATCCTCGAGTTACGACAGCGTGGAGTCGACTCCCTGGCGCGACGCCTACGTAGCTGTGTCCACAGCGACTGGGCTAGCAAGGAGTGTTTTGCTTGCACCGGTAGAGCCTCCAATGACCATCTGAATATGGCAATACGGGGACGAACAGGAGCCTGAAGTGTGCCGGTGTCATAAGTGACAATGGAGAGTCTCAAACAACACCCCAAATCTCCACGCCCGTCCTGGAAACAACCCCACCTTCCCGCTACGACTCCCGTCACCCACGACCCTTCTCAATGTTGGAGAGCTTCAGAGCTTCGACCATGAGCTCCGTAACGTGATCCTGCAGAAGAGAGTTTATATGGCCGGGGATTGATCGCGGATTCCTCGGTGGACATTCTCGTTGTCTCTGTCTTCTTGCCGTCGACACGTTGCCCCATCTCCTCTCCTTCTCTTCCTCCTTAAAGTGATAGCCGGCTGTCGAAGCAGAGCTCTGGCAGTTCTGGCACATTCTCATCACCTCTTACCCTCACTACCTTCCATTGTTTGTCTCTGTTCCCTTCACACTTGTCTGCCCGTATTCATCAAGTAGATTCGGAGCAGGTGATCATATTTTACTACATATTTTAGACATTGTTCTTGCACTCGGCCTTGTTCCTTTCTTCCTGCGGCAAGTCCGGGATCATACCATAGACCTGGTGTCACACGTTTCGCTCAGCATACAAGGACGATTTCATCCACATAGAGGTCTAGAAGCAGCAGTACTTCATACCACCCTCCAGATACAACACTCTATCGAGCGTCTTGCATATTTGGGACCACGTGCAGCTGCCCTGCGGCCGACATCACATCACAACCACTTAACCGGATCTCAATATCGCAACGACAACATCCCGTTGGCTAAGCCTTCCGCTACGTGACTGCTCGTCAAGTACACCGACTGCATTATCACCTCGATAGTGCCGTGCAATCCGGTTAGTATTGTCTTTTCTGTTCAGACTCGGACAGTCAAGTCAATCTGTGAATCCTCCTGCAGAGGAGTCAATCCAAAGCTCGAACTGCCAAGTTTGACAGGAACTTTCCATCTGACATCTGCCGGGAAACAAGACCCGCTGACTAGGTGACAAGTGATTCAGAATTTCCCAATTCACGATCGATCATTGCCGTTGCCCAACCTTGCGTATCCGCCCGGGTCCAAGTTGCCGCCCCGAGCTCCGACGCGCCTCTTGTTCCATCGGTGTTCGCCCAACAAAGCACTGACGTCGACATACAGTACTGCGAGATTTTCCTGCGCCTCGTGTGCATCTGCAGGTTCCACGACATCAGTACCTTTCCAACCATCGGGCATCCGCTAGACCCGGTAATTGGTCTCGGAGTTTGCTCTAACCACAGCGGACATTGAATCTCCCATGCGGGCACATCTCCGCACCCCTCCGCAAAACGCTGCCCGCCACCACGCCCGCTGCTCGGATTCCTGTTGCAGATTGCAGCGCCACTAAACCTAAACGAGCCGTCCGAACGACCTACACTAGGTCCAAAAATATACAAGCGGGTGGACACCATGCCTAGCCAGATCTCTTCGCCCACGGCAATCCATCCAGCGCTCAGTAATCTGGGTGCCCGTTCCAGCCCGTCCGCGCATGGAGATAATAACCCATCCCCCGCAAGCCTTGACCGCCGCCCGACGAGCTCCTGTGCAACTTTCGTGGAATCATCACCCGTGCAGAACGCGTCATACAGTGACTCGGTAAATAACGACAAGCCGTCCACAACTCACGATGCTGACCTGCACGAACCTACACCTGCGCCCTCGGTGCTGAACACTTGCACATCGGCTTTTGATATCCCATATAACACTCGTCCCTCGAACGCCACACCCGGCGGTCTAGGCCACCGCAAGTGCGCTTCAATCGAGTCTGTCCCTCGACAGACCATCCTCAAGGCTTTGGCTTCGGTCGCCCGCAGCAACAAGCCGGAACCGCTGTCGCTTTCCGGCATGCTCTCCGCCCACAACCCCAAAGACGCCCTTAACGGTGCGGACAACCGTCCCTCCACTGCCTCCTCGCAGAAACTCTCCGACGCCCTCAATAACCTAGCACTTTCCCAATCTCAGGACCAGACGATGACGCCCCATACCGCGCTCGCATCCCTTCAATCGCCCTGTTTCTACCACAACCGGTTCGACGATGCCGTGGATATCGACAAGGTCCTCGAGGAGATCAAGAACGACGAGTGGATGTCGCATTCGCGCCTGGTCCAGACCGCCACCGGTGTCCGCGAGGTGTCGAAACAGCTACAGCGCCGGCCCATAAAGCGGGCTGTGCGGAATGTCATGATCGTCACCAAAGCCCGCGACAACCAATTGGTCGTGCTCACCAAGGAATTGACCCTCTGGCTGCTCAGGACGTCGCGGTACGGATCCGATCTCGGTGTCAATGTCTACGTGGACGCCAAGCTCCGCAACTCCAAGCGCTTCAACGCCGCCGGCATTCTCCAGGAGAACCCCCGGTTCGAGAGTATGCTCAAGTACTGGACGCCGGACCTCTGCTGGAGTCAACCGGAGAAGTTCGACCTAGTCTTGACGCTCGGCGGCGACGGCACAGTGCTCTTCACCTCTTGGTTGTTCCAGCGGATCGTGCCACCAGTACTGTCCTTCAGTCTCGGCAGCCTGGGTTTCCTCACGAGCTTCGAATTCGAGAAGTACAAGCACCATCTCAACCGCATCATGGGCGAGGACGGCATGCGCGTCAACCTGCGCATGCGATTCACATGCACCGTCTACCGAGACGGAGCCGGCCAGGAAGTCGAGGAGGGCGAGCAGTTCGAGGTGCTCAACGAACTGGTCATCGACCGCGGCCCGTCGCCCTACGTCTCGAACCTGGAGCTCTACGGCGACAACGAGCTGCTGACCGTCGTCCAGGCGGACGGCTGCATCTTCTCCACCCCGACGGGCTCCACAGCCTACTCCCTGTCCGCCGGCGGCTCCCTCGTCCACCCGGACATCCCCGCCATCCTCCTGACGCCCATCTGCCCGCACACCCTCTCCTTCCGCCCCATGGTCCTCTCGGACACGATGCTCCTCCGCGTCAGCGTCCCCCGCAACAGCCGCGCGACGGCCTACTGCGCCTTCGACGGTAAAGGCCGCGTCGAGCTCAAGCAAGGCGACTACGTCACCATCACGGCCTCGCAGTACCCGTTCCCCACCGTCGTGCGCACCGACACCGAGTGGTTCGACTCGGTGTCGCGCACGCTGCGCTGGAACGTCCGCGCCGCCACGCAGAAGGGCTTCGACGCCCGGGGCAGCGGTGTCGGCGTCGGCAGCGACGGCAGCGCGGCGGCCAGCGAGGACGGCAAGGACGACGGGGATGACGGGTGGGACATCGATACCGACTCGGCTTGCTATGCGAGCGAGGAGGGCAGCATTGCTGCTAGTCCGCTGAGGAGGCAGATGAGTCTCCTTGGACTGTGACAGGGAATCGGGGATAGAGATCAGTTGCATTTTAGACAAAACGTGGCGCGCTGGCGACCGTGCTTGAGGATTTTCCGCGCGCGAAAGAGACATGTTTAGAGTTCACTCCATTTATGAGGAAGGGGAATATCCTCCCAGCGAGACAGCGAGATATTAGATGGATATGGATGGGTATCATAGCTAGCGACGTTCCGTGATACAAGATCTGGAAATCATGCTTGTCGTGATGGAGTCGCGGAGTTGGGCGTTTGTATGGACGTACTGAGCAGCGAGCGAATATGCCGGATACGCTGTCTGTCTATACAAGGCACAATCGAACGCAGTTATCAAACGCAAATCACATAATCCAGTGGGATCATGCAGCTGCATTAATTGACTCTTCTGATACCTGCTCTTCAAAGCAAGCGATACTACGGTCGGGGAAATTCTCTGGCTTGCTTTGCTCTCGTCATGGTCATAGATACACTAGTTTTCCCTTCCACCCTCCAACGTAGCCTAGATGCTGCCGCCCTACTTTGTCAAGCCCAGCACATATACCACACCCGGGTTATCCAGGAGTGGAATAGTCGACACAGGAGGTCGAACCGGAGAGGGAAACGAGCCCAACGCCGGCCACGAACGAAAAAACAATCCATAAAACAACCAGCCAACTACCATGACGCCCGCATGCACCAGGACAAGACGACCAGACACTGTGTTTTGTTTCTCACCGCCAATTCCCCTGACTCAGAGAAAGCAGCCCAGCGACGGCGTCCACATCCCCCTTCTTGCTGGGGCTGACCTCGCCCCTCATGAACCGCTCCACCTCGTCGTCGTCCGCGGCGGGTACGGGCTGGCGGTTCTCCTTCCCGCCCAGGCCTCGAGGCGAGTTCCCGTCCTCGAAGATCTCGACGGCGGCGGCGCCCTTTCGGTGGTGCCGGTGGTTCGCCGAGACGGGCGCCGTGTTCGCCCTGCCGCTGCCGCCGGAGAGGGAGGGCCGCTGGTGGTGGTCCTGGAGGATGCGGCGGGAACTCGGACCCTGCTTCTGCAGGGAAGAAGAGGAGGAGGAGGATGGCAGGGGACGACGCCGGCGGTTGTTGGGTGATGGGGCGGCGGCGGACTGCGGGGAGTTGAAGCGGTAGTGCCTGCGATTGCCTTCCTCGTCCGGGCTCCAGTTCTCCTTGTCCGAGTCGTTGCCGGAAGGCGAGATTTGCACCGAGAATTTGGTCTTGTTGTCGCCGCCGGTGATGTCGATCTGGACAACCTCGTTCTCGCGGACGACTTTCTTCTGTTGTCCCGGGTAGGCGGTCTGTAGACGGGCGAGGCTGGTCGAGGCGCGGGCGAGCTTGGGCTTCTTCGCCGCTCCTGTCCGCGGGGGCGCCTTGCTCATTGCTGCGTTGCGCTTGGCGCTGCTGCTTGGCTGCAAGGGGCTTGCGGTCGAGACGGCAGAACCGCTGGAGCTGGTTGACCGCAGGAGGCTGATGGCCGCGAGGGCGGAGCCGTGGCTCTCGTGCTTGGCTTGTGCTATGAGCGGGTCTTCCTGCTTGTCTACCTCGCAGGCGAATTGCCATGCGTGGACGTCCCGTGACCGGCCCCTGGTGAGGCGGGGAGGTAGTGCGCCTGTGCTGGGGGCGGGGAGTGAGTTGGTGAGATTAGAAAGTGGCGGGAGTGTGACGCTGTCCTGCGCGCTGTGGCTGCGGTGGAAGCTGGGTCTCCTCACGGGAGGCAGAGCGGCAAGAGCCTCGGCTGAGGGACGAGGCGGTGGGAGGTGAGGAGGGGTTGTGGACTCGATGACCTGAGCTTTGCCCTCAAGAGAGAGTGACAGGCGGAATTGTGAAGACTGGGGGTTAGGTGCGGGGAGGACAGTTGCTGCCGGAGTGGATGTTGAACATGTTGACAGGGAGAATGGCTCCAGTCTGAAGAGCGTTAGCCGGAAGGACACCAAAGCTTGGATCTGGCTTGGAGTCGCATACTTGACCGAGTCATCGCCACTCCGACGCCCCAGAGTAGACGGCGTCGAGAACGAGCTTCCCGTATTCCACCGGTTCGATAGATATCCGACTGCACCGGGGAAGGATCGCGACAACTGGAAGCTGTCATCTGTCCTATCCGCCTCCTGGGATGAGTCTATTGCCGAGGCATTTGGCGAACCACTAGGCCTCACAGCCCTTGCAACCTCATTGTTCTGTCCATCCTTGCCATCCGTCTCCAGGCTGAAGACACCAGGATCCGACCGTGCCGGCGAGCTCGGTCGTGCTTCTGCATAGGACTGTTCTTGATTCGGCGAGCGGTCGTTGGAGCTAGAGTTGGGAGAGCTCCCAAACGGTGCAGCCGGATCGGAGGAGAGAATCTGCATGCCACCATATCTGAGGGCGGCTATCTCCTGTGGGGACAGGGGCCGCGACTTGCGACGGTCGTTCTGCCTTCGGTTCTGGAACCAGATCTAAGACGTGTGTCAGCAATTGGTACTTCTTCCAGTCTATTCCAGACTCTGGTGACTGACCTGGACCTCCTTCTCGTTGAGCGAGACGCGCTTTACGATTTCGAGACGCGCCGCCTTGTCGGGTTTCGGGTTGGCATTGTACGCGGCTTCGAGGATGGACTTGTCTTTTGCTCTGCGGACGTGACGTGTTAGGTTTGAGACAGTACTTGAGGACCTGGGATCCGGTTACATACACAGTCCGTTTCCTCTTTCCCTTGGGATGCCGTTCCAGATCTAGCGGGCTGCTCGACTGGTCCTGGAGCTGTGATGACGAGAGCTGTTCTTGAGACGACGGGCCTTGTGATGCAGGGGTACTGTTGCTCTGCGGAGTGGTATGTTCGGTGGGCACGTCGTCGTGCTTCGGAGAGGAGGGTGACGCGGGAGCTGAGGTTTGTTTGTCCATGATGCGGTGTGGGGGAGTAAGTCGGGGGCGAAGAGGAGTCACTCAGTGTCAACAACAACAATGCATGACATATATAACGAGGTAGGTGAGAAAAGAGAGATACTGGACGCGGAGAAGGGAGGAAGTGATGTCCTGACAGACCTATAAGACACAGACAAGGACGCGTAGAGTAGTAGGCAGTGGCTGGTATACGAGAATGATCGCGAGGGGAGTCTGGCGGTATTATGTAAATGAAGACGAGACGTGTGGTATTGTGGTGGAGTTGCAGCTACACGCTTTACACCCCTGTCCGCGTCTTGAAAACTGCACCCAATCACGCAGCGCGTTGGTGATCTCGACTTCCCGATCGGGGAGGAAGCGGGTAGCAGATCTCCATACCCAACCCTGACCCTCGAAGCCTGCGGACAATTTAGATGAACAGTGTGATTGATTCAAGACGCGCTCGCGAAGACTGCAATTTTCTCAAATTCTCCTCGGCATCCAACAAGAGTGCGAAGTTGAGCGCCACGGTATTGTACTGTGACGTGCATCCGATACTCTCGTCTTGTCTGTCCAACAGGACAGTAAATACAACGCCATGGGTATCCTTCGTGTCTGCTATCCAGACAACTCTCTCTCTCTCTCTCTCTCTCTCTCTCTCTCTCTCTCTCTCTCTCTCTCTCCTTAACACACCGTCCAAGACACTCAACTCATATCCTTAACCAAGCTCGCCAAAGTCCTGATCCGCTCTCGATCCGCCGTCCTCTGCTGTTCCAAGTGTGCCACTCTGGCCTGCAGCTCGGCAATCTTGGCGTCTTTCGCTTTGACAACCGTCCTCACCATGTCTCGTCCGCGCTCAACACCCTTCATGCGCAATGCATAATCATTCAGCGTGCGCCGAACGGCACTCGTCACATTGTCGTTCAGCATCGGCACCCCGGCCAGCACAGCCATGACCTCCTCCGTAATGGGGTAGTCCTCCGCTCCGCTAGCACTCGACTGCGGCATACATGGCGGCTGGACAGTGCTGCTGTTGCTTCCCGACCGCGGGTGGGAAGGTGTCGACGGGATGTCTAGCCTCTGCCTCTTGTCGTCCCGCTCGCGCTGTTCCGTGGCGATGAGCAGACTGTTCCGCCCGACAGTGCCAGTGTTCGGCGTCGGCATGCCGTGCAGCACATCATGCGTTCGCTGCGCGCTAGGTGTAGCGAACTGCTGAGTCTCCCGCCTCTTCGACATCTGGCTCTGCGTCGCACTCTCCGCCAGCGCAAGCATTACCCTCTCCTCGTCGGCGCCCAGTCCTGCGCTGAACTCATCCTCGTCGCTATCGCCGACGAATATGTCCCGTTTCCTCTTCCCGGACGGTCGAGCTCCCGACATCGCACCGTCCTCCTCCTCCTCCTCCTCCTCCATCTTAATCCGCCTCTCCGCCGACCGCCTCTGACTCTCCCGGTCCGCGGCACTCATAAAATCCATCTCATCCCCGGTCGAAACGGTCGACAAGCTGAACCCCCTGCTCCCCTCCCCGAAACCAGGTGTACTCTGCTGGGTCTGCAGCAACCCCGGCGCAGCATACGACGACCTCAACCCCTCCGGCAGCGGCGGCGGCGACGACCCGATATGCGTCCGGATCATCGACTCGTCCTTCTCCCTCCCGCCACTGAACAGGTATTCCTTCTCCCTGGCCTGCGCGGCGTCCTCCCACAGGAAAAACCCGCACTGCTTTTTCCGCTCCAGCTGGCAGGTGTAGAACCAGCGGCCGTTGTTCTTGCCCTTCTTCTTGGTCTGCAGGTGGACGGCGGGGAGTCGGGGTTCGCAGTCGCCTGTGCAATATATGTGGTTAGTAAGTGAGAGAGGAGATGAACTGATTGAAGCGTTGACTTACAATACCACTGCCCATTCTCGAAGAGGCCTTTGCTAGCATCTCTGCTCGATGATCCCGGCGTGCGTCCCCCAGCCTTGTACGACGATTTGCGCGGAGTCCTGAACATGGCTGTTCTGTTGCGCTCGGTCAGAGCTGATTGCAGGCGGGATGGCCAAAGCTGCCTTCAACGAGTTATTATATTCGCATAGTTGTTGTTGTTGTCACCTGTCAAGCGTTTGATTTAAGAGCCTGATCGTAACACAGTTGAAGATAACCTAGTCGGTACAAGTCGTTATTGGAGAGGCTGGTGTTTTGCGACATTAGCTCTCGCATCCGCAGCAACCCCACATTGAAAGAGGTGTGGTGGATCCTGTCGACTGTTTTAAGCTTCAGTTGTCCTCACGTCACTGCCGTATCTGATACATCAGCGTATTTTCATGATGTTAGCCATCGGATTTCTACTGGCAATATGAAATGTAGAAAGAGAAGCTCCTTCAACGTTTGTAGTTGTATCAGAATGTCTCCATTGACTGCGCCATAACTAAGGCACCTGCCAGACACCACTCTTCTGTCTACCTTGGGTATTTAAGGTACCTCCTAGGTATCAATACTACTCCTCAAAGAATGCGCTGCAACGGAAAGGGGTATACAACAACCTCAGCCAGCAAAATCAGCCTCCACGATCATCTCAAACATGCCACGATCCCGCATCGTCAGACCTCATAGTAATAATCCTCATCCAACCCCTCCCGGCTGGGTACCACCCCGGCCCCCGGCGCCGGACCAGAGTAGACCGCCTCTACCCTAACGTTCAGCAGCCGTATCTTGAGCCCGTACTCGCACACCAGCGACACGAGCTTGTTAGTCTCGGCCGTGATGGGCGCCTGGTTCAGCAACATCAGCAGGCCGTCCAGCCACTCCGACGCCAGGCTGTGGTTGAGCGGGAATAGCGTCAGGATCGGCTCCTCTCTCGGGTCGGCGCTGTCGCCGCCGCCCGTCTTGGCCGCGCCACCGCCGTTCTTCTGCTGCTGTTGCTGCTGCTGCGCTTCTTCAGGGCTGTCGACGTAGCTGTAGATGGTGATCTTTGTCGTCGGCTTCGTCGCCGTGCTGGGGACGGGAGCTGCTGCGCCGCCGCCGCGGTCTCTGTTGAGGGTCGTCGACGTGCTGGTGGCTATGCTCTGCGCGTCGGCCTCGAGGCCGTTGGGCGCGGACACGTTCGACACCACCGAGCTGATGGTTCCCAGGTCGACCTTCTCCGTCAGGGTGTCGAGGGCCGGGTCGTGGGGCAGCTGCTGCGGGAAGTCGGCGTAGTGCAGGTACCGCCGGTTGTGCGACAGCCTGGCGAACCGCCACGGCTGGTACAGGCGGCGCTTGGTGTTGTAGCTGTCCTGCCTCCCGTGGCCCTGGCTCTTGGGCACCGGCTTGGCGAACCATGACCCCTGGAGCAGGCAGCGGATGCGCTGCTCCTTGACGAACTGGAGGGCCTCGTGCCTGAGCTCCTCGCGGACCTGGTAGAGGTGCTGGCCCCACTGGTCTTCGAACGAGAGCTCCAGCAGGTCCATCTGCAGCTCGCGCAGCCGGCCGCAGTCGTACTCTTGCAAGTCGTCTTCTACCTCGAGCACGTCCTTGGTGCGGCTGGCTTGGCCGACCACCTGCTCGATGAGGATGCGGACCAGTTCTGCCACCTTTTCGAAGTCGTCGCGCTCGGCTCCCGTAGCCTTCCACATGCGGAAGAAGGCGTGTAGTCCGGCCGTGTGCAGCCGCGACCACTGGAGCAGCAGCGGACGGAACAGCTTGTCGTTGTTCTTGCTGTTATCCAACGCCTGAAATCCCCTTACGTCTTCGAGGTCGGACTTATCGACCTCAAAGTGCTCGTAGAGGATCATCGTAACGGCAAGGCTGGCCCTCGCAACCGGACACCTCTCGCTCAGCGGCCGGCTCGACTGCTCCAGCAGCAACTTCTGAAACCCGTCCTCATTCTTCCTCACATAGTCCGTCAGATCCATCATGCCCAAAAACCCAGCCATATTGAACTCAGCCGCCGGCGACTCAGTCTCGAACCCCAATCTCCTCCACTTCTCGGGGTTATGTCTCCTGCTCCCCTTCTTCGCCGCCTCCGCCCCGTCCTCGGCCGCAACCCTCGCCACCCCATTAGGCAAGTACCTGTCCGGCGCGCTAGCCAAATGCAGCCCCTTCAGCGCGCGCCGATGCTCGGGCCGTTCGAGGTCGACCCTGACCTCCCGCCACTTCCTCAGTAGCACCTTCGTAAGGCCCTGGAACTCCAGCAGCGGATGCGCGAGGTCTTGCAGCGCCGAGCTCTGCATGAGGTTGTACACCGCCTTGATCAGCCCCAGGTCCTGCAGCCGCTTGATGAACTTGGACCACTCCTCCCCGGCAGCGGCACTGGTCCCCTTGGTCCCCGCGATCCCGCCCACGCCCCCCATCCCGGCCCCCATGTTCCCGTCCGAGGCCGACACCGCGTCCCGGATGAGCGCGTTGATCAGCATCAGCGCGTTGGCGCACAGCGCGTGGTCGGCGCTCTGCAGCTGCTGGATCACCAGCTCGAAGAACTGCGGATATACCGCCACGGCCGGCTTCAGCGCCCGGAACCCGAACATCCCCGGCGAGCGGACGGCGGGTCCGGCCGCGCCCATGCCGCCCGGCGTGGTGGGACTGCTCTGCGAGTGTGACACCAGCGCGACCAGTATGCTCATGGCCCCGCGCAGGATGTTCACCAGCGGCACCGTGACGACCAGCTCGACCACGCGCTCGACCAGGTCCCCCGCCGCGGCGCCCTCGAACACGTCCCAACCCATGTCCACCTCGAGCAGCCGCGCCAGGCTCTGCAGCGCGTAGGCGAGGGTGTTGCCGCCCGTGGTCATGATGAGGCGGCGCAGGATCACGAGGCCGCCCGAGGCGATGAAGACGTCGGCGAAGGCGGGGTCGTTGATGGAGGACTGCAGCTTGAAGACGGCCATCTTGCGGGAGGCGTCCTCGTCGCTGGCCAGGCGCGAAAGGAGGGCGGGGATGTCGGCTTGGTCCATGGCTGCTGGTGTCGGTTCTGGGGGAATCGGGAGGGTTGTGGAGGATGCGCCGAGGCGATAGGGCAGGAGGTTAGGAGTCGGGGCTTAGCTGGCGGGAGGTAATTAGGACATGGATCGACGAGGTGGTGAGCGAGGCGCGCAGCAATTGAAGGAAGTATTCTGGGCAGTCAATCGGAACCCCAACATGTAAAAAGAATACCGAAAGCAAGAGACTGGCTCGCAAGCTTCATGTGCTATCAGTTCGCATCAGATAAAACTCCAAGAATCTGGCCAACCTACGAAAGGGGACGGCTGCGCGCACGGATGACGGGGTCTGCGACCAGAGCGGGAAGGTGCGCATGTGAAAGACCAGTGAGAGTGTTTACATGTTGCAGGGATGCTGGGCAACCTGGGGCTAGCGGATCGCGGCACTGCGCGCCGCTAAGCCAAATAAGGTCCTTGGAGCATCTGGGTCGCCAGTCCGTCCAACTTCCAAACGCTGTTGCATGTTCGTCCTTGCGGTTGTTATCGTGCTTACGATCATTTACATGAACGTAATGCGGCTACATCTGATGGAGTTGGGACAATGCGGGGAATGAAATGGGGACACACATGGCGTTGCAACCCACATTACACAACCACTGGCATTCCTCACTGATCTATGCAATACGATTCCTGCTTCCACACCATCGTCCCCTTCATTCATTTACTCCTTCTAAGACGAGCACCCCGTCAACTTCTTAAACCTCCCCATCAACTCCTTGGTCCACCCGTTCGTCGGCGCCGTATAATCCGTCACATACAGACTGACGCTCACCTTCCCACTAGCCACCACAAACGTCTCGTCCGGCAGCGCGCAGTCCCCGTTGAGGCAGACGTTCGCCCCCGCGCTCAGCGGGCGGATGTTTCCCCACGTGAACGTCCCCGGCACGCTCGGGTTCGGCACCGCGACGTCCACCTCCGAGTTGCCCGTCATGCGCGTCTGCACGACCGGCAGGGAGCTCCAGTTGGCGGTCAGGGGCGGGAAGTTGACGTTGAGCCCGTATCCCAGGGGCAGGAGCGGGCTGGCGCCGTTGGAGGCGTCGATCACGCCCTGCACGATCTTGGCGGAGAGGAGGGCGACGATGTGGGCCGGGTGGGTGGTGCTGTTGACCTGGCGGTAGTCGACGGCCTTGTTGCTGCCCGAGAGGGCGATGGCGGGGATGCCGCGGGCGGTGGCGGAGTATCTGAACCTCATGTGTCAGCGTCTGAACGGGGTAGGCGTGGGAAGGCTGGGGGAAGCTTACGCAGCACCGGCGGTACCGGACAGAGTCCACACAAAGTTGCCCAGGTTCGTGCCGTAGTTGGGGCCAGTGACCACGAGGTCCGGGGTGCTGAAGTTGGCGAACTTGGGCAGCACGTAGTCCAGGGCGACAAAGGTGCAGGCGGCGGGCGTGCCGTTGTAGTACCAGATCTGGCCGTCGCTGGGGTCGGGCCCGACCGACGGCGCGCCTGCGGGGATGAGGTCGTACTGCGAGTTGGCCGTCAGGTTGGCCCGGTCCGTAAACTCGGAGCTGCCGCCCTTGCCGCTCTGCTGGGTGGCCGGGGCCACGATCCAGACTTGTAACTCGGTTAGCTTCCGGGATCGGAAATGAGTCGGTGGATGTGAGGTAAGCATACCGTTGTGGCCGTTGGCCTTGAGCAGCTTGTACAGCTCGCGAAGGTTGCCCGATCCGAAGCCGTCGTCGTTGTTCATCAGGATGTTCAGGCCGTTGCTGAGCCCGGCGAGCGCCAATGCGCTGCCTGCGAGGAGTCGAGAGTACCTCATTGTCAGATACTTACTTCTCGGCTGTGCCTGTCTCGTGAACAACGATCAATGGCAGACAATGGCAGCAGAGGGAGGCCGAACGAGAAGGAAACGTGAAGTTCCCATCGTGGGAACCCGAGCTCTTCTTATTGCCCTCGCTCTATTTTCCCCCGGCGTAGCATCGCAGGACGAAATGACATGCTCTGGACCATTCCCCCGGTAATCCGTCCGAACTGCATGCGTATCGACGAATACTCCTTCCCGAACAGACATGGCACAGGAACCGGTTTACAATCTCTGTCTGGTTCGCGGACAGGCTGATAAGCATCTGCCAGGGGTGAGAGGAGGGAAACAAAGTGAGCTAAGCCTAATGTGGCAGCTTGTCGTGTGCTCGCTGCCGCCATCTCTTAGTCTCTTATTCCTTCGTGCCTTGCGCGGCTCTCGGGCATACACCTCGACCGGAGATGACCGCCGGCGGAAGAACTTCAAGTTACACATGGTCTCGGTGATGACCACCGTTGTTGCTGTGATGCGGCGCGCGGTGAAAGCTTCGGCCACCAATAGACAGCTGGGTTCAACCAGCCGTCACTACAGCAAGAGCAAGTTTGACAGCATTTTGAATTGGCCAACTCATGTATACACAAAGTGAATTCCCATAGCTCCCAAGAGTTGTACACGTCCTCTCCAGCTCTCTAAAGCCAGGAGAACGACACCTCTACCACGCCCCTCCACAAATGCCCCGGAACCGCTCCACGTCGTCTCTCGTCTCTCTGGCTCGGAGACTACCTCATAGTAAACCGACACCACTTCACATGTTGGAGCAGTCATCTACCACACGGCTCAAATTAACCACCATCTCTGTCCCCTAGTCTACACCTCTCCGTCCACGACAGCCCACTTTAGTACACACGCTTGAAGGGCGGGACGGCCTTGCACTCGTTCTCGTCGAGCGTGGTGCCGATGACGCGGCGGTAGCTGAGGTCGACCTTGCCTTGCGGCTGCTTCTGCCAGCTGAGGGTGTGCTTCATCCAGTTCTTGTCGTCACGCTCGGGGTAGTCCTCGCGGGCGTGCGCGCCACGAGACTCCTTTCGTGCAGCGGCGGAAGCGGCGGTTTGGGTACTACAGCCATGTCGTCAGCATCACTTGAAATCGTGTGTTAGGTAAAAGGTGGTCGGTCACTTACGCGCAAGTCAACAGGTTCCTCAACTCGAGGGCCTCAACCAGATCCGAGTTCCAGATCATGCTGCGGTCCTTGATGCCGATCTCGGGCAGCTGCTTGTCGACCTCGTTGATCCGGCGGACACCCTCGTCTAAGCTCTCTTGCGTCCGGAACACGCTGACGTCCGTCTGCATGACCTTCTGCATCTTGAGGCGGATCTCAGAGGTGTGCTGGGGTCCCTCCGAGGTGCGCATCTTGTCGAGCACCTCGATGGCATCGGCACCGGCATCGGCGCTCAGAGGACCGTGAGCCTGGCCGGGCTGGAAGTTGTCGCGGATGGTGTGGGAGACGGCACGGCCGAAGACGACCAGGTCGAGGAGGGAGTTGGCGCCGAGGCGGTTGGCTCCGTGGACAGACACGCAGGCAGCCTCACCGCAAGCGAAGAGACCAGGCACAACCTTGTCCTGACCCTTCTCATCGATGGTGAGAACCTCACCGGTGTACTTCGTGGGGATGCCGCCCATGTTGTAGTGGACGGTCGGGAGGACGGGAATGGGCTGCTTGGTGACATCGACACCAGCAAAGATGCCGGCAGTCTCCGAGATACCGGGCAGGCGCTCGGCGAGGATCTCAGCGGGCAGATGGCTGAGCTGGAGGTAGATGTGGTCCTTCTCCGGGCCGACACCGCGGCCCTCGCGGATCTCGAGGGTCATGGACCGGGAGACGACGTCACGACTGGCGAGATCCTTTGCGGTCGGGGCGTAACGCTCCATGAAGCGCTCACCCTCCGAGTTCAGCAGGTAACCACCCTCACCACGAGCACCCTCGGTGATCAGGCAGCCGGCTCCGTAGATACCAGTAGGGTGGAACTGGACGAACTCCAGATCCTGGAGAGGGAGGCCAGCGCGGGAGACCATAGCCATACCGTCGCCCGTGCAAGTATGCGCCGAGGTGCAGCTGAAATAAGCACGTCCGTAACCACCGGTAGCGAGGACAGTGTTCTTAGCCAAGAAACGGTGGAGAGTGCCGTCCTCCTGGTTGTAGGCCACGACACCGCGGCATTCACCATCCTGCATGATCAGCTCGAGGGCGAAGTATTCGATGAAGTAGTTGGTGTTGTGGGCGAGAGACTGGCCGTAAAGAGTGTGTAGCAGGGCGTGTCCGGTACGATCCGCAGCGGCACAGCACCGGTAGGCCTGACCACCCTTTCCGAACTTCTGTGACTGACCACCGAAGGCGCGCTGGTAACTGTGAAAAATAGGTCAGCGCCGCCGCAACTAGCAGAGAGTTTCACCCGCATATTCTCACATCTTGCCATCCTCCGTTCTCGAAAAGGGGCAGCCGTAGTTCTCGAGCTCGACGATAGAAGCGGGAGCCTCGCGGGTCATGTAATGAATGGCGTCCTGGTCACCGAGCCAGTCCGAACCCTTAACCGTGTCGTACATGTGCCACCTCCAGTCGTCCTCGTGCATGTTTCCTAGCGCAGCGTTGATGCCGCCCTGGGCAGCGACAGTGTGACTCCGGGTAGGGAAGAGCTTTGATATGCATGCTGTGTTGAATCCCGCCTCGGCAAGACCGAAAGCTGCCCGCAGACCAGCTCCGCCAGCTCCGACAACGATCGCATCGTACTCGTGGTCCTACGTGGACGTTAGCTGCTGTCGTGATCGATCGGTTCGGACACAGAACGTACAATAACTGGGTATTTGTTGCTGACGAAAGGAGACGCCTCCTTGGCCCGGAGTGGCTGGTTGGCGATGACGCGCGCTGTGGAAGAGACAAATGTCAGTCGAGCTGTTTGCATTGCGGGAACTCGGAGGGAACGGGCAATTACTCACCAGCTGGACGTGTTACTGAGAAAGCCCTGGTCTGGCCCCGACCGAGGCGGGCAAGCTGCGAGTTGGGCAGGAAATGTCAGCGTCGGATCAACAGTATACGGACTTCCTGGGCATCCGGCTTCCATGACGGCGTGATGCCGCCACGGAGGGATGGGCCGAGGCGCCGAAGAGCTTACCATTGGGCTCGCGGCCAGTCTTCTTAACGACATGGAGGATGCCATTGTGTAACGAGAGGTCAGTCGCGCAGATCAATGGTCATCAACCGGTGTATGGGACGGAGGAAGTGAGGCTCTTCTTTTGTTTTACAAGTAGTGGCCGATGCGAAGAGCGTGACGAATGATTCCACGACTCGCCGGGACGGAAAGCTCGATCGTCGGAACCAATCGAAATCTTGTGATTAGCCGAGGAGCCGATTCCAGGGCTGGTCCGTGCGCTATGCGCTGCCTTCGGGGCTGGCAGCTGTATGCGGGTGCTACGGATCGCATGATAAAGGTCAGCAATTGTTGGCCATCCCATTGGCCGGTCAGTTGTCCTTCGTATCACATGCATTCTGCCTCATGCCACTACCTTACCTTATATAGGAAGCAGCCAGACCTCAACCCAAGCATTGAGAGGACATAATCTGCTTTTCCTTCATTGATGCCGTTGCTCCAGTCATCGTCATTACAACTACGTTATGTACCGCTACGGATATCCAAAGGCTCTCTGTGACGCGGACATAGGGGCATTTAAGCTGTGTAGGGAGGCCCACCACCCCCCGAATCTATGTGCTTGAACGCCGAAGCATGTACAGCTGGCCAGCTCACTCAGCCAAAACCATCCTCAGCATGACCAAAAAGTTATCCTTCAGCTTGTGCACCTCCGACACCCCCGGCTTGACCGGCTCGCCGGCACTCCGCCGCAGCCGGTCCTGCTTCCTGGCCCTATTCCTCCGCTCCGCCTCGATCGGATCCATATCGTCCTCCTTCTCCAGCTCGTCCTCGTCATCCGACTCCGTGTCGTACTCCATGTCGTCCAGGTCCGCCTGGTCCAGCCCGAAGTCGGCCGACGAGAAGTTCATCATCCCCGGCATGTCCGTCCCCGCCACGCCGCCCTCGGCCGCCATCTTCTGGCGCGTCTTGTCCTGGTGCCACTTCTTCCGCGCTTCCTGCCAGGCGATCAGCGAGTCTACCTCCCTGATGGCCTTGTCCTTGTCGATCGTGCCGGTGCTGACGGCGCCTTCGAACAGCGCGTTGATGTCGATGGCCCCGTTCTTCGGCCCCTTGCGGAGGAACGCCAGGATGCCCTCGATCCAGCCCATCAGTTGCGTAAAGAGACCGTTGTCGTGGGTGTGCACTTCGTGCACGAACTTGTAGAAGTTGTGCTCGTGGCGCTGGCACAGGTCGATAAAGGCTTGCACCGTCTTATTAGGATCCGCCGATGCGTCCTGCTCGCGGCACTTCTCGACGACCTATATCACACGTAGTTAGTGGGCCGCAACCCCCGGTGGCACTGTCTGAAGATACTCACCTGGATCAGGTCGTCGATAAACACGGCAAAGTCAGTCACGCTGCTATAGACGTTGGCTGACTTGTACACTCTCACGAGGGGTTCGTAGAAGATAGTAAAGAGATCCCGGAATAGCTGGAGCGTCACCGGCTCTTCGATCTGCCGCAGCATCATAACCTTGTCCCGCTGTCTCGTGTACAGCTTGAACATCTGCTTGAGGTATGAGAACAGCTGCGCGCCCTGCTTCAGCTCTTCGTCCACGTTCTCCACCGCGCTATTAAAGGCCACGTATGCATTGTATAGCCGCGGGATCTGTTGCTCGGTAAGAGGCGGATAGAGAAGATCTGAGCTCAGGATCACGACTATGAGGTCGAGATTCCTGTCTGCGGCCTCTTGCCGGATAGCCTGCTTCGTCTCCTCGTCGGCCTCGGTGTACTGCTTGAGCTTTTCGACAAAGACAGGGTCTCCAATCTTGGGGGCGAGGGCGTCGATGTGTTTCTGATAGGTCTTGATGCCGTCATGTAGTGTCATAGAGAAGATGCGCTGCATCAAAGACCTTGTGCCGAACGGCTGAGCCACGAAGATATCGAGGATGTTCGCCATGACAGCCGCAGGGTTCGCTATCCTTATCACGTTCTTGATCACGGTGTATGGGATGAGCGAGTGAATCCTCTTGGCCTGTGCAAAGAGCTCTGGGGAGTTGTCTTCGGCCAGGAAGAGGTGGTAGATGGTCGCGGCAACCTCTATGCGCAGCCACTCGGCGAACTTCTGGTACTGTATGCTGAGGTCCTGGATGGTGTTCTTCTCTTTGATCTCCTTGAATAGCATCGTGAGGCCGTTCCGTTCGACAATATCCTGGCGGAACCTGACAGGAGTCAGCTACACAAGCTCGGGTAGGGGTGAGCCTCTTGCAACTCACTGTTCCATGTACACATCAAGTTCGGCAGCCCGCTTCTTCGCGATGTCGTAGAACTGCTTCTGCTCGTCGAGGCGCTTCTCGTCCATAAGCTTCCTGCGAGCGATGTCTTCGACGTCTTCATCCCTGAGCTCAATCGGATCCCTCTGCAAGAATACTTCCATCGCCCTCGTCTGCGCAAGTTGCGGATTGTGCAACAGGGTTCTTAACCATGCACGCAGGGATATCCGTTGCGTCTCTCGGAACAGTACAACTGGCTATTACCTGGTTAGTACCTTGATACGAAGCAGTGATCAGCTGACGTACCTCTGTGAGTGCCGGGCTTAGGACAGCCGGGCTTTGTCTCGCTGAATCTGTAGACGGTCGAGGGGAGTTGCGGCCTGAAGAGGTCGATGCCGTCTTGCGGTGCCCTGCAATATTATTAGTAAATTACCTTGCAGCGCAGAGAAGCGAGCCTGACAGACCTCTCACACTCAACAATCCGCCGTCCGCCGAGCCGTTGCCGCGCAAGCCATTCGCCTGGTTCGGCTGTGTCGATACCGAGGATATAGAAGACGTATCAGAATCATTGCCAGCGGTAATAGAGCTCATCAGGTTGGATGCCGTCGAGTTGGTCTTATTCTTCTTCGGCACTGGCGGGAGCACCTTGCCCGGCAACTCGGTGCGCAGCCTCTTATGCAGGCGATTGAAGTCGCCATACCGCCGGCCGATGAAGTACTCCAGCTCGCCTTTTCGCTTGACCCGAAGGATGAACTCCTGTCGCAGAGTTAGAGCTGCCAACAAATGTCACACAAACCGGAAGGCACTTACAGCGTGCTTGTGGTACCTGATGTTTCGCTTAATCGCCGTGACCCGCACGCCAGCAACGTTGACATCCCACCCGTTCAAGTAGTTTCCTTGAGGTTGGGAGGCGATGAGGCCGGTATCAATAGCGTCGCGGTCGACCACTTCCAGTTCAGAGAATCGGATGCGCTCTTCAAAGCCAGACGACGTCGGAATGCCCGACACCATCATCAGCTCTACCAGCTTCTGCGCTTTTATCGCCAGCTTGCGGCGCTTCGTCATCTCCAGCCGGTCTTCGGACGAGGATATGCCTTTGCCGGCGAAGGACTCGAGGAACTACACACGAACGTCAGACCGTCCCGCTCATGGACACCTATCAGCGCGTACAACGCCAGACCTGCACGTACCACCTGCAGCTTGTCCTGCCAGAACTCCTTCTCCTTCGCCTTGTCGAGAAAAGGGAACTCGCGGATATGGTGGACAAAGATGTACCGCAATATCGGCAGCTCCGAGTCCAGCGGCGACACCTCTCCAAAGTCCGACTTGAACGGCGCGCCGAACCGCCGCAGAGCGGTAGGCGAGTTGAGCTCTGATATCTCCCACCTCACCTGCTCCGATATCAGCTCGCGCTTGAGGTCTACCGTGGTGGTGTGCGGTTAGCAGCAGTTCGAACGGAGCACATCGACCGATAAATGGGACGGACACGAACGCACAGTGTTCTTGCTTGCCCGTTAACGCCTGCCCTGGCGGAGGAGCGGACGCATCGCTCTGCTTCGGCTGAAGTGGCAGCTCGACTTGTTTGTCCGGCGCGGGGACGCCGCCGTTTGCGACGTCGGCCCCGGTCTCTTGATCGGAGAGCCCCATTACTTCTTGTGTGTTATTCTCCGGCGACTGGGCTCGTGTCCGTATCTACAGCAGCCTTCTCTCGGCTTAGGAAACCTCAAGTTGGGAGCACAGGAGCGTAGGGAGGTCGAGTCGTCGAGAACAGAGTATGGCGGGGTTATGGTGGGCTGGAAGAATGCAGGTCAGCAGGCAATGTTCCGTGCAGACGAAGGATGACAGATGACCAAGCGAGGTCAAGACTTCAAGTTATTACAATATGTGGCAGAAGAAGTATGTAGTAGGGACTATGTCGAAGGAAGGGTTGGATTGCTAAAAAAAAAGGTAAATAACTACCTTATTCGAGGCGACAAGCAGGAGCAAGTTTACGACACACACTCGGCGCTAGCTGGGGCATTCATCATTGAGCATGCAAGCAGCGCCTACCTACTCCATAAGTCACCACCTCGCTCTGACTTTGACCGCCAGCAAAATGTCTTGGGACGTGCGGAACGAGATCCTTTCACCTTGGCAAACCCAACGCCAGCCCAGCACATTGCAAGACGGACCCTTCATTCGAAGTTCTCTGCATCACCGCCCAAAAGCTCAGGTGGCTTGGCATTGTGACGCGCTTCCCTGTGACGCAGATCCAAGCCCCGACGGGATGACGTAACTTTGAAGGCTGTTACAGCTCAAGCACTGGCTTCTTCCCCACCAAAGATGCATGTGAAGCTCAACCAAACGTTCTTGTGCTTGTGAATTGTACCTTTCGCCTAAACGTACCAGGGTCATTGGCTCTCGGAAGTAATTTGTTCGTACCCGCGATTCATTCTTGGTGCTAAGGTACTATACCTGTAGCGTTCGTAATCCGCGTTCAGATAGGTATCAAAGGACTGTATCAAGGATTCGTAACTAGCTAGTAGACTATAGTTGTAGCGTCAGGGTATCATAACACAAATGCCGTATAGTCAACGCATGTCCATCGCAATGGTCTGTCGACCTGCGACTATAGCTCGTCAAACACCCTTAGTCTCTCGTCGAAAGCATCCGGCCCCCGAGACGTCCTATTCGATGATGTCCCCAGCACCGTTTGTAACGCCGTGGGCACGTGGGAGTCTCCATCATTATCAACCTGTCCTCCACCAAGGATACCGCTCGCATTCGCTATCCTCGAAGCAACCTCCGCATTAGCCGGGATATACTGCGCCGCGACAAGCAACACCAGCAACACAGCGAGGAGCACAGACGTGACCACCCAGATGGCCTTGAGACGCCTCCTAGTACGCTCCTGCCACTCGCGGTCCGCCCTCTCCCACGCCTCGATGCGCTCGCGCACGACATCGATCCGCTCGCTCAGCGCCCTGACCCTGTCCCGCCCGCCGTGGATCCTCGCCGTCAGGGCCTGGATGCGGCGCTCCTGCTCCTCGAACCCGCCGAACGCGTTGATCTGGCTCGTCACCTCGCTGACTATCTCTTCTGACTCCCTCTCGAACTGCCTGCCTGTCTCTTGCGATATGCCCGCTAGCTCCTTGAGCGCCACGATGGTGTGCTGCAGCATGCCGAGCTTCTCGAGGACGGAGTAGTACGTGTCGTCGAGCCTGCGAGTGGTCGCGTTGGAGAAGGCGCCCAGGTCGGCTAGGGATTTTTTTAGGCCGCTGGGGACGTAGCTCGAAGTTAGACACACGGAAAGTGACTTGTTGTCCATGGGTATGACGAGGTGTTGACAGAAACGTACCTTGTCCTGACGGCTGCCTTCCGCCTTTCCTCCTGGACCTCTTCATCTCGCGATAGCTTCCGCGTGTATAATGTTGTTCCGGATCCAGCTTCCTGCGCGTGCCCCATCTGCTCATCCCCTGAAGCGATCAATGCGCTCGTCCTACGGCTCTGATCGGGGCTCGGCGTGCCTGGCGTGAGGCTGTCTGTTCCCTCCCACCTCGGCACCTCGAGCGACGTTCTGGGTTGAAAGATGACAGCTGAGCCGGCTGATCTCGAGTGGTATATCTGGTCATCACGCTCGCCCGCTCGCTCGGGCTTTTCTCTCCACGAATGACTGCTGGAGTGGTGGCCACTGTGGTTGTGTCGGTGCAGGTGGATCGGTGACAGCTCCGAGATAGACCGGCTTATCTGGTGTCGCGGCCGTAGATGCGATGCGGCTGCGCTTTTCTGCTCCGCGCCATTACTGGCGGACATGGTAGCTTTGTGTGCCTCGGCGCGAGGTCTTTCGTCCTTATAACAACAGTTGGTGTACAGGTTAGTGACGTTCCCCTTGTCTCGTGCAGTCAAGGGCCCAATGCCAAGATGTCCGACGGACCACTGCCGTCATTGCTTCAGCGCCGATTGCTGCACAAAAGTGGGGCACTTGGCCCTTTGGACTGAGCATCGTGAGCGGGTGGTCTTCACATGTCAGCCAGCCACGACCAGCATTTTATACAGTACGTGTAGTCCGCTCGGATTGTCTCACAGGACTCCGGGAAAGTAAAAAGAAAGCATGGGAGGTTAAGCGTCTGCGTGACTGACAGGAAGCGCCGTATTGCTGCTTTGTGCTGTTGCTTTCTAGTCGTACGTGTAACCCTCATTATCAGCATCACAACCATAACGCCCCAACTCCCAGCATCCGTAGCTCGTTCTGTGCTGGTCGGACAACTCCAGCTCTGTACTACACTGAAGTGCCCTCCTCGCCCTCGTCTGCAGTTGAGATCGCTCGTCGCGTATCATGGCAGAGCGAGTCTTTTCTGTAGATATCGACCAGTCTCCAAGGCCATAGACGGCAGCTGAGAGGGCACCCATCTAAATCCGTCGATACTCCAGCAGCAACTGTCTCATAGAAGAGTATACCGTCTGTCAACAGCATCCCTACCCTCATGAGTTGAGGAGCTTATTCCTCTTCTCTTTCCTCTTCAGCCGCTCGATCCTCTTCTTGTGCATCTTCTCGGCCATCTTCTCGTATCTCTCCTTCTCCTCCTTTGCTGCTCGCTTGGCTTTGAGTGCTTCGATGCGGGCCTAAAATTGTCGGTCAGAACAGGCCAACCGTAAAAACTCCCCCAAGAGGGTATGGGTAAGTCGCACCTTTCTCTCGGCCTCCTTCTCTTCCTTCATCTCCTTCTCCTTCGCTTTCACCAGAGCCATGGCTACTCGCTCCTTCGCCCGCTTCTCGTACGGCGTCAGGCCGGAGCCTGGCCTAAAGGCCTTCTTGGGTTCGTGCCATTGCTTGCCTGTCGCATGTATTCCGTTAGTGAAAACTCGTTTAAGCCGGCGGGGTGCCGCGTTCTGGCATAGAGCCTGTAAGAAGCATACCGTTCTTCCTCATGCCCAGCGGCTTCGACGCCGACGCGGCGCTTTCCACTGCTGTGTCTGACATTGCGCTTTTGATATGGCGTGGTATGATGCTGGCCGCTCGTTGACCACCTCGCGCATGCGGTGAAGAGAGTGCGAGTCCAAAAGCGGTCAACTGAAAAAGCGACGCACAATTCTGCCGTTCAAAATCGTGGGAAATTTTAGCGGTCTGGAGGCGGGATGGCGGGGCTGCAGTGGAACTCAAACCCCCTAACCCCTTGCTCCTCATGCGGGTCGGGTCATCACCTTCGCGTTCCTTGGTCTGTTTCTCTTGCTTCCAGGTAGAGTTATCATTTTCTTCTATGACTGCTATATTTGTGCAAGCAGATGCTCTACCAAGCCGCTTTACTTCTACAATTGTTTGGCATTACGCACGTATGACTCGTAAGTGATGTTGAGAGAAACCAGAACGGCGATGTGAGCGATCAACGTGCGTCGCAGTTTTGCGGCGAGACATCGTGACAAGCGCGTAAAGTGGCCCTCGGCGGAAGCCCACGCGATCGTCAGGGGTCAGAACTCGATGCAGAGACCCCCTTGCCTTGCATTCTCTTGAATTACCGTCCTTGCCGCTATAATAAAATTCAAGGACGGTAAATGAATATTGAGTTATTAGAGCACTGCATTCTCACAGTTTGTGCGAGCAGTACGCTCGTACACTCTCTACCAGCGTGCATTGGAGGCTGTGGTGGAAGCTGCGGCCAGTCTGCCTGGCCTCCTGTTCTCTTCTTCCTGTCGACGACGAAATCGCGATCTTGTGTTGCTTTTTCGGCCTTCACCTCTCTCCGGACGCATCGCTCCGATCCTCCGCCCTGGCTTCATGCAAAGCCGTCTGTGCACAATCGAGGTGTGGGCGTCAACGAGGCTTCAGTTGGCCAGCCAGCGAGCTGGGCGCTACGAAGCCTACAAGGGGGCGGGCACCCCGCTGCAGGCGTCAGGGACTCGAACAGACTGACCGCTTTTGCGGCGATTGTTATCACAGCGTCTCATTGGAGAGAGCGTGCATGCCAGGAAGAGCCGAGACTGAAGAGGTCACTGCATAGGGATCGACCCGCACTATCTCAATACTGTGCAGCCGTGTCGATGCATGGCCGGAGACACAGTCCGATTATGATTGTAAAAGGCTCAAGACAAAGAAGGCCTTGAAAGTTGGAAAGCAGGTCGACGAAAGATCATGTCATCCAACGGCACAAACCGTCGCCGGTAAGGCGAAGTGGATGGCGGATCTACAGGTCCACCACTGTCAGCCCCGGGCCAAGGCTTCCAAGCTGAACGAACATTCTGCAAGTAACAAGCTGACGATGGACACCCCTGATGTCCACTACCCACGTAGTGTGCCGCTCCATCCGGGTTATTCTTTTTCATGGAGAACACCAGCAACGCGTCCCGCACCGGTTTCATGGGCGATCCACAGCCATTCGCACAGGGAAGGTGCTGTAGAAGCAGGCTATCCCTGACAAAGGTCGTGGTATTGTACATAGGTACACACAAGGACAGACATGTCCTCAGATAGATGCTGCATTGCTGTTATATGCTTGTCTATGTGGTGAGATGAGAAGCGGGAATGAGATTGGAGCGGGTACAAGACGCGCCAGTATTGAGGCGCGGTAAACGTGTTGTAGCGCTTTATTACTGTGTATACGAGTCGAGTCCTGACCTGGACCCATCGGCCGCCAAGCCACGAAAGTTAGTGAGGAAGCGAGAAATTGAGATTCGGAAATGACGATGAACAACAAAGTGAGCCGCCCTTAACGGGAGGGAACAATACGGCATATCGGAGATGACTCGACGAAATGAGACTGGAGCAGTCCCGCAACTTCCTTTGTCCTCGAGCCTTCGACGTCGAGTTCACATACTAGTAGAGTTTCGACATGTAGGTACGCAAGGCTGGGGCCAAAGTTGACAACCCTCAAGATAACAGGAGTCTGCAGACAGTGTTGCGACTTACAAGCTGGGAATCGCGCACTGTATTAACCCCTATACGTATGCATTATAGGGAGTCGCAGTGGGATGTTAGGATTACGCGTGTTAGAAGTAGAATGAGGTATAGCGATTATCTCCTCGTCTAGTCGTCGAACAATCGTCTAGTCGTCCACTCGTAGAGTAGGTATCGCTACTGATATACGCAATCTTAGTCTCGGTGTAGAGGGATAAAGCTATCATAGTAAGCGAGCCGGATATAACCCTAACCCTAGGCTCCTGAATACGCACTGTGCGTGTGGGGATTTTGGATGCGGGGAGGGTTATCACCTTGGCCTCGAGTTCGTAAGTTAGTGTAGTAGGTACTGTGGTAGTAAATGACAACTCTAGATCTAAGATCTCGTCAAGGACTTATGACAACCCGGGGCGAGTCGCAATCGACATCACAGCCGATGATACCTTGAGTCTCTCCAGGTCTTGATTAGCGTTGTATTCAGCTCGCTATCAAGGGGTCTCCGCGAATTAACATCCAAAACCTTCTTACACCTGCAGACCTGCAGGAGGTCAAGGGAGTGTTGACAGATCCCGGTTGACCGCAAGAGACCGTACTGTACCAACATATCGGTTGAAACACTGTGTGCGTGTGTGCGGAGCCAAGACGGCAAGACCGCTTTCTCCTTCGTAAAACTTAAAAGCCTATTTTCGGGGTTTGGCTGGCCTGGCTGGCCTGGCTGGCCTGGCTGGCTTGCTGGCTTGCTGGCTGGCTTGCTGGCTGGCATGACCGGTAATGGTGTTTGCACAGTGGAAGCTTTCCGTGATGTGCAGAGTCCAGAAACAGAGAGCAGCACTGGCGGTCTCAGATATAAGGTCCCCTGCCGTACATTCATCAGATCCTGGGGTATCAAGGCATGTCCAGAACATGAGGATGTCGGAAGTCCTGAAGATGAAATAGGCAAAATATATAGCGCATCTGTAACCATCGTGCCCGACTCGGTAACCGACGATGCCGCTGTTTATCTCTATCCGCGATCAGTTGGCCGCCTTTTCGCCCGGATTCATTCGTGGCGGATGCGAACAGGCGACACAGTGCAGCCACAACTGTCCACATCGCCCGTTTTGGTGCAGTTGATCTCCCTGCACGAGGACCCTGGTAAATTAGCGGCCCTTCACACCAATTACAGCACATTTGCAGGTGGCCTGCCTTGGCTCCACTCCAATCTCACCCACTGCTGCCACTCGGCTTTCCCCTGGTGCCTGCCACCTGGCCGAAGCCACGGTCTGGTCTGCAGGCTCTCGGTTTTGCACCGGCCGCTTTCTGGTTGGGGTGTCACAGTCCACTTCCAGGTCCAGTCGTCTGTTCCTCACCTCCCACCTTCTCTCCTCTCCGCAAACTACACCGGCGGCCCTTGTTCGTCGACATCACCACAAGCCAAAACCACAACTTGGATCATTTCCAGGTAGTAGATCTCTCGATAGACTCTACTACTGGTCTTGGCCGTCCGTTCCTTACCTTATT
Organism: Coniochaeta hoffmannii; assembly: GCA_030052785.1. Taxonomy (NCBI): domain Eukaryota; kingdom Fungi; phylum Ascomycota; class Sordariomycetes; order Coniochaetales; family Coniochaetaceae; genus Coniochaeta; species Coniochaeta hoffmannii. The sequence continues at coordinate 45,312 of JANBVN010000053.1, read as the reverse complement.
ACATTCGAAACATCAGTCTGAGCGAGCATTTGGCATTTCGGTCCGGATTTAATTGCAACTTAACTGTCCAGCAATCATTTCTCCGCCAACGCCCTCTTACTGTTGGCCTGCGTTCCCCAGCCTCACCACGGACAAGGTAACCACTCCTCTCTCTGGTCTTCGTCTCGCCTCTGCCGTCTTCCTGTTCCCCGGCCAGACGACGGCGGCTGTATCTGTGATCGGATGCTGATCTTTCTTCCCGAGTTCCAGAAGGCAATTGTCCCGTTAAACGTTTCGCACTCGCCCTCGACTGCCAAGTCTCGGAGCATCGGACCATCAAACCAGCGAGCCACATAATTACTCGGTTCTGACCAGAACAGGGCTGAGAAGCCTCACTGGTTCGCTACCAACCAAGTGCTGTCAATGCTGTCACTGTCCACCTAAAGTTGCCGGTTCTTTCTGTCGCCGCAGCGCGGCCCCGGGAGGATGGCAGCCACCGCTGCTAGGCCTGATGCGGCCCTGGACACATCAGCATCGCAACCACAACATGTCCAGATCCCTGTTCGCGCTGATGATGTGGCTCTTAATATCTCACCTCAATCAAGCCCTCAACTCTGTCCTCCCTCGACGGCTCCGCTTCCAAACCCTCCGTTCGTGTTCCCTGCTCGGCCATCTTCGTCCTCGGCTCCGTCGTCTTACTCTCGTGCTTCCGGCAGACGGGCTCGGTCTACGCTGGAACCCCAGGAAAACCCGGGTCGACGTTCGATAGAGAGGGACAGCAAAACACCCCGAGCATTGGCTTTACCGGACTTTTCTTTTCCCATGGGCCCTCCTTCGGCCGATGAGGGCAGCAGTTCTCTTCTGAGCCCGCCTGTGTCGCCCATGTCGGCCGAGTCGCCCAGGACAATACCGTCGAGGCCTGCTGGGCATGGTCATAGACGAGGAGGAAGCGAGTTTGTCGGCGGCAGTGTTCGTGCAGGAGATGCCATCACGGTGTTGAGTTCGAGTCCGACGAAATCCGACAGTGGCTACGCATCGCCTAGCCTAGCGCCAGCCACCGCTGCGCGACGACGTGGCCATGCACATAAACGCTCGGGTGCCATCTCAAGCCATGATCTTTCGTCCATTATACTGCCGCCTCCAAACAAGAATAGCGCGGCGTTAAGGGGAAGCAGTGCGCCGTCAACACCTGCCGTATTTGACCGCGACGACAACCTCATCTTCCCAATGACGGTTGATGGGCATGAGCAGACTCAGTCCATCCCGGCCGCCAAGTCGGAAAGCGACATTCGGCAGGCGTCCGCCTCTTCAGCCCTCCCGGTCGAGGACAGTCCGCAGCCCCCGAGACCTGCCAACCGAGCGCGGGTAGGATTCTCAGACACACTCGAGTTCATCCCGAGGCCACTCTCCCTGGTTTCAAACGAGACCTCGAGCACTGTCACCGCTCGCCCGGGTCATTCGACGTCTGGAAGCATCTCGTCCTTGATCTCCCTCGCAAACTCAAATGCTGCGGATCGCGATCCTGGCTCCCCAACCAGAAACAGCCCACCGCTAACGAAAGTTGAGTCTCGGCCGAGCACTGCCGGTGCTGTTTTGGACCGTGATCAGAACCTACGGGATACTGACGCGCCCGAACCGTCACCGCGCAGGCGAAACTCTATCCCCCACCTCATGCAACTTCCGCCAGTTTCTCTCAATGCTGTTGCTCCATCTACTCCGAGCCCCACGAAGACGCCCAAACGGTGGTCGTTCTTTGGCCTGGAGCCCTTCGTCGGCTCCAGTTCACCGACTCGACCAAGGCCGGTTAGTGCTGGGTCGTCGGAATCGCAGACCAAGTCGACCACATCCGGACAGTCCGATAGACGACAGCCCGAGGTCCCGGCTGAGGTCTCTGATGCGATTCCCCCCGAGCAAAAGATGGCTATGAGGAAGAGGAGCAAGAAGCAAAAGAAGGTGAAGACGTGGGCAGGGTCCATTCTCTCTCGAAAATCCAAGACGCGCCATGTCAAACATCGGCGCCGGACCCCTACGCCTCCCCTCCGTGACGATGACCCAGCGGAGTTGGAAGGTCGATCAAGTGTTGAGTTCCTTCCATACCCACCGATGGTCATGATCACGGAGGCGTCTGGCCAGGAGGATGGTCTTCCGTCGCCCCCACCGCGTCCGGCTTCGCTTCCGGATGAGGATACGTCCTATCCTATGATTGACCTAGACGCGGCTCTAGGTCCGTTCAACACGCCACTACCTAGGAATCCGGAATGGGAAGCTGCTCAGAAGGCGGGAGGGCATGTGAAGAGACAACTCCATAGCGCTGCCGGCATGACACGCTTCACCGGACCTGGCATGCACTATCAGCATAGGCGCGCCGAAAGTGCTCCAGAGATGGTGCCGTTCGAGGCCGGGAGGTTTGGCATGCATCGTTTCAACAGCAGCTCAACCATGGCGGATGTGTTTGAGGAGGACGAGGAAGACGAGGAAGGGTCGGACAGCAACAAGACGACCGGGACATCAACACCCTTGGCAGAAACTCCAATGGAGAAGTCTAGCAGTCCCGTTGACATTCCCGGTGTGAAATCGACAGCCAACTCGCTTCACATCGAGCCGGGTTCTTCGACTGGCGACCTCGCTCCGGTGCCGACGGGAATGAAACGGAAAGGCAGTGACCTTAGCGAAGGCGAGAAGTCGCCGGACAGCTCCAGGATGAAGTCTGAGCATGGTGGCAGTTCGCTGCATGATGAGGTGATTGCCGAGGAGTTCAGCTTCGGCGCGCCTCCTTACGCTACCGGCTATGACTCGCCGAGCTCAGCAACACCCTCGCCGCGCCAGTCGATGAGGTCCAAGGATCTCGCGCCAGTAGACGTCAGCCCGATGCAACTGCCGGTCTCGTCGCTTGCGCCGGTCAGCCCATATTCCATGACGCAGTCATCGTCATTTCCCTCGCCGAGGACACCTGTCTCATACGACACGCAGAGGATCTCGACAGCGCCTTCGTCTTTCACCGAGGACAACTTCCGTTCTCTCCTAATGGGCGAACCTGGCCCGGAAGTGCGCATCTCTGTGGATGGCGTGCCTTCGCTGACCAGTACCTCATCGACCATGACGCGGGAGAGCATCTTTATGCAGCACCCGCAGGCCAGACAACCGCTACCCTCGGCTGATCAGCAGAGGCCCGCTTCGTTCACTGCGTCCGCGTTTGGACGGCGCCGCTCTAGCTTGGCTAGTCTCAGCCGGCTCATCAGCAGCTCTCATGGCGAGCGCGGCGAGCGGAGCAAACTCTCGATGGAGGTGACGCTTGACGGCGACAACGAGAAGAAGCCCAAAGCCTCCAAGGCCAAGCGCATTAGCCGTATGATGCAGTTCTGGAGGCCGAAGGAGGCCAACGAGTCTTGAGAAGCTGCACACGGTCGCGGATTCTCGATGAGAGAGAAAGAGCCTAGGGGTGTATAGCGAAAAAGTTTGAGCATCTGCGGGTTTTCACACAATGACATGGCTTTGGCGTTTTGACGACAGCATGACGGCCGCTCTGCATTCGCACGACGGGGTTTCTTTCCGCTTCACATCTTGGCCAGTCCACTGCTTGCTTTCAGGCGTAAGTACAGTGCAGCACGGGAGGTAGAGACAGGCAGGGAGGAGACAGACCCGAGACGAAGCACGAGAGGAGAACGGTGAAGTGAAAGGACTGGTTTGAAGCAGGAGTTGATTTTCGATTCTGTGGACATATCATTGCAAAACAAACGACTTGTACGAAAAGGATAGTATCTGGGAAGGACACGAGGAAGCAAGGAGAATAGGAGGGTTTCTGGGAAATCTGGTCTCATATCAGCCAAACTTCCCAACGGCGGAGACGGGCCTTTGCGTCCTGTACTCTTTGTAGCGGCTCTCTGGCTTGTTAGACGGCAGTTTGTAGACAAAAACTGAAGGATAACAGCCAACGCAACGACGCAACCTAGATAGTAGTAATGAAGGCATATTGCGAGCCATATCTTGTTTCTGTTGCCAGTGGCTGACTGCCATATGCCCGCTAGTGTCCTGGCACCAAGTTCCGGGAAAAGGAGGCCTACAGTCTAGTACTGAGCCGGGCCTCGGCTTTGCAGATCGTCGCGTTAAGTGGGTTGTCTAGCACTGATACCCCGGTCACAAGCTGCTGTCAAATTCCGGGGTAGCATCCTTGCGCGCCGTCAATCGGGAGTCCCAGCTCAAGAGCTGATCAACTTTCCACCCTCGGTCTTCTCTCTTCTCTCCACCACAACTTGATGACCAGAAGCAGATCTCAGAAGCCGTTGCAAACTTACAGTCCATAAAGACTCTGCGGCAAAAGGCGCCACCCTCCACAACGAAACTTAAGCACCCAACGAACCCCTTCCGCATCCTCCACCCAATGTCCAGCACGCACTCCTCCTCGTCCTCCTCCCGCAATGCGACCCGCCGCCTAATCAAAGAGCTCGAGACATGGCACAACGTCGAGTCCAAGGACGAGCGGGGCATCGAGCGCCTCGGGCCGGTGCACGAGGGCGAGCTGCTGGCCTGGGAAGCCGTCATCAACGGCCGGGGCGTGGGCGCCGGTTACGATGGTTCGTCTTTTCCTCCCCCTGTTCTCCCCTTTCCTCCCCCTTCACCTTGTCTCCCGAAACTAAACCCCTCTCTCGCCCAAAATTCACAGAAGGCCGCTGGCTCCTAACCATCTCCCTGCCCCCGACCTACCCCCTCGCCCCTCCCACCATCCGCTTCGCGACGCCGATAGTGCACGCCAACGTTTCCCTCGAGACGGGGGAGATATGCCTCGACCTGCTCAAAGACGCGTGGACGCCGGCCTACTCGGTGCTCGAGTGCGTGCGCGCCGTGCGCATGCTCCTGAGCTGCCCCGGGGTGGACAGCCCGCTCAACGTGGACGTCGCGGCGCTGCTGAGGGGCGGAGACGCGCTGGGGGCGAGAAGGCTTGTGGAGTACTGGATCGGGGATGGCGGGAGGTATGAGGGGCCTTGAGATCCCATGGGTGCAAGTTGGCCAAGGGGGGAAGGTGGCACGGGGGATGATTTGGGATTTTAGGCGTGGATGAGTTCATGTCGCGGGAGGCGGGCGGGCGCCAGAAGAGGTGGTCACAAGTGCTAGGCTGCGATTTGTGCGAGGAGGCAAGGGCGTCAGGATCGGGTGCACATACGCATCGGCTGCATATGTTACTACCTGCTACGTTGCATACGGGACATTGCTTATACAAGACATAGCGGCTGGATGGGATGGGATAAAAGCATTGGGAGATTGACTATCAGCTGGGAGTCCCGGGATACGAAAGCTTTGCATGTTTCTTCACATACGCATCCTTTGATCAAAGATAGATAAAACAACGCCTTCCATATGGACCTCTACATCGTACAGGACGTTTGTATAGTGTCATTGCCGGCGAGATTTCCCCCATATCGAGGCGCACTTATGCGTGCGCCGGGGGCCTTCGCCTGTTCTCCCACATCTAGGTTCTCAATATGCCATGAACGCCTTTCTTCCCCGAAAGAGAACCCCTGATATCCACACATACGAAAGCCTCTTGTTCTAGTTGAGGTGGCCAAATGCAAGATGATAGCATAGTGCTCAGATAGAACTGTGCGTATATCGGTTGGAGCGTTGGGGTGGGGCTTCCACATCAGTTCCTTCGGACATCGTCTCGAACTCCGGTTACTGTAGTACCTGGGCTTGCGAGGACTTGCTGCCAGTGGGGCATATCGTCTCATTCGTTGTAATGGTAAACCTGCCATCGAGTCAGTGTAACTGCGCTTAACGAGTCGCTTCTGCTGCGCTGCTCACCTTGTAATTCGGCAGGCCCGTGGGGTGCCACCCGAGTCGCTTGGCCATCTTCGCGAAACCCTCCGTCTCGATGAGGTGGTAGAAGGGGAATGCGGGGAACATGGCGCCGTCGCGGTGCACGTCGGCCTTGACCAGCAGCGCAGTCCCGCCGACGCCGTCGAGCGGCACCTCCTGGTGCAGGTCCCCGCCGTCGGTCGTCATGTACGCCATCAGCGCCCTGTAGGTGGCCATCTCGGCGTAGCCCTCGAGCAGGATCTCGTCGGGCCCCATCTGGGCGGCGATCTCCTGCGCCTTGGGGCTGTCCTGCCAGTTGTTGAAGTCGTAGGGCCGCTCGTCCATCTTCTTCTTCTCGGCGTTGTAGTACCGCTGGAAGCAGTTGGGCGCCACGATGGGCTTGTCGTGCGCCGCGAGGTCCTGTATGAGCGTCGGCGGCGTCTCGATGATGTCGGCGTCCAGCCACAGCACCCACGACGTGGCCGGCCCCAAAGTCGTGAACAGCAGCGAGTTGCGCGCCTTGGACATGGCCGCCCGCCGCTCGCGCTGGTTCTGCATCTTGTGCCGCTCCGACTCGTCCTGCGACTGCAGCGGCGGGTCGAAGTCCTGCCGCAGAATGATGATGCTCTTGAAGCGGTCTCGCTCGGGCCCGGACTTCTGCGTCTTGGCGATCTGTTGCTGGAGGGCCGTGGTCGCCGCGTTTCCTTCCTTGTTCTTGGGCAGGATGAAGCCCAGCGTGATCAGCTCGTGCGGGTAGTTCAGCTGCATGAGGTTGTCCCAGTATTCTTGGTAGAAGCGCGCCATAGGTGTGAGGATCAGGACGTTCTCCCTGGCCGCGATGGGATCGCTCGTGATGGTGACATTGTTGAGGTTGTACCGCGCCACAGGCGGAGGGCTGACCTTGCCCTTCTTCGACGTCGATTTTCGGAAGGGCGATGTGGGCGGTGATAAGGGGTGAGAGGCGGCCGTTGATTTCCGAGCCTTGGAGAAATCGCTACTTGCTGGGGCGGCGAGGAAGTATATTATGAAGATGCAGAGGACGGCGCCGATGAGGAGGGTGATCGGGTTCGTCTTCTTCAGACGGACCGGCCCCAATGGTCGTGCCATGTGTCTGGTAGTTGTGGTGTCTCGAGGGAGAGGTCACTCGTCCCTATCAAGGCCGGCTCAATGGCATCTGGGATGACAGGTCGGAGGAAGATGTGTCGTAAATCTGGAAAGAGGATCGTCTCCGGCGAAGCCAGGATGTCGTCGAGACTGGACGGTCCGCCGTGTATTCGTCCCGAATGAAAGCCTCGTCTTCACCCAGTACCCAGTATCCAGTCCAGTACCTCGGTGTATGGCACACTCCGTAATTTCGTCGGCGGCAGGTTGCTCGATTGCGAACAGCGCCCTACTTCTGGACTTCGTATTTGCTGTTTGTCCGACTTGTCCTTTTGGAGTCCCTGATAATTTGTTCTCCACCTTCCTCCACCCCACTGTCGACAGGGAGGCATGCGCTATGTTAGCGTTGCTTCAAGGTGGCTGTAACTGATCTGAGCCCGAAACTCCACTAAGGCACGTATGGTCACCAGCCACAATAGCTTTGACACACACACTCTCTCTCTCTCAGCCACATCTCTGTCCTGTCAACGTAAGGTAGCTTGCCTGAGCTTCAACATCAACAGCTTCGCCCAAATCAGACATACCACTCCACGCCAACACCACTCTCTCAAGTTTAGTCTACTCCTCATCAGCGACAACACCGCTGTCTCCAAGCTTTGCTTTCCTCTCACATAAGCGTTGCCGGCCATGTCGATATCACCGATTATCACATTCAAAGCGGGCATCTGCGACGTTGACGTAAGAACCAGACAGCTCTCTTGAGTTGATCTTCGTCCACCTCCTCCAGGCACGGCTTGCTAACGCTACAGCAGCAATCCTCAAGACCCTACAAGGCCTCGCCGCAGCCCACGCCCGGCTACATCTATCTCTACAGCGAAGATGGTACGAACTGCCCGTCCTGTAGCCCTATGGCGTCCCGAAACACGTCACCATGCAAGCTGACCACCTTGATCTCCCAGAACTCATCCACTTCTGCTGGCGGCCCCGCGACGCTCCCCTACATGAGCCCCAACTCGACCTCGTCATGATACCCACAGATGGCCACTTCGTCCCGTACGATATCAAAGAGAAGGAACCCTCGGCGCCCAAGATAAACGGCCGCATCTTCGCCCTCAAGTTCTCCTCGTCGTCGCAACGCCACCTCTTCTGGCTACAGTCCAAACCCCAGTCACCGAGCGGCGACAAGAGCTGGTTCAGCCCTCGGGACCTGAAGATTGGCGAGATAGTCGACCGTCTGCTGCAAGGCGAGGAGGATATCGACGTCAACGCCGAGCTGCGCAGCGTGAGCGGCGGAGGCGACAATCGGCGTGACCAGGACGATGACGAGCCGATGGAGGACATCGAGGGCCACGGGGACCCCAACGATCAACACGAGGGAGGTACCGGCGGCGCGGGACCGGGTGCCACGGGCGGAGATATTCGACAGGAGGGAGAGGAGGCCAGAGAAGGTGGTGCTGACGGTGCTAGAGCGTAGGTGATTGATTCTTTCCTCGATTTCCTTCTCACCCGCGCAGGCATGTCAGGTTGCATTTTGGGGAGACGGCGTGGTTCGGCGCTTCTGGACAGGGAGCCATAGAAAGGTCTGAAAGACAGGCTTCATGTACTTATAGGGCCGTGTGTGCCCTCGGGCTACCGCCCAAAAAATCGAGATATGCCTTCCAAACACTCTACAAAATCTCCCATTCAGTTGAAGTTCACCCCGCTAATGTTGCTACCTGCTCTAGTGCAAGCTCTGCAGCCCCAGACGCGGCCGCAGCAGTTCGGAACTTCCTGGCGTCTCTCGGCGGCGGTGATGGATCCAGCAGTAACCAACAAGCCCAAGGGAAGCTCTACCCGCTCCTCAACGACCTCCTAGAGCCGCCCGTCACCATCCCCATGATCGAGGCCGCATCAGAGGAGTACGTCGACAACCTCCTTGGCTTCCTCCCACCGACCGTCATCGTCCTCTCGCAGCAGGGCAGCGACACTGACTTCATCGGGGAGCCGTCGGGCGAGTCCGTCCAGGCCGCGCGGGAGGCCATGAGCCTGGACCAGAAGCGCAGCCTGCTCAAGAAGGTGCTGCGGAGCCCGCAATTCACCCAGAGCCTGGCCAGTCTGACTATTGCGATCCGCGACGGCGGGTTGCCGACTATTGCCGAGGCGCTGAAGATCAAGGTCGAGAACGGGGGGCTGCTGAGGGGCGGTGCTATGCCGCTCGGGGGAGGGGAGGCGGTGGAGGCGTTTGTGGAGGGGGTGAAGCGGACAGTGCAGGAGGAGAAGAAGTAAGGCCGGTACTGGGTTGTGTGCATGACGACGCGGGATCGGGCTGTAGATAGACGTGGTACATGGGCTTGTGGTGCTTAGGGATAAGAGGTCACAGTCAATAGAGGTCCGGATTTACTCGGCATTTCACGCTTGGTTTGGTCGAGTAGAACAGGGTTCCAGGCAGTGAAGGATACCTGAAGAATGATCAACTCGGGCTCTGCCCGTACCATCTGGCCATCAAGGCGTTGGTCTCATACTCGGTCAGTCGTCTTGACATGATATCAACCCTAACCCTTGAGGACGTGTGGCCCAAGCTTCTTCGCCTGGTATCCACACGTCACCTTAGACCTTAGGTAACCTTGACCTCGACCTTGACACCACCCCGACAACAACCTTCGCATTCATTCCAGTTCACCTCCTCCTGCACCTTCATGCAACAACATGGCCGAAGAAGCGCAGCAGTCGGAAGTGTGGACTTTCCCAACAGACCCTGCGGCCTTTGACAGCGACGAGAGAATCTCATTCTCTAGGCTCGACAACAAGTACATCGCCGTCGTGGATGACGGCACAGAGTACGAATTCGACAGAGACCTGAAGCGATGGGTGCCGATTATCGACGAGGAACTGATCCAGCAGCAACAAGCCGGCTACTTCAGCAATAGTGCCGAGGCCGAGTCGAACGAGCCGTCGCAGCATGGCAAGAAGAGAAAGTCCACCGACCGAGAGGTAAGCTGCGCTCCGTACCTGCAGCTTTCGTCCCGTCCCGTCGCCATTACCATCCATCCGTACTCCCCTCCACCCTGAAAATAAAAAGAACACTCTTTGGTGGAGACATAAGACGGACGGCGCGAAACCGCCCGAATCGTGCTCGCTCTCTGGGGCCCAGAAAACTAACCATTGTTCTCTTCTTCTTTTTGCCCAACGAGCAGGACAGCAATGGTCGCACCAAGAACAGCAGCAAGAGACAGGCGCGGGAACCCCCGGCCCCAAAACAGAACACGGCCATCTACGTGACCGGCCTGCCCCTCGACGCCACGGCCGAGGAGGTGCACGACCTCTTCTCGCGCAAGTGCGGCGTCATCGCCGAGGAGATAGACAGCGGCCGCCCGCGCATAAAGATGTACACGGACGACAAGGGCCAGTTCAAGGGCGACGCGCTCGTCGTCTTCTTCAAGCCGCAGTCGGTCGACATGGCCGTCATGCTGCTGGACGACAGCGACTTCCGGCTCTCCTCGGACGGGCGGCTGAGCGCGGGGCGGATGCGGGTCATGCCGGCCGACTCGAGCTACAAGAAGACGAACAACGAGAGCGGGAGCAACAACGCGCATGTCGCGGGTGGTGGCGGAGCGGGGAAGAAGAACACCGTGATCACGGGCGACGAGCAGCAACACGCCAGTGGAGGAGATGGTGGGGAGGCGAGCAACAGCGCCAGTGCCAGGCCGACGGATCACGCGAAGCACAAGCAGAGCCACCAGGACCGCCAGAAGATCATCCGGAAGACGCAAAAACTGGCCGCCAAGCTGGCCGACTGGGACGACGACGAGCCGTCTTCCCTGCCGACGGGTCGCCCCAACATCCCCGAAGTCAAGGGAGCCTCGAAGAGGTGGGACAAGGTGGTCATCCTCACGCACATGTTTACGCTACAGGAGCTGGAGGAGGACCCGGCGGCGCTGCAGGACATCGAGGAGGACATCCGGGAGGAGTGCGAGAAGCTGGGCGACGTGACGAACGTAGTGCTGTTCGACCAGGAGGAGGAAGGAATCGTCAGCGTCAAGTTTTCGACGCCCGAAGCTGCTGAGGCATGTGTAAAGCTCATGCACGGGCGGTCATTTGCCGGCAGGACAGTGGAGGCGTATTTTGCTACGGGGAAGGAGCGGTTCCGGAAATCGAAGAAGAGCGGTGGCGCAGAGGAGGAGGATGCTGAGGGCTAGGTGTTTCCTGGGTTCGGGAGCCTACAGGATCAGCGAGTGTCGTTTGTACGAGTCCTTACGAGCCAGGCCATTCAATATCCAGGAAGTCGGTGTTCAGCCTGCTTGAAGGCCGCACAGTTAAGTCCTGCATCTGGTGTAGTGATTATCTGTGTTCATACGGCGCCTCCAGAATGGACGACAGAGCGGAAACCACGCAACTCACTTTCACGACGAATGGACGAAAACAAATCAGTCTAGCTCGCGCTCCGCTGGGCGCATCACCGACGCCTGACCACTCCTCCAAAGCCATAGTCTCCAAGTCTCCGTCTTGGTATCAGTCTTCCGCGAGAATACGCATGTTATATGTTGCGAGCGCCTAACTGAAGCGAGTCGAAGCCCCTAAATATCCGACCCAGCATCGACAACAACCATGCATCGCAGTTGGCCCTGCAGCCTTGGTCAGGTAGAACTGACCCCGAGGCCCCCTAGTGCATGTGCTACAACGACTCCCATACGACAGCAAGTCAGTATCAAGTCTGCGGCATATCACTGCCAACCGCTTTGTCGTATTCACATCTTCTCAGCTTACTATCCTTCTGCCCTACACGTATCACTTACCTCGCTATCTCGATGCCCCACAGGAGTACGGGCGCCTTCCCCCTTCCGAGACTTCTTTACCAGTTGGGCGTTATCTCTTACCCCGACTCTGAGCGGTTGGACTGCACATGCTCTTTGCCGCTGCATATGCAGGATATGGTATGAAGGCCGCAGACCGCGTGTCGTGTTTAAGCGCGTATTCGGTCAGCGAGTCGCACCCAGTGGCAGGACGCGGGATCTTGCCCGAGGACTAGGGAAGAGCTGGCGCTTCATACGCAAGGGGCATGATATTCGGGCGTCGTCAGGCAGTGTCGAGAGGCTGGGGCACGTCGCTGGAACCTCGTCAGAGGCAGACATTGTCAGCTTAAACAGTGTTCTGTAGGGTCGATGTTGCCAGTTCATAAATCCAGGTCGATGGGGTTCTGTATCTTCTGTTGGTCTCTCGGGTGTTAATAACGCCAGTGGTGACGACTCATACCGCGAGAGCGTACCTCATGTCAGCAGGATCGCGGCGACCTTGCTTCCATGTGAGCACTCTCGAAGGAATGGCCCTGCATCTGTAGCTGCTGAACTCAGGAAACTGTCGTGGAGTTGAGGGAACGAACAGTTGTCGAGTGCCATATCGTCCGTCCTAGGGCATGGGCCTATATTCCATCATCGTGGTAGTACCACAAGACGCGGCTAAACGACTTGTACTTCGGGAGAAAAGATAGATAGCGTCCATTTGCCTGATAAAAAATATTAGGTATCAATTTGTATATCATCAAACTCCGTGTTCGCCCGCATGATACATCGTAGATGACTAGAACTCCGAGACGACCAACACCCAGAAAGGAAGCTCGTAAATGTTGACGCCCGAGGCTCCTCATAATTTTCCCTTCCTCTAGCAACTCTATTCTCATCCCAGTGCGCAGTTGCACAGCAGTTGCATGAAACGATCCGTGACTTGGAACTCTGATGCGCAATGTAGTCGGTTGAGGAGGTGATTGTTATCCAGGGTGCTGCATTGTTACCACGGTCCTGCGCAGTTGAAACGGCATCTATACAGCACTTGAGCAGTTGCTGCTTCAAGCCCCCAGAGTTAATCGTCAAGTAGTCCCTCGATATCGGCCTTCTCGGACGCAGTGTACCAAATAGCCGCCTCGATGATCTTACACGCAATCCTGAGATCGTTCTCATCTACACGCAGGGTCAGCATCACTTTCTTTCTCTGAGCATTCACGTGGAAATAACACTACCTCTTGGAGCATAGACCATCACGAAGGTACTCGGTACCGGCGTGTACACCCACCCAGTCCAGGCCATCGGGTGCCTCTGGCCCCAGCCTTTCGCCAAAATCTCCTTGATATCGTCCGGGTGCAGATTCAGGTGCATCGACTTGTCCGACGTGTGCAGATGGCACACCTCGCCGTTGCCGCAGACGTTGAGGGGGTGTCGCGCAAATAGGGCGAAGCCGTGCTTCTCCAGGCAGGACGTGGCCGTGCTGAACTTCTTGGGGTTCCGCGCGGTGAGTTCTTGGAGCGTGGCCTTGAGCTTCTCGTGCATCTGTCGCGAGCCGAACTGGTCCAGCTGGCGTTGTGGTGCAAGTCCGGCTACAGTGGGCCGCGGACCGGGTCGGTACGGCAGACCGTCGAGGATGCCGGCCGAGGGGAGCTGTGTGGGGTCTCGGGGTGGCGGGCTGAAGGGGTCCCGGAGGGCGAATATCCGGTACCAGGTGAGTCTCGCGTATCCTGCCGGGGTAGCAGGCGTGCCTCCGGGCCCGAGGTTAAGGAAGTTGTGGTAGTCGTTGCGGACGAGGAGGAGGACGGGCACTGTTATTATCAGGCACTCTAGGAGGTGGTGGTCCATTGTGTGCATGCCGATTACTAGAAGGACGGATACTGCTAGTAGGGCCGAGGCGTCGAGACATATCGAGAAAGGGTCTTGACGAATGACCATGTTGATGCCGGTGGCCATGTCGTCGGAAGCCTTGCCCGCAGGCTTTTCCATGGCCACGGAGTGCTTCTCCATGCCCAAGGAGTGGCCTAGATGGGTCTGGGCAGACGTTACTGTCACCGACATTGCGAGAGTAGAAGCTAATACTTCAGATGCAATGCAGTGACGTATGAAGCTCTAGGACCTGTGAGTATATGATGTCTAGATACTGCTCTCAGAAGACCGAGTAAACGTTTTGTGGCATAGAATGGCAGCAGTGCTACAAAAAGTACTGAGTGATGACATCGCTGGAGACAATGGAGTGTGAGAAGAGAAAAGGATGAAGCGTGTCCCGTCTCTTTAATGCGTACAGAGATCGTCGACGATAGGTAGAGAAGAGGACCAGGGACGTGGGTCAACGGCTAGCATATTTCAATGAGACTCCAGCTGTCAGCATTGGACGCGGACTGGTCAGTTCAGATTGCACGGTGCTGTGGTAAACCCAGCATTGCGGGAGAGTACCACACACACAGACACACCGACCATCGTCACACGGGAACAATACGCAGGTTACGGCAAGGTATGTGGGCCCGGATGTGACACAGGTAATAGCGTACAGGTAGCCAGTCACTTTCTTGGGGACAACAAGCAGACCGCACACAGTAAGGTAGCCTGCAAGTCCTGGTACGTAGTGCGATGAAGACGCGCCACGTGAGCTAAAGCCAGCTATTGTGGGACTCATCGAGATCCAATTGCTTTACGGGTGAAGCATAAGGAAGAGGTCAGCAGTTCTGACTGAATGACAGGTGTCACGCATTTCCGCCTCGTACAAGGGAACAAACCCCTGTGTACTGTGGTAACTTCTTGGCATCCCAGCGCTGGCTACTAGACTAGGGGCTACACGTCTCTAACACTGGGAGAGAGACTGTACGAGATGCGGCTGGACTTTAACAACGTCGCATCGCACACCGCGTATGGGGGGAACGACGAAAGAATGATGTAGGACCTTCGCTGGATCTCCATCCGCTCAGTTTCTCGAGAGCTGCCACAAATCGGAGCACAAGCTCCGCTCGGCGGCAGTGTGCAGTCAGAGTTCGGGAGTTACCCTAGCACACTACCTGAGTGTATTGTTCCGTCGTTATACACTACGTAACCCGACACACGCCAGAAAACCGTGCGAACACTGGCAAAGCGATGGACGGCGAGCGGTCGTTTCGTAGTTGTGCGGAGAAGATATGACGTCGTAAGGCTGAGGAACGCCATTGGTGGTGGGGAGTGAACCCCTCATCTCGACTTAGCGTCTTCCACCCTGGGGCGATACCCGCTATGGCAGGATTATGCATGTTAGTGCGGTAACCAGATATGGTCCCCTCCTTGCCTGGCAATCGTGCAATTGTCCAATCGTCTGCTTGTAAGGTAGGTACCTCACTAACATGCATAATCCTGCTATCCAATAGGTGTACTTTCGGTGTGCAAGTGCTGCTATCAAGCTGCCTGGCTGCATGAAGTAGCGGCTGCTACCCGGTTGGGCAGCACCGGTTTCTGTCAGCTTCGTTTGTATTGTTGCTGCTCGCTGTTTCAAGCAAATTCGGCAACGACGATTGGCAGGCCCGTAGCGGTGATCGCTCTTCCTCTTGCTCCTTTCGCTCCGGTCAGGGTCCGGCCGGGTGTCCGTCAATTCCTCCAACACAATACTGCGTAGTCAGCTGATGCAGGTTTGAAGCTCAGGAAAACGCCCTCCGCATACCCACGTGTACATCAGTTGATGAGCCTGGGAGAAAGATCGCTTTTGAATCTCGAATTACTATCAACATCACGCCACTCTTAGTGCCTGACTCGGTAAGACTGCCCCCTGTCAATTACTTGACACAGGGCTAGTGTACTATCGAGCGCTCCTTTCTATATGCAGGCATATTAGTCCACCATCCTACAAGTCGCAGAGATTATCATGAATCTACATGAACCGACAGGCTATCCGAAGACTTATATTCAACCTGCTCTTCTGCGGCGGCTGCCCGAAGGAGGTGAAGAGGATGCCGATGACCTTTCGTTTATAAGGCACAATATCGCGTCCCGTTGCCTACTCGCTGTACAGACTGGACCGCTAGCTTCCATCAGCCAAAAATGGGTCTGGTGACATGCGCCGTGAGCTCCGGCATAGTTTGAGCTATCAAGCTGAAGCAAAATCAACCGCCATTGACAATTGTCGGAATAGTCTTCCCTGACTAAATCTCTTGTTCTCGTTCAACAACCGCCTCCCCAACATTACCATCTCACAAAGCGACAAAGGGAACACCTCAGCCCATCTACCCACCAGGATTCACCGCAATATTTCACTGCGGTAGACTCTCTAGAAGAGCAGCCCTGTCCCTACCTAGAGCCTTCTCGAAAGGGGTAAAGGGAATGCCGAACTTGTCCTGCACCTCCCGAGCGCCAGCCACGGTAGCAGCAAGGTCCCTTGTGTTCGCCCACAGCTGAAACCTCTGCGAGAAGAACGTGGGCTTCAGCGCCTCGACCTCCTCGGGGCTCCTCTTTCTCACCCGCACATCTCTGCCGCTGACCCTAGCAAGAATGTTCCGTATCTCCTCGACAGTGAGGGGCTCGTTGCCAAGGCCGATCTCCCGGCCGCCGTACTTGGCCGGATCCTGTAGAGCAGCGGCAACGTACGCTCCGACGTCGTTCCCGTCGGTATGGGGCATGGTGGCGCCGGCCTCGTACGCGTGGGCCAGCTCTCCGCGTGTCGAGAGCTCGGGCCAGTTGAGCACGGAAGCTGGCAGCAGGTAGTCGAAATGGATGAATGCCGGCCGAACGATGGTGTAGGCCTTGAAGCCGGCGGTGCGGACGATATCCTCGACCTCGGCCTTGGAGCGAAAGTAGTCCCCGAGCCCACATTCCTCCGTCAGGGCGTCGTCCCAAAGCGCCTTGTTGTCGGTCGCGAAGGTCGTGGCGGCCACCAGGTTCTCGATTCCGGCTTTCTTGCATGCGGCGACGATGGTCTTGGCCTGCTGGGCCTCGAGACCTGGGATGGGGAAGGTATTGAGGAAGGCTCCCTCGCAGCCTTGGGCGGCTCGGAAGACGGCATCGAAGTCAGTGCTCTCGCCTTGGAAGAGGGTGATGCCCTGG
This sequence comes from Coniochaeta hoffmannii, assembly GCA_030052785.1. Classification (NCBI taxonomy): domain Eukaryota; kingdom Fungi; phylum Ascomycota; class Sordariomycetes; order Coniochaetales; family Coniochaetaceae; genus Coniochaeta; species Coniochaeta hoffmannii. Next base: position 28,654 of record JANBVN010000053.1, on the reverse strand, counting down.
CTCTTCAGGATTTGGGGGGCTTTCTCGAGGTTGCGGACCACTGCATGAATCTTGGCTCCCGCTGCGAGTAGGTGGGTGATGGCCCAGCGACTTTGCTGACCAGATGCCTGGGTTATCAGGTATGTTGTCATGTTGAAAGAGTATAGGGTGGTAAAGGGGATGGTATGAGTTCAAGAGTGTGAGGATTGCTCAGGGATGTGGCTTTCTTGTGTAGTGTGCTGAGAGATTGTGTCTTCCATCTCGCCAGGAGGAGTTGCTGAACCGGTCTTATATATATGCCAGTCCTCAGCCGTACAGACACCATTACAAGACACAGGTTTCTTCCAAGGGCATCGCGACATCGCTACTGAGCGCAGCTGCATTGGTTGCCTAAGACGGACTGCCCTGACAGCACTTGCTGTCGGTATCCGAGCTCTTCCGGCTCGACAAAAGTTGCCAATGGTGGGCCTCACGACAGGGTGACGTGGACTACAGCAGAAGGACAGAATATAACAGGCGTCCCGGGCGAGTAGCTCTTGTTCCGGCTATTTCTTGCTGGGTCCCGAGGCGAAAGAATGTTAGCGAGCTCCAGCACGCCCCCAGCACCCCCCCAGCAACGATGACCAGCAGTGGGAGGTCCCGTCGTTATGTGTGGGGCCGCTGTGGGGAGCGCGGCTAGCGCCAGACCGGGAAGCCAAAGTTGTTACGGAGACCAATCGGACACTTGGATATGTTCAGAGGTATGGGGACATTTCCCTCTTCAGTCCTAGCGCGGTAGATCCATCAAGACCCCTGTCATCGAGTCTCGGTGAAAGTTGCTTCTGGTGGGGCCACCAGGGACAGTACTGTGTAATTGGTAATCCGGGGGAATGCATTCTTCATAGCACCGACGACGCCGAAGGCATCTTAGATAGTATAAGCCCACCCAAAGCAACTTTCCCAGCAGGTTGTCATCTTACCCGGTAGAAAAACTTCTCCCTTCGAAGCACTGAAGCCTAGTGATGAGGGTACGTGGCCACGATGAAAGTCCGAACAGGCTGCTGGACGTGTAAAGGTTGGTAATCACGCGCTCTTAGGATTCTGGGTACTCTTACTGACCCTGTTTCGTCAGCTCGGAGAGTCCAATGCGACGGGAAGCAGCCCGCGTGCCGAAGATGCGTTCTGGCTAAGCGAGCATGCGAGGGGTACCAGATGCGCCTGTCGTGGCCGCGGGACAATGACAAGAAGCGTGCCATGATCGCAACATTGCCGCCAGGCGTCGCGAATCGGAGACAGAACCGCAACCTCTTCTTCATCAACACTGCGTTGCGAGATATAGAACTATACCGCTCTCTATCACCGCAGATGCAGTCACTTCAACCAATTCCAAACCTGAGGCAGCCTCAACAAGAAGTGAACCACGCAGACCTGGTCCATTATTGTGAGCCTTGAGACGATGTCATGGATTAACGAATGTACAATCAGCTCACGCGATACCTACTCGCTAGTTTATAGATGGGCCTATCTCTCGTTGGTGACGTTGAGTACAGACAATTCACACATTCGAGACGTACTTATACGTCTGGCGCTCGGACACAACACTGGCCCAGGGCTCGCGCTCTTTTACGCGCTGCTTGCTTTCTCCTCACTCCGGAGAGATCGCCTCAGCCAGCAGGCACTTCAACTCAAGATAGCCGCCCTTGAGTGCCTAGCCGGTTCTTCAAATAAGGGCTTATGGAGCTTCCGTGAAGCTGCCCAACACGTGGCAGCATCCATGCTTCTTGGCGCCTTCGAGGTGGGTAACCTATTGACAAGTTTTATGGCAGCATGCTAAGACCTGCGGTGTAGATCCTGTTACCGTCTGAAAAGTCTGGCGAGTGGATGTGGTATGTCTGGGGTGCCCTGGACATCGCACAAGCAAACGCCCTCCAGGAGCAATCGCATGAAAGTGACGTACGTGTGCTGCTTGACTGGGTCTACTACCACAATGCACTTAGTCGCTTTACCCAGCATCACTCGCAGCACAAGTCGTTGGCTTTGGAAGCTACCACTACCGATGATGCCGATTTCGGTGGGCTCCATTACCCGGCTCTTGCCAGCCGCAGACCGGTATGTGCTACTGGGAATAGTCGCAAGCTCACTGCTAACCACCCTGCAGGTGACATACTCCCCGAATCCCGAGCACGCAATACTGAACCTACTCACCGAGATATGCGACACAGTGGTCAATCCGCTGGACCTTGGCAGCCGCAATGCAGCGCACCAAGCCCGCCTCCGAGAAATCGAAGCAAAATTCGGGAGCTTGGCTATCACAAGTGCCACAGCTGAGTGCAGCGAAGACACCACACTGCTACCGGTAGACCTTTACGGGATATCGACGCGAATCTATCTTGCGCGGGCGTCACAGAGCCCGTGGGAAGCGCCTACGAAGCTAGACTCCCTGATAGAGATGGCCTTCAGCATTGCTACCAGCGCCTCAACTTGCAAGCACTTCTTTCCCCTTTTTATTGTGGCCTGCGAGGCACGGACGGACGAGCGCCGCGCAGCCATACTCAGGCTTATCGACGCCAACGAAAACAGCGGTCTCATAAGAAGCATGGAGGGACTGAAAGCAGTGATCGAGTCGATCTGGGTGCAGCAGGATCTCCATGCCGACAGCGAGCTGCTGCCGAGTTATCTTGGTATTATGAGTGCCGTGATCAGTTCGAGTGAATTCATCCTTTCATTTGTGTAAAGTTGCTTTGATGTTAGGGTTGGTCCAGGGGAGGGGGTGAAGAGCGAAATTTGGTAACGGTTTTCTTTTCAATTTCCCGGTATGGATTCCCAGGCTGGTTGCCCTGGAGACCAAATTGACCAATGACATTTCTGGTGGCCCGCTTCAATCCGCTAGGTGGGCTCACAACCAATCAACTGCCGCCAACTTCCGCAGGTAAACAGTTGAAACGCTGCCAACTGTTCGGATTAGTGACCTCCAAAGGCATGCAAACAACCTTAATTACTCAACGACATTCCTCTGCCCTTACACCCGAAGCCTGAACCGCATGGCCGATCTATGCGATGGGCATCTTCTCTGTTAACCTCCGACGCGCTCGGGAGTCGCGGCAGCCAAAGCTGCCCGTCTACGAAGCTCTTAGCTCCCCAGACTCGACAAAAGAGCGCTTCTCCAACTCCTCAGACACGACAGAGACAGATGGCTACGACTCGAGCGACTACTCGGCGCCATCCTCGCCGCGGGCGAGCGGCTCGCGGCACACTTCGGACTCTGTGTCGTCAACACACAGCATGCTCCCGAAGCGGAGGAGGTCATTTCCCATGGCAAAACGACCGCCTCGACAGAAGTACCTCTACAGGCTGCCCAACAAGGTGATACGCTACCTCTGCATTGGCATGATCACCACCATCGTCCTCTTCATCTTCAGCCTCATCCGGGCGAGCCAGCTCGAGAACAAGCGAATAGCTGCGGGCAAGGTCGAGAAGAAGCCTACTCCGCCCCCTGTATGGGAAGGCTTCCCGTTCCTCACGCGATACTACGGCGGTATCAGGACTCTAGTGCCGCTGTCCGAAAACGTGCCTCAGTACCCGAGGTTTGAGGACGAGCAGCCATACAACACCACGACTTCTTCGCCTACCAAGAAGGTCGACAGCCGATATCTGCCACCGAGCAAAGCATTCACAGATCATCCCACGTCTACCGTTACAAAGAGTGCCGGAGACATCAACGAGTGCTTTCTAGACGCCGAGAACCGCGTGCGGGTACCTCCCATTCGTTACCATGAGGGTCGGCCGGACGGGTTCCCACAGCATGTAGTGGGCTCCTATGACGTTCTATCCCTCCCAGAAGACATCTGCTTCGATCGTTATGGCAAGTTCGGCCCGTACGGTTTCGGCTATTCGGTCAGGTCCGGTGGTCTCGGAGTTGGCGAGCACGGCGAGCAAGAAGGTGCTAGTGCGGTGTGGCAGGACGTGCCGCAGGTGGAATGGCAGAGCATTGACTGGGCTGAGACCCAGCGACGGTGCTATAATGCCAATGCTCAGCGATACAAGCCGTTTGTGCCCCGCCAGTCTCCTCCGAGGGGTTTCTACATCAGCGGAAGCAAGGACGCAGCGCCCCTACAGGGCCGAGGGGAATCACCCGACGCGGCCACTGACCGGCCCGACACTACCGAGTCTGCTTCCAAAACCCACGGCGACCTTCCTCGCACAGCGTTTGTCATCCGCTGCTGGGACGAGTTCCAGTGGCGAGAAGAAGACCGCATGAACCTCCGCTCAATCATCGCAGAAGTCGCCCTCGCCTCAGGAGGCAGGTACGACGTGCACCTCCTCGTAGAAGTGAAGAACGACGCCGCCCACCCCATCTGGGCCGACGACGAGATCTACCGCGCCCGGATCAGGGAGTCCGTGCCCGAAGAGTTCCAGGGCATCGCGACGCTCTGGACGCAGACGCAGATGCTCTCCCTCTACCAGGGCATCTACGACCTCTACACCAAGGGGCCCGAGCACCCCGTGCACGGCGCCTACCGCGGCCTGCAGATGGCTATGCAGTACTTCGCCCACAACCACCCGGAGTACGACTACTTCTGGCAGTGGGAGATGGACATACGCTACACGGGCCACTACTTCGACCTCGTCGCCAAGCTGGAGGGCTGGGCGCGAGAGCAGCCCCGCAAGGGCCTGTGGGAGCGCAACGCGCGCTTCTACGTGCCCGCCGTACACGGCGACTGGGAGGACTTCAAGCAGATGGCGCGAGTGCAGTCCGAGAGCGTCGGCCAAGACGTCGCCTTCCCCGCCGGCGTTCCCAAGAAGGAACCCGCACCCAAAGCGGAGCAGGTTGTCTGGGGACCCCTTCGCCCAGCCGATGAGGGCGACTGGTTCGAGACGGAGTCGGACCCGGTACCTCCCACGTCCGCCGAGCGCGACAGGTACGTCTGGGGCGCGGGCGAGGAGGCGGACCTCATCACGCTCAACCCCATCTTCGACCCGGAGGGCACCTCGTGGGGCCTGGCGGAGGACATCACCGGCTACAACCGGTCCTCCTCCGGCCTGCTCCCGCGCCGGGCGCAGATTATCACCGCCTCGCGCATGTCGCGCCGCCTCCTGGCCACCATGCACCGCGAGACGGCCTTCAAGAAGCACCACGCCTTCCCGGAGATGTGGCCCGCCACCACGGCGCTGCACCACGGGTTGAAGGCCGTCTACGTGCCGCACCCCGTGTACGTCGACCGCGAGTGGCCGGTCGAGTACCTCGCGCGCGTGCTGAACGGCGGCCGGAACGGGGCTGCCGGGGGCGGGAGGGCGAGCGTCTTCGGGGAGCGGGAGCACAACATGCGGGGGATGTCGTGGTTCTACAACTCCGGGTTCGGCGGGAACTTGTACAGGAGGTGGTTGGGGCTGAAGGTCAACAACGATGGCGGGGAGGCGTTTGAGCTGACGGCCGATATGAGCCGGGATGACGAGACGGTGCCCACTATGAGGGGCGGGGAGGGGAGGATGTGTCTCCCGCCTATGCTGCTGCATCCGGTCAAGGATGTGGAGCTGCCTGTTGAGGAGGAGAAGGAGAGCGCGGAGGTGCCGGAGTCGGATCCTGCGGCGTGAGTGGTGCGTTCTGTGGTGCATACCTTATGATACATGTTGGATTAGGACAGGGCATTGCTAGATGTTGTCTGGGATTTTTGGGTCGATTGATTGGCAGGGCGTTGGGTATTGGTAGCCACTGGCGTTATATGAATACAAAGGCAACACGAGCATCTTGAATATAATCGATCGTCAGCTGTTGTTTTCTGAGCTGGTCTCCCGTGTATGTCCGTAGCGCATGGCGTTGAGAGTCAAAGAACGCCTGCAGATCTCCCCGTGATGCCTAGGTAGCTGACTTCGACATCATGTCGAGGAAGGATGAAGTTTTGCCTCTCGAGGCGGAAGCAATTGGTCCCTCGGCCTCCGAGATATCCGATACGCGGTCATTCACACGAGACATACGATGTAGCATAAGATTGAGAGGCATATTGAAAGGAAGTCAACTTTTGATTTGCCTCCACAAGTGTTGAACTATGCCTGCGCACCTTTACCAAGTCTGCTTCAGAGTGCAGCGCCCAATTGTCAAATTATCATACACGAGACATGCCAGTCCAGGCAAATCGGGTATCTCCATTCCGTCGGTGAAACGCTTTATTTCCTTCTTGTTTTCCGCCTGATATGTCGCTGTCTAGTGATGGAAGAGCCGGATGTTCTGCTCGACGAACGTGATGCCCAGCTTCTCGGCCGTCTCGAAGACGGGAGTGTCGTTCTGGCTGCCTGTTGGTGCAGCGATGTACTTGGCTCCTGAGCGGTGCGCCCGGAAGACGTTGTCGATGAAGGGGAACTGTTCGCATTGATGATTAGTCGCGGGATGTGACTCCTGTCAGACACGCAGGGTGTGACTTACGAAGGCATCGCTCGAGAGGGCGACATTCGTGAGCTTGCTGAGCCACTCCTCCTTCTCCTCCGCCGTGAAAGGCGCTGGCACCTCCTCGAAGGAGCCCGAGTACGCCTCGTACTCCGGACCCTCCTTGGGAACCTGGCCACTGACGAGCAGGTCGATGGCGTTGCTCTTGTCCGGACGCTTGGTGCCCTTCTTCCACTTAATACCCAGCACACGGGGGTGGAACCGCAGCCACCAGTTATCGGCCTTGTCACCAGCCAACCTTGTGCAGTGGATGCGAGACTGCTGCCCGGCGCCAAGGCCGATGACCTGGCCGTTCAAGGCATAGCAGACCGAGTTGCTCTGAGTATACTTCAGCGCGATAGTGGCAACAGTCAGATCCCGCAGGGCATCCTCGGGAAGCGGAACGGACTCCTTGGGAGTGATGATGCTGGTAAAGGACTTGGGCGAGATGGAAACGTCGTTGGGGGCTTGCGAAAGCGTGATACCGTACACACTCCTTGCCTCGGTCTTTCCGGGGACATACTCGGGGTCCATCTGGAGCACCAAGTACCTGCCACCCTTCTTCTTCTTGAGGATCTCGAGCGCGGCATCCTCATAGCCAGGGGCGATCACACCATCGGACACCTCCTTCGAGATGATGCTGGCGGTGGGAACATCCACGATGTCGCTCAAAGCGATCATGTCGCCAAAGCTGCTCATCCGGTCAGCACCTCTGGCTCGTGCATAAGCCTGGGCCAGGGCAGAGGTCTCAATGCCCGGGATATCGTCGACGAAGTAAACCTTGCGCTCCTCGGCGCTGAGGGGCGTGCCGATGGCTGCACCGGCAGGAGAGACATGCTTGAAGCTTGCCGCTGCGGGCTTGCCCAACGCGGCTTTGAGTTCCTTCACCAGCGGCCAAGCGTTCAGGGCGTCCAGGAGGTTGATGTAACCCGGAGATCCGCATAGAACCTTGAAAGGAAGCTGGCCCTCCTTGACATAGGCAGAGGCGGGCTTCTGGTGCGGGTTGGCGCCGTAACGGAGGGGAAGGTACTGGTGTCCGTCGGAAGCGTACTGCTTGCGGAAGAAGTCGGCAATAGCGCCGTCGTAGTCGGCAGTGTGTTCGAACGCCTTGAGAGCATAGAGTCTCCGGCTCGACTCCTGGATCTCGCCTGCCTCGAGCTCCTTCAGGAACTCTGGGTAGTCGTTCGGGTCGCTGAGGATGGTGACGCGCGAGTGGTTCTTGGCGGCAGCCCTGAGCAGCGTGACACCTCCGATATCAATCTCCTCAACGGCCTCCGGAACGGTGACGTTGATCTTGGCAACGGTGTCCTTGAAAGGGTACAAGTTGCAGATGACATAGTCGACCTTGGAGATGTTCTGCTCCGCCAGGTCCTTCTCGTCAGACGCCAGGTTTCGGGCAAGGATGCCGGCGTGGACGGCCGGGTGCAGCGTCTTGACCCTGCCAGCCAGCATCTCAGGTGCCTTTGTGATGGCGGAGACGTCCCTATCAAGACATACAAGTCAGCGCTATTGCTGGGGATTCCGCACAGACGGGGACCGGGAGGAGGAGCTCGTACTCGACCGGCATTCCTGATTCCCGGATCATCTTAGCAGTGCCTCCAGAAGCTAGGATGCGGACATTGTGCTGGACGAGGCCCTTGGCCAGGTCCAGCAGTCCCGTCTTGTCATAGACCGAGACAATGGCAATCCGCTGGTCCGGTGCCATGGTGGCGGCCTGTCTTGGACTTATGCGGAGATCCGATGATATTGTACGAAGGGAAGTTCTATTTGCAAATAGAAGCCCGTGCTGGCGAATGCAGAAGGAGATGAAACGGGCCGTGATCCTAGATGTCCTTATGGTCTTAAACTTTTTAACTGCAATGCGCCGATATGAACGTCAATGGAGGGGCAGCTCAACAGAAAAAGTGCGTGCTCCGGAGGGGCATCCCGCATTTGCGCCCGGGAATCGGCGGGCACACTGGTCCAATCAGATCGCCGCCGGGTCCCTCTTTGGGCAGGAACGTCATTCGAGAGCTAAGGCGCGTCGGGACGCGAGAGAACTTTACGAAGGAGTAAACCTTAGTCCGCTGTCTGAGTGAGTACCTAAGTCGACGACGAGCTCAACCGCGAATCACAAGACAAGCACTCCAAAAAAAAAAAAAGAAGCACGTTTTACACATGTACGGCGATCTAGGCAATAAACTGGTAAAGGCGCACGCAACATGCCCACTGAAGCCATTGCTAACAGGTACTCCTAGGTCCAGCATGCGAAACGGACACAGAACCTGACACACCTCCCGCCGTACCAGACCGAACTCGTTCGAAATGTAGCACACGAGGTCAGGGATCTCGACAAATATACAAAAAGCATATTGGAGCAACTGGGCGACTCGTTCGACCCGAACACGGACCAGGCCACAGCATGTACCCTCACGGTGAGCCACTTGGCCATGCGCCGGAACAAGCGATGCCTACTGGCATATCACCGGACGCGGACGGACAAGCTGGAGGAACTCGTATGGAGCGGCTCTGACATCGCGGATCTGGCTGGCCAACAACAGCAGAGAGCCGCGCCTGGAGGAGCCGGTGCCAACGTGTCTGGGATGAACGGAGACGGCGCGTCAAGCAGCCTCAGTCCGCAAGAGGAGGATTATATGCGGCAGTACAGCGATCTTCTCGCGGCTTACAAAGGCCAATGGACCGACATCGATCTCACGGGCAGCTTGGAACCTCCGAGGGACCTCTTCATCGACGTGCGAGTGCTGAAGGATGCCGGAGAAATACAGACAGAATACGGGTGAGTCTCGACGCATGACGCATGGCATTGATGTACGCACATCCGTACGGTGACTGACAGTGCTGCAGAGCCATCAACCTCACCAAGAACAGCCAGTTTTATGTCCGTCAAGGCGACGTCGAGCGCTTGATCGCTCAGGGCTACCTTCAAAAGCTCAGCTGAGCCGAAGCATCTCTCTTGACACAATCGGGTAGTGGGACCAGCGTCGAATACACCGGCCCTTCGCCGCCTAAGGTAGTACTCGATATTCCTCCGCAACTCCGGATATTCAGAGCCGCCGCAATCTGCACGAGGAGCATCGTCGCTCCAAACCCAAAAATGAGCTGTCACAAATGTCCGTTGACGGGCGCTCTGCAAGAGATCGCTGCAAATCAACTGGGGCGTCTCCTCAGTCGCAACCACCTGCGTGGGGCGGCGACGGTGCGGGACGTTGCCGAGCCGGTGATAAAACAGCGTCGCGCCGTCAGAGACGCAGCGCGAAGCACGGGGGCTGAAAGTGAGGGGCCGGGGAAGAGTACAGTTGCATGAACCGGCAGAGGGAAACAGCGCGTCGAATCCTACCCTTGGGTGGCAATGACAGGGCCACGCGGCAAGAAATTTCTCAGAGATATTCGGCGGTTGGAAGTTTGGGAGAGGGGAAGTTGCATAAGAACCCCCGAATCTCGTCACATGGACCTAATAATTGTTCTGTGAGCTATGTTGGGGGTCAAGGCCAGCGGAAGTGGTCGTCAATTGCCAAGCAATGCGTGCAATGAGCCATGCAGGTTGCAGAATTGCAGAGTGTGTCGACAGGGACCGAGACCATTCAATTTTCTCCGAGCTCGGCCATTTCAGCTTGTCGGCACGCGGAGTGGGATGCTCGCTGGAGGTATCGGTACTCCCTTGAGAGGAAATTCTGCGGTCAGTTGCCGTTGGATCATGAAACGTCGAGGTACCTCTCTACCTTCGGTTGTGCATAGGGTTACATTGAGACTTGGTTTCCACGCATGGCGCACCTCTATGGATGACGCAGTGCGGCGCCAACTGAAATATCGCGACTTCAAACTGATATGATCATACGAGACGCATCATTTTACCGCCATAAACAAGAGTCCCTACCTTACTGTGATGTCAATTGAGATAGTAGTCTACGGTAGTTGAGATTACAGACGCGTTATTAGACATAGTGTGTAAGGTCAGGTACGTAAGAAAAGCTACACAATTGAACAGAGGGACGAAGAGGGACCCGCAACAAGGATGCACGACAGGGGAAGGGCTTTCTTGGTTCTGACGCTATCACGAGCTCGTTCCGTTTCGATGGACCCAGACATATCTCGTTCCACCTTTTTTCATGTTATCGTCAGCTTCGTTATCTTAGCTTGCCTGGACTACTTGCCAGACTTCTTTACGGCTTCTGCGGCCAATTCTGGGACGACCTCATGTTTGAGTATACTTCGAAGAGTGCCTGTGCCGGTGTTTGCATGGCAGTCGTCGCCTAACATCTGTCGTCTTGGCGCCATCCGAATATCTCATCCGGCACCCGGTTGACGCAATGTCGTGCATTTAAGCTTGCTGCCTGTTGGTCGCATCATCCTTTCCGAAACTTAGACATACTAGGTAGCCCTGCGGTATTTGGTAGTTATGGTGTCCTCACCCTTCTCCTCGTGGAGGCGCCGGAGGGCAACCTCAGTCGGTTCCCAGGATATCCCAGAAGACTCGTCTGCCATCGCCCAGAGCCCTCCTGGCTCGCCGTCGCATGCCGCCACCAGCGATCCCCGCGCACTGTCCACCTCTGCTACCTCAGCTAGTCAGATCATTAACAGAGAGCCTATACGTTCATTTATACATGGCTCCGTTCGAGACCACCTCAGTAGGCCCTCACCATGTCTTCCCACGTGACAAGCGCAGCCGGCTAACACTCACTGCTCGAAATAGCTCCCCTTGACAGCGCCCAGTACGCTCGGTCTGTACGGCAAGACACAGCAGAGCTAGCTACCTATCTACTGTCGGACAAGTCTACAGGCCAAAGCCCGTCATTTCTTGCCAGAACCCGTTCTGAATTCAACGTTGGCCACGAGAGTCTTCTATCGGCGAACGACGAAGACGAAGAGGAAGACGATGAAGACGAGCGTGAATCTCGGCGACCGTCTGCAGATACCATTGTGGAAGAGTCCGAGCCGTCCTCACCTGAAACTGTCACTTATGCCACGCCCAAGGAGCATGGACCATCGATAATAGCGAGCATGCTCCGCAACTCACCACCTGACAAACGGGCGTCAACCACCACGGAACAGGGCGAGGCAAGCAATTCGGAGGCAGTTGCGGAGGATACCCAGGGACAGGCTTCCTCTGGTGACGAGGAGGCGGAGCAGCAGGAGGAAGCATTCCCAAACCACCGGCACTCGATCGACGGCGAGATGGACGCCGTCCCGACCGAGACATCACCATTGCTTCCACGCAGGTCCCGCGGATCAGAGCGTCGGCATGCTGCAAGGAACGGATCGACACACACCCGTGATGTGGAAAGTCAGAAGACCACGAGTCGGAAGAGGTGGTATCACGGACCTCTGAAAAAGGGAAAAGCTCGCATATCAAGAGTCACCAGCAAACTCCAGGACCCCAAGACATGGGACCGTCACACCTTGTGGCAGAATGTTGTTGTTGCCCCTGTTGTTTGCCTACCCGCTGTTATCGTCGGCCTACTACTCAACATACTGGATGCCTTGTCATACGGCATGATTCTGTTCCCCCTGGGCAGCCCCATCTTCGCCTCGCTAGGCTCCGCTGGAATTTCCATCTTCTACGTCAGCACCATCGTCTCCCAGTTAACCTTCTCCTCTGGCAGCATCTTCAAGGGAGGCGTTGGGTCGGAGCTCATCGAAGTGGTACCATTCTTCCACAGTATGGCGGCGACCATTACCGATTTGGTCGGCGAAGAGAACCCCGAAGCCGTCATCGCTACCACTATCACATCATACGCACTCAGCGCCATGCTGACGGGTGCGGTCTTCTTCCTAATGGGCCAGTTCAAGTTCGGCTATCTCGTCGGTTTCATCCCGCGCCATATCCTGATCGGCTGCATTGGCGGTGTGGGATGGTTCCTCGTTGCCACAGGCTTCGAGGTCAGTGCTCGCATGGATGGGAGCCTCAACTACGACCTCGATACCCTGCGCAAGCTGCTTGAAAAGGATACCATCGCTCTGTGGCTTATACCACTTGTCCTGGCCATCATTCTCTTCTACGGACAAACCAAGATCACGTCGAAATTCTTCCTGCCGGCGTACATCATTGCCATTCCCCTCATATTCTACTTCTTCGTCTTGTCTCTTGATACATTGGAGCCTGATTCCCTCCGTGACAAGGGCTGGATATTCGAAGGACCACCTCCCGGCGAGCCGTGGTGGTACTTCTACACATTGTACCGTAAGTTTGGCCATATTTGCTCTATTCGACGCCGTGGCTAACGACAACCAGAACTCAACAAGGTGCACTGGGGCGCCATCTTCCAGTGCATACCGGCAATGTTCGCCTTGACCTTCTTTGGGATATTGCACGTCCCCATCAACGTGCCGGCTTTGGCTTTGAACACAGGAGAAGACCATGCCGACCTCGATCACGAGCTGAAACTACATGGGTATTCCAACTTTATCTCTGGGTGTTTTGGAAGCATCCAGAACTACCTCGTCTACGCCAATAGCCTGTTCTTCATGCGGTCAGGCGGAGACAGTCGCCTAGCTGGCTTCGAGCTGGCGGTCTTGACCTTCGGCGTCATGGCCATTGGACCGTCCTTGATCGGGTTCATACCCGTGATGATGGTCGGCGTCCTCATCTTCGACCTCGGGTTTGAGCTTCTACTCGAGGCTGTCTGGGAGCCGAGGAAGAAGCTGAAGAAACTCGAATACCTCACAGTGATCGTCATCGTGCTCGTTATGGGCATATACGATTTCGTGGTCGGTATCGGTGTGGGCATCATCCTTGCGTTTATTTCCTTGATAATCCAGACATCGAGAGTTTCTGCTGTCCGTGCGACCTATTCTGGAGAGGTTGTGGGCTCAACAGTCAGGAGAAACCACTCGCAGCAAGACTACCTGCACCAAGTCGGTCGCCAGATATATATCATCAAACTCGCTGGGTTTCTCTTCTTTGGCACTATCCACAGTGTCGAAGGGAAGATTCGCGCCCTCATCTCGGACGAGGTTTTCCGCAAGAAGCCTATCAAGTACCTGGTCCTCGACATGACTCTGGTGACTGGACTCGACTATTCGGCCGGCGAAGCATTCAATACCATCAGTCGACTCTTGGACGGGAAGGGGATTCTTCTCGTGTTGAGCGGCGTCGACCCGGAAAGCGAGCTAGGCCGCAACCTAAGATCAGTTGGCCTAGGCGAGGCTGGCATCGATGTGATGCTTCTTCCGGATCTCAACTCGGCGCTCGAGTACTGCGAGAACGAGCTCCTCAAGACATTCTACGCAAACCAGGAAGCCCGGGCATCATCGAGAACAGCAGCAACAGCTAGTCTTGACGTACCGGGCCTGCCCGTCGGAAGCGGGAAACCGAGGTCCAGGTCCTTCAACCTCATGTCCAGCTCCCCTCGCCGCAACCACCTGCACGAAGCAGCGCAGCAGTCCCTGAACCAGATGGAGGTGACGCACACCCCGCGGTGGCAGAGCTTCAAGGAGCCGCTCCGGCTCATGCTGCAGATCTTCCAGGGGCTGAGCGACAAGAACGAGGACTTCTGGTTCCGCGCGGTGCGGTACTTCAAGCGGCAGGAGTCCCAGGCCGGGGCGGTGCTGTTCCGGCGCGGCGAGCCGGCCGAGGCGTTCTATCTGATCGAGGGCGGGCTCCTCCGGCTCGAGTACGACCTGCCGCAGGGCTGGCTGTGCGAGAGCATCGTGGCGGGCACGACGTGCGGCGAGCTGCCGTTCTTCTCGGAGACGACGCGGACGGCGACGGCCGTGGTGGAGACGGACTGCGTCCTGTGGGTCATGGACACGGAGAACTGGGAGAGCCTGCAGAAGGAGGAGCCGGATGTGGCGCAGGAGTTGCTGCGGATCTCGTTGAAGTTGACTAGCGAGCGGATGAGCGCCATTACGTCGTTTGTTTTGTCGATGGCTGGTTAGACACGAGGAGCAGTACAGTGTGTTGGAAGGAGAAACGGAGGACTTGGAAGGTTGTATGTACATCTAGAAGATACGAGTGATGCTCGGGGTACATAGGAGGGAATGCTGCCCGATCGAGCTGGGCATTGCACATAGGTTGTTCAACCAGCAAATGCCCATTGATCCTGTTCACGTGGCTGCAGACAGCCTGCTAAGTCAGGACGGGCGGGCTATCAAGTGTGTGATCGTGACCGCAATCATTACTCGGTTATACCAGATTATACAATGTGTTACACGCTAGAACGCCTCGAGCACTCTAAAAACACTCTATACCCTTTTCCCATGCTTTCCCTGTCGCAATGTCCATTGCGGACAAGTATATCTCTCCCCACCGGAACTGTGCTCCCTCAGACCACCCTCTTGACCTCGAAGAACCTCCGCAACCACCACACCTGGAAGATGGACTCGCCAATGACGACGCCAATGATAAACACGTTCCACCACTTGACACGGGCGTTTGTGCTCTCGGCGGTGTTCCGGTGGGTCCTCTCGCGGATGACGATGTACGACTGCTCGTCCTTGACCTGGTTGAGCATCTCGGACAGCTTCTTGACCTCGGCCTCGAGGGGATCTTGGGGCGAGTCGGCCTCGGAGACGTAGACGATGCCGTGGACGTTGAACGAGACCTCCTTGCTGGTGGCGCCCCAGTGCTCGTTGCCGAAGCAGTAGGTGTACTTGCCGTCGTGCTTGGCCTCGAAGGAGAAGTCGCCCGTCGAGGTGGATTTCTCGAAGGCCTCGTACTGGCCCATTGGGTTGGTGATCTTTTTGCGGTTGTTAGCGTGATTCCTTTCAGGCTCCCATATATGTAAGGTAAGTAAACCCAGCAAGCACATACCCAGAAGTCAATGTCGAGGTTGCCCGCACTTCCAAACTCCCGGTCGCCCACTTGGAAGGTCACTGTCATCTTGTCGTCGCGGTGCAGGTTCTCGTGGAAGCATTCCCGTCCGTGTGCCGGCAGCTGGATGTTGTGCGCAGCCGCAGAGCCCAGCAGGGTGGCTGCAAGCAGCACCTTTGCAGCATTGAGGATATACATGGCGCCGGCGACCTGTATGTGGTTGTGATGTATTGGTGCGGTGCTCCTGGGTTCACGAAATAGTTCGCGATTGTCGCCAGCAAAGCACGAGCAAGGGGACAACTTCCAACTTGGCGATTAAACCCAGACCCACTCACTTCTTCTGCCTTATCGAAGGCCCGCCTGGACTGGGCCAGATCAATCGGTTATAGGTTCTTCCAGCCCGCATGTACACGCCAGATACATGATTTGGCAGCGCAACCGCAGCTTAAATTGCCCCGCCTCTAGGTAGTGGAGCTGTCACCCAGGCAGAGATGCACGGACTGCCTGATGGGCGCTGTAGAGCCCCCTAAACTCAAACCCGGTGCTGTGGCTTCCCTGCCTTTCTGGCCTCTTGTGCTGCTCCTCACCCTCGACTCCCCCTCGACACTTTTCCAAAAAGCCAAACCTGTCCCAAAAGAACTCCGGGCGTGATAATCACAACCCACACCGACTACTCGACGACAAACATCGCAATCGTCGGTTTTACCTCGAGCGAGAATCTCCCGGGAGACAGCATAATTCGTAAGTCAACTAGAACATTGCACCGCGACCGTCATCACACACACACCGCCACCTTGTTGTTCTTGCCAGCCAAGTTCTGGCGCACGCGCTCGACGCCGAAGCTGAAGCATCCGACTTTCCCCCCCATCGTGCCACGTTCTGAATGGCCGCTTTTCTTCGGCAGCCTGGACATGGTGACTTCATGCACAAGAGGCGTCACGATATCTGTCCTCTCAATGATGGACCGTTGTGTCCTTTCTTGATGGCCGGGCATTTAAATCGGCGCTGAATAGCACATGCCCGATTCCGCCATCTCCACATCTTGCATTCGCACCCCCAATTTCTTGTTTGCTTCTGGTCAACGTATCCTCGCCGCATACCTTGCATCCCGCATACTTTCTTCAAACAGAATACTTGCTTACCTCGGAACGCCCACGCAGGTTTTACCGATTGTTCCATCTCTCACAGCCACATCCTCTAGGTTCAGATATTCAAGATGGGAATCACATTCTCGAAGCTGTTCGACCGGCTATGGGGCAAGAAGGAGATGCGGATTCTCATGGTTGGTCTTGATGCCGCCGGAAAGACTACCATCCTCTACAAGCTCAAGCTCGGCGAGATTGTCACAACCATCCCCACCATTGGTATGGTTGCCGCCGGCCCGACTCGCTGCACGCTGCAGTTGATTCCGATAGGGACCCCCTTGCTGACATGTGCCACTTCCTAGGCTTCAACGTCGAGACGGTGGAGTACAAGAACATCCAGTTCACAGTGTGGGATGTCGGTGGCCAGGACAAGATCCGCCCGCTCTGGAGACATTACTTCCAGAACACCCAAGGCATCATCTTCGTCGTCGACAGCAACGATCGCGACCGTATCGTCGAGGCTCGCGAGGAGCTCCAGCGCATGCTCAACGAGGACGAGCTCCGTGACGCCATTCTCCTCGTCTTCGCCAACAAGCAGGATCTTCCTGTAGGTTACCCCTTCAGCTATCCCTTGCAACATCGCTATGGCGACGATGATCGAGACACGAGGCTCTCTGCTAACTCACAACTTAGAACGCCATGAACGCCGCCGAGATCACAGACAAGCTTGGCCTCCACAGCCTCAGACAACGCGCTTGGGTATGTTCCCGCCTCACATGTATCGCAGGCGGTGCGCCTTCGCTAACCCCGATCTCTTAGTACATCCAATCCACTTGCGCTACCTCGGGTGATGGTCTCTATGAGGGTCTCGAGTGGCTGGCTACCAGCCTCCGCAAGGCTGGCCAGTAAACGGCGTATCGAACGAGAGCTATCCCTCCACGGTCATCTCCTCAACTTCCTCGGTCAACTCTACATGGTTCTGGTTCGGTTGTAATTCGCAAGTTTATCCAATTCATCGCACCATCGAATAATGCCTAAACCCCCGCGTTTCTTCCCGTGTCGGCGGTGCTCCTGTGGCTTTGCGGATGGCATATCGATGAGAGGTGATACAGATGAGGGACTGGGCGTCGCTCGTTTGTTTTTCGGAAAGACAGGGGGCGCACCGGGTTTGGAATCTTTGTACATTTGGAATGAGGGAGGGGCTTCGTTCCTGCGCGTCCGTCGAGGAGGTCAGAATGCAGAAAAGCAGGCGGACGAAGGAGACTGTGAAGAGAGAGTGGCTTGCTAGCAGTAGTAGTGCTATTTGTGGTTTCTTTTGCTTCTGCGTTCTTTTCCCGCTTATTCTGCCCTTAGAGAGTACAACATGTGTCTTCCAAAGATGTGTGGTATTCTATCCTCTCGGATTGCTTTCCGTCACCCGCTCTGGCAAGAACCCCGGTCCGGAGTTCCTGTGAACGGTCGTGTCTCCTGGATATGTTTCAGCATTGAATCTGCAGTGTCTAGTCGTTCTAATACCCGAGCTCGGATGGACTGGAGATGTTGCTGCCATATGGCAAGATGACGGCGTGCGCTTAGCCACAACTCTTATATGCATTGAGATCTGGAACGACAGGTTCAGCCAGCTCATCATCCTGATGCCAAGAAATTCATGCCTCGATGACCCTGCATGATGGTGGTCACTACTCTCCATATAGCCAGACCTCCACCGGCCCAGTGGCTGACACACCAAGACTTGAATCATTGATCAGCCTTCCCATAGGTATACCCCGAGCAGCTCACCATAACCAAGACCGGTATGTAACGGGTATCATAGCATGTAGATGTCCTCGAGCAGTATATAAGAGTGAGCGGAGTTGAGCTATCCGTCTAATAGGCTTCTGTGAACCTCGACAGAGGCCCGACCATCAGCGAGACCCTGTCCCTTCAAGCATCATCATCTTCAGCAACTTTGATCACAATCTTCCCGCTCGCATGCCCCCCGTCCAACCTTTCAAAGGCCTTCTCGAACTCCTCCAGCTTCCACACACTATCCACCGTGGGCCTAACCTTCCCGGCGGCAATCAGCTCCGCCACCTCAGCCAGATTGCTCCCCAGCGGCTCAACAATGAAGAACAGGCTCTTCCCTACCGTCTTCTCGAGCCCAGCTGGCTTGACCATGTCCGGCGGGGTATTGACGCTGACCAGCGTCCCCCGCTCCCTCACCGCGCGCCAGCACCCCGCCAGCGTCTTCCCGCCCACCACGTCAACCACCAGATCGACCTCCCTCGAAGCACGATCAGCAGCGACCCACTCCTCGACAATCGTCCGCGTATAATCCACCACCTCCGTCGCCCCAAGCTTCCCGACGACCTCCCCCTTCCCCCTCCCACAGACAGCCACCACCGCGCCGGCCCCAGCCAGAGCAGCAAGCTGGACGGCCCAACTCCCCACTCCCCCCGCGGCACCCGTGACCAACACCCTCTTCCCCGCATTCCTCCCCCTCGCCCCCTCATCTCCATGTAGTCCCGCGACCTCCAGCCCGCCGTGCACGAACAGCGCCTGCCACGCCGTAAGCGCGCTGAGCGGCGCGGCCGCCGCGTCGACCCAGCCCAACCCCGCCGGGACCGCTGCGAGCTCCGAGGCCCTCGCGACGGCGTACTCCCTCGCCGCGCCGGCGCGCTCAGCGCTGACGCGGCAGAAGACGGCGTCGCCCACCTTGAAGTCGGATTGGGTGGCGGAAGGGTGCAGGGCGACGACGGTCCCTGCCAGGTCCTGGCAGGGGACCATCTCCTTGTCGGACGGGACCGAGCCCGGGAAGTTGGCCGCCCAGAGGAGCTCGCCGGCGCAGGGGCAGCAGGCGCGGACGCGGACGAGGACGGAGTCCCGGGTCGGGACGGTTGGGATGGGGGCCGTGGTTAGGATGAGGTTGGTGCTGTGGATTGAGGGCTGGAGGAGCTGGCGCATTGAGGAGGGGAGGGAGGGGGTTGGTGCGGCCATGGTTGATGGGAGGATGGTGGTCATAGGAGTTGTTAGGTTCGATGTGCGAGTGTGATACCCTGTGCTGTTTCTGACAGTCAGGAAGGTGATAGACCAAAGGTAGGTGTTAGTCAAGTTGAAGCTGAAAGAGGTGCTGGTCATGCTATGTTATTGAGATGGCCTTTGGGTTGTGCTCTGTGTCTTATAGTCTGAATCTGTCACTCAACCAGTCCCAAATCATATCAGGTCATGATATCTTCACCGGGGCATCCGACTGGGAATGCATGGCACCGTAGATGAAAGCCGTGTATTTGTCAAGTATGACTCAATCGCGACATCTAACACGAGGCTTACTGGCCATGCTCCTGCATATCCCGACCATGACAAGACTACAGGTACAGTCAACTCCGCGGCGGCTGGCCCGTCGGCCACACGAAGCTCCGCGTCCAAGCAACTTTGCTGGGACGCGGTGTCACGGGGTAGGATCCAGGGGCTCTGGGACACGGCCAAGGTCGGCGAGGAATCGTAGTCGCGATCCGACGGAGAGCGAAACTTGAGAAGGCCAAGACTACATATGCACCTGGATGAATAAGCCCCCATCGATTTAGGCCTTGCGGCTGAAGGGAGGTTGAGAGGTGACTTCGTGCACAGTATCTCCGCGGGCTCCCACGTCACGTGCCCTTCCGACGCATGTCCACACAGCGGAATTGGCCATCTCTGGCTGCCTTTGATCACTACTCCATGCTGAGCGTGCCAGCCATGAAGACGAAAATTCTTTGTCGACATGGGCGAGATCCGTTACTTTCAATCAGTACCTCAACTCGGCCGAGTAGATCCTTGTTTCTAGATTACACATTATAGCGTCCAGGCAACGACCAGGTCAAGAAGAGACTCGGCGGCAGTATCCGTGAAAACGTACTCTCAATCGGCTCAGCAGACCGAACGGCCTGTACGTCGTAAGGAGGAGTACGACATGGTCTAAGAGTTTCCAACTGAAGCTTCTCCCAAGGCCATGCAGCAAAGTCTCCAACAGCGTAGTCAAATATGGCTCCAACCCGACTTCAGGAGTACTGAAAAGCCTCCACTTACGAAGGCGGCCTAGCGAAAAGGAGGCGTTTCCGCGTACCTCACGAGTGTGCTCTCACGCCAAGTAGCAAAAGCAACCTAGAAGACAAATCGGACCATCACCGAGTAATATGTTCGATTGCAAAGAATAGATCTCGAAATCGAAGGCACACTAGACATAGTGTATAGATCTGATGGACCAATGAGAGACCAGAAGCCGATAACTGATAAGATCAAACCTTCCAGGTTAAGCTTTCGGTCAGTGGCGCGTCCAAGCTCGAAGCTTCCGGAAAGAGCTCCGGTGGAGCTTCCGTGACTTGGGATGATATGATCATGAGATGATATATCGTCCCAGCCCTCGCATCTTGCTCTGTATATTATCTGACAATTATCGCAACTGGTCAAGCAACCTGGACTGGACAACATACCTTGCTAGACAAGCGATTGATACCTTAGCTTTGTTTGTTATGAGAAGCTGTAACTCCTGGCCATAGGAGCGCACCCCAACACAATGCAGGCCAGACAACAGATACTAGGCGCAACCCGGAGGTTGAGCACTGCCTCAAGGTCGCCATTGCTACGAACAAGACAGCTACCGCGGATAGGCGGCCGAGCGTTAGCGTCTCGACTCCCCCCTCTACCCGACTCCCTACGACTATTACCAATACAGGCCGTCCGAACCTATGCAAATGGCCGTCCACATCCCCCAGGTGGCACACACCGGATGAACATGGGCGGCGAGGAAGAAAAGCCGGCACTGGAACAATATGGCGTCGACTTGACAGCCAAGGCGAAAGCAGGGAAGCTCGATCCTGTCATTGGCAGGGACTCGGAGATTCAACGGACGATACAAGTCCTCTCGCGTCGGACGAAGAACAACCCGGTGCTCATCGGCAACGCCGGTACCGGCAAGACGGCCATCCTGGAAGGCCTCGCGCAGCGAATTGTTCGCGGCGATGTCCCAGAGTCTATCAAGAACAAACGGGTGATAAGTCTGGATCTCGGATCGCTCATCGCCGGCGCCAAGTTCCGGGGAGACTTTGAGGAGCGGCTAAAGAAGGTCTTGACGGAGGTGGTCGACTCGAACGGTGAAGTTATACTATTCATCGACGAGCTTCATACCCTTCTCGGTCTGGGCAAGGCGGAAGGCTCGATCGATGCAGGGAACTTGATCAAGCCGGCCCTCTCTAGGGGAGAACTACAGTGCTGCGGCGCTACCACTCTCGCGGAATATCGGCTCATCGAGAAGGATGTGGCCCTCGCCAGGCGATTCCAACCCATCCTCGTGAACGAGCCTACGGTCGAGGACACGATCAGCATATTGCGTGGTATCAAAGACAAGTACGAGGTCCATCACGGCGTTCGGATCACTGATGGCGCGCTCGTTGCTGCGGCTACGATGTCGAATCGGTATATAACCGATCGCTTCTTACCCGATAAAGCGATCGACCTGATGGACGAGGCGGCGAGCAGCCTGCGATTGCAACAGGAGAGCAAGCCCGAGGACATCATGCGCCTCGACCAGAAGATCATGACGATCCAGATCGAGCTCGAGAGCTTACGAAAGGAAAGCGACATCGCGAGTAAAGAGCGGCGTGAGAAACTGGAAGCGGACCTCAAAAAATACCAGGCAGAGGTGAAGGAACTTACCGAAAAGTGGGAGAAAGAACGGGCAGAGATCGATTCGATCAAGAGGACGCAGGAGGAACTGGACAAGGCGCGGATGGAGTTGGAGCAAGCTCAGCGCGAAGGAAACTTCGGGCGGGCGTCCGAGTTGAGGTTCGGCGTCATTCCATCTCTCGAGCAGAAGCTTCCCAAGGACGGGGAGCGGCGGCAAGCAACAGAAGCCACTCTCATCCACGACTCGGTGACCGCAGACGACATTGCCACGGTAGTGTCGAGGATTACCGGGATTCCGGTATCGAAGCTCACCTCGGGCCATATCGAGAAGCTCGTACACATGGAGGACACGCTCCGGGAATCTGTCAGGGGCCAGGACGAGGCGCTCAAGGCAGTTGCCGATGCCGTCAGGATGCAGCGCGCTGGCTTGAGCGGCGAGAACCGCCCACTGGCCTCGTTCTTCTTCCTGGGTCCTACCGGTGTCGGCAAGACGGAGCTCTGCAAGAAGCTGGCGAACTTCTTGTTCTCGACAGAGAACGCGGTCGTCCGTTTCGACATGAGCGAGTTCCAGGAGAAGCACACCATCTCCCGGCTCATCGGCGCGCCGTCGGGCTACGTTGGGTACGAGGATGCGGGACAGTTGACCGAGGCGGTGCGGCGGAAGCCGTACGCCGTGCTGCTCTTTGACGAGTTCGAGAAGGCTCACAGGGACATCTCGGCGCTGCTGTTGCAGGTGTTGGATGAGGGCTACCTCACCGACGCACAGGGCCACAAGGTCGATTTCAAGAACACCATCATCGTGCTCACCTCCAACCTTGGCGCCGACATCCTCGTAGGTGCCAATCCGCTGCAGCCGTACTCGGAGACACCGGAGGGCGACATTGCGCCAGAGGTGAAGAAGGCGGTGATGGACGTGGTCGGCGCCAACTATCCGCCCGAGTTCCTGAACCGGATAGACTCGTTCATCATCTTCAAACGGCTGTCGCTCGAGGCGCTCCGGGACATCGTCGACATCCGGCTGAAGGAGCTGCAGCAGCGCCTGGATGACAGGCGCATCACGCTCGAGGTGCCGGACAACGTACGCCAGTGGTTGGCTGAGAGAGGATACGATCCGAAGTACGGCGCAAGACCGTTGAACCGGTTGATCACGACAGAGATTGGAAACAACTTGGCAGACAAGATCATCCGGGGCGAGGTCAAGATGGGCGATAGGGCTGTGGTCGAGATCAAGGAGGACGGGAGCGGGCTGACGGTGTCTACCAAGCCCAATGAGAACTAGGTTGCGCTGCATAACGGTATGAGATGATGATCATTGTATACTATGTAGACAGGCGGCAGATGACTCTGTATTTTTTAGTTTTGGCTTATTGTAAATATTCCTTTCAGCCTTTAGAGATACCACAGACCCAGAGGTGATATCTTCTTTACTCAAAAACAAACCAAATCACCATTGCTCGAACGCTCCACAAAGTAGCTGAGGTACCGAACTTGGGGGAAGCTGCACCTAGTCTAGGGTGGCGATTTTAAGGCGCCGGGAAGGCGTTTTAAGCTTTAAAGTGGGGCCTCTCCTGCAGGCTGCATGTCACCTAGAACCTTGACGCTAGACGGCACCTTTAATTTGTTATGGTACTCACCTACGTGTAACCCACCTTAAACAACCTCCCCTCTTCAACCCAACAACATCGAGAACATGAGCAGTCTAAGATCAATACTAGGCGGCTCCCGCGTCACCAAAAAGAAAAACTCGTCCTCCCCAGCGACCAGCTCCCAACGCAGCGCGTCCACATCCTCCCTGTCATCATGGCCGCGCACGAAACCCTCCAACCCCTCCTCCTCGGCGTCCCGGACAAAGTCCCTCGCCGCCGATAGCTCGTATGACCCCTCCTCCCGCCTGCCCTACCACGGCCCGGCACATCCCAACGGCCTCCTACCCTCCGCCAACCCGATCCGCACCGTCCCGCAAGCCCTCCACCACGCGCAGGCGACCATGTTCGACCCCCTCCCGGAGTCGCACAGCGGCATGTCGAGCGTGCGCGTCGCGCAGGTGCTCAACTACCGCGCCGGCCTGCCGCGGGTGACGTCCGTCGCGCACGTGGGCGCGCTGCTCTCCGGCCTGGGTCCGACGGCCGTCGAGCGCGCCGTCGCCGAGGCCGTGCGGGCGGGACACGTGCGACGGGTCGTCGTGCCGCGGAGGGGCGGGGTGGGGGAGGTGCTCGTCGACGCCAGGGAGTTAGAGGGAATGATAGATAAGGCGAAGGGGGTGGTGGATGATGTCACGAGGGAGGGGTTCGTGAGGTTTCTCAGGGAGAATCCCCAGGCCATACGGATGCCGAGGGTCGTCGTCGCTGGGCAGGGGGGGTTACTGCTGAGCGCAAAGGAGACGGACAAGCTTATCCGCGCGGGCTTTCTGACGTCGCATAACGAGATGGAGAGGGGGGGCTATTCTCGGCCCGAGGACAGATACACCCTCATGAGTCTTGAGTCCGTCTCGCGCGCCGCGTCGGGCACCTTCGACGCCGTCGGTGGCATCGGCGCGGTCACTTCCTCTGGCGGAACCGGTGCAGGCCGCGCTGCCGCTGCTGCGACGGGTGGAGTCAGCGGCGAGGGCTTGAGTCTCGCCGTGCCTGGGAACGGGACGTTCCTCAAGCTCGTGTCGAACGCGCTCGCTCACCTGACGGGCCTGTTGGAGAAGGCCAAGTACAAGGAAATGCCGGAGACGTCGCTGAAGGAGAAGTGGGACGGTGGCGTGGCGAGTGATGCGGCTGGCCTGGCGAAGCGGGCGAGGGGGGAGTTTGTGGGGATCTTGCCGGGTAGGACCAAGAAGTGGAAGGATTTCTATGGCCTGTCGTTTGAGTGGGTGTTGCTTGAGGCTATCGGGCTGGGTTTGGTGGAGGTGTTTGATACGAGGAGCGTGGGCAATGGTGTGAGGTTGATATCGTGAGGTATGAGACATGGGATTGGACGATGATCGATATGTCTGATATCAACTCCACGAAAAATAGGAGGCGAAGACACCCCGTTGAGCTGCTCGCCAGTCGACCTGAAGGGGGCTGTCTCTTGTCCGAACAGAACCCTCTGATCTGGTCACTGGCCCACGCCGTACGAGCACACCACGTCGGCGGCCTTTCCAAGTCGGCTTTGGAGGGACGCGAGATTATTGCCGACCATTGGTCGGATCCTATCATCGTTGTGGGCATGGGTGCGCTGCTTCGAACTCTGGATTTGAACAGAGCCTCGACTCCCGGACGCAAGAACGTGGCCGATACTTGCCCACGGCGGATGCAGAGTGACACGCCCGTTGCCGACTACGCTTCAAGCGCATTCGCAGGCCACGCAAGAAAGCATTACAAGCAAGGACGACGAGAAAGGTCGGAGAATCAGGAGAAGGGGTGTATTTCCTCGGACACTGGCACCCCGCTTGACAAGCCCGGCACATATCAAGGTATATCAACTTGACTAGAGTCCAGAGTTGAATTTTTCCTTACCGCATCGCCAGCGACTGGAGCTCCCTAGAAATATCTTCGGCTCTACTGACACCTTTCTCCACGTCGGACCATAGATGTCTGAAAGCTCGGGATGCCGTCCAGAGAGTCCTACCACCACAATACATATCATCGCTGCACCCTGGTCTGAGCACTGCGACTATGTTTGCTTGCTGTTATACTTTTGGGCTGAACCCGAAACCCCACATCATGGTCATCGTATTCCGTCCGATAACCACACAGTTGCCTATTGTCAAGCTTTCGGCTGCACAGCTGAAAAGCTTGTGCTTCTAAACCATAACTGCAGACCACTCTCCAGAGAGGTATAAGTATCTGCTATCTCTCCCTCCCTTCACGCCCAAAACACAGTCTCAACCTTCTCGAGCTATTGCATCCCATCACATCCTGCAACCGCGATCCTTCACACTCAACCTACTGCGCGCCTAATCAGAAATGGCTAGGGACAGAACCTCCTGGGGTTGTCTACCTCCCGGGATTCGAAACGAGATCGTTGGTCTCACCTGCCAGTTCTCGGCGGGAGGTGCAGCCTGCTCGCGACCGTTGCCCGAGATGCAGTGGTGGCGGAGTCTCCCCTTCGTACCCGTCGTCGGGGTAGTACTCCTTCGCCAGCAGACCCGCCGACGATGGAAGCCGGTTGCGCTTGCCAACATGCTCACGCCGTTCCCTAACATGGATGAGCTTTGTTACGAACCCTGGAGGGAGTGGACTGGAATTGAGATACAAACCGATAAACGCAAGTGCTTGCTTGACCCCTGGCAATGTAAGTATAGGCGGCGCAGCCGCCGACCAACCAGAATACAGGTAACCAGACGTCATCGAATATTTTCCGCGGACGAAGTTGTGCAAGCTGACGATATTCGAGAACTTCAACGAGTCATACCCGAAAAGATATTTCGATTGTCCCACTATCAGGGTGCCGAACCCGGCCGTGAGCCGGAAACTTGCCCGCGCCAGCCTGCACCTTTCGACGCTATCCGCCTCTTTCATGACCGAGGCCGGACACTTCTTCGCCGCGCTTCAAGACTTATGGACGTGGGATAAGCTCACTTCTCTGGCGCTGACTTCGAGGGTCCTCACTGACGATGCGGACACCTCGGATATCAACAACATGCTTCAAGACGCCGCCGTCGCAGCGCTCAAGATGCCGCGACTTGACACCATGGAGTTATGGAACGGCAGACGGGGCGTGGCAATCCTCTTTCGCTCCCAGAGGGCTCGAGATAGGCAGTTGGCCGTCATCACGGTACGGGGGACGTGGGAGCTTGCCCTAGGGCTTGTGACCACGCAAGCTTGGGATGTGCTCGCCCATCTGCATTGCCATGGCAGGGTCGTCGTACAAACGTCTCTGATCGATCCAGATGTGGTTCGATGCCACGGCGATGCGATCCGCCTGCTGGGACTTTCGACTGAGGTCGCTAGGCCTGTCTCGCTGAGGCAAATTCTCACCGAACATGGGTCTCGGGCGTGAGATCATCACCATCAGGACTACCATCATCATCGTCACCGTGGCAGAAGAAATGGTGCAATGATCGAGTCTTGGTTTCAGCCGAGTCCAGTTGTCTCGGCCTACGTATCCAGAACAGCACGGAAAGGTGCTCGATCGTCGTGATGGGCCTCTCGGCACCTCCACTCAACTTACTCAAGAGAGCTTCACAGGTAGGGCAACGCATGAAGAGAACTGGGTGAAAGAATGGGCAATTTTTTTCTATTTTGGCGAGCCTGTCGATGGTAGGGAGAAGACGAATATCGAATCGGCGGTGGACAAGGGAATCTGTTGTCGTTACCCGCTTCTGTAATAACAGTGAGAGGAGTATCGCAGGCATGGCTCTTCAGGCAGTGGCATCTCGATCTACTATTACCTCAGTCTAGGAAACAAGACGTGGGGAAGCCCTGGCCTTATACGGAGGCTGCTCGGCAGACAGGCATTCCTTTCTTAGTATCATTTGTAAGTGGGAGGTTGACAGGGCTTCCTCGTCTACACACCAACACAGGGGTTGCCTACCGAACTTAATGCGTTGGGCCGTCTGTTTTAGGACGGTCTGCCTATTAATCTTTTGAAATCTTGACGGCAGAATCATGACAGTGCCTCTCGCAGCTTACAGGCCACCAGAGCTGGAGCAAGTGATATTGGAGACCGGGCATAGTACGCAGTTGAATCGCGAGTGAAGTGAATTGACCTGTCTACAACACATGCACACCACTTACAGCGTGATGCTGCTTGTCATGGATGTGACCAAGTAAGACAACAACTTGAACATGGCTCCGCTGTTCAGATTCATTGTTGCTCAGAAGGCAAAGGTGGATGGTTCGAATGATTTACTTTGACACGATCTCAAGTAAGCACTCCCCTGGCCCCAATCAAATGTGCGGCTACTTAGGAAGGGACTGCATCCATGGGCAGGGGATTTTATCTTGGCAAGTCGTTCTGGTACTGATGCTTGCCTGATAAGCAGGATGTCTTGCTACAGTTTCGGACAGAACGAGAAGGTGAACGGGTGAAGAAGTCCTTGGAGGTCTTATATTCGTCGAGGTCTGACTGGTCGATGTCGTTCATGTTGACAAGGTATCGTACTGCTTTCCAAACTTCGCCCCTTGGTGTTCGACCTCCCTTCTTTGACCGTAAACCACGTCTATGTCCTGTTCTCCCGTCCAGCGCGCTGACTACTGCAACACCGCGCCTCCCCCAGCACCCATACCCTCCCTCAAAGCCTTCTGTTCTGGCGCCACGACCGTCCCCAACTCGCCATCCCCGGTTCCCTCGACCACCCTACGCCCCTCCCCTCTCCCATCCTCGCTCCCCTCTCCTGCCGCCGCAACCCCCTTCCTCCTCTCCTTCGCCATCCACCCCAGAAACAACCCAACATCCTTCGCAATCTGCCCGGGCACAGCCGGCCTCTGCACCCAAGCCGGCAAGTTTCCCTTCGCATCACTAGCCGTAGCCATAACCCACTCAATCTCCCCCCCAGCCGTCTTCCTAACCCTCTCCACGCTCGCATAACTAGCCACCACCGCGTTGCCCCCTTTACAATGCTCCGCCTCCGCCGCCTCCCCAAAATCCTCCACCGTCACGCTAACCACCACGAACTCACCTGCCTCCCTCCCCTCCCCGTCCAGGACCGCCGCCGTCATCTGCAGCACGGGGAACACCCTGTCCTTCAACACCGGCCTGCCCACCTTGTGCCGCATCTCCGCCACGCCCAGCGTGAACCCGCCCCACTTCCTTCCCCCAACTTCCACAGCCGGCACGGCGGCGGCGGCGGCCGAATCCCACGTCAGAGCCCGCCTAGCCGCCACGACCGAC